>JAZAYU010000080.1:1197971-1797971 GCA_038501625.1 Corbicula japonica
TGTATAGTGCTATAGATTACATGTATATAACTGAGATTTGAAACTAGTCCCAAATCTCAAGCATCTGACCAGTCGCCATTTCAACAAATCAGATCCTTGAGAGTTAAGACTGGTTGTCATTCTCAGTTTCATATTCTTGTGATAAGACCTCTACGTTAGCTGTCGCTTTACTGTTTCCATCAAATGAAGTACAGTCATCATCGCTGTGAAAGATGGTTTCAATAATTTTATCTGTAACTGTATTTTACTTCTTTAAATGGAGAGAACTTCACGCATGACATGCGTTTTCAATAGTTTTAACAATATGTGCGGAAATGACTTTCAACAGTCCATTTAATAGGAACAGTATTTTTAACTCTTTAAAGAAAGTGTACGCAAGACATGTCTTTGATGTCAGTTGCTTTAATTGGATTTGATAGAAATAATGTTTTGGTGCCTTGCTTTATAAGAAAACAAAAAACGATGTTGTCGCCATCGTGTTGGTTTTACACTGCTTTATTTTATGCCTTCTGCCGATCTCTACCCAGAGTTGTCGCTGCTTAACTCGCTGGAAGAGAATGCAAGGAACGACAACTCGGTGTGCAGATTGGCATTTAGCTTCCTTGAAAGCAACACTGAAATGTCAGATTCTCTCTCTTTTAAATCATAAAAATAGAAATACCTAATACCTCGTACATATTAAACACCAATATGAAAATGATCAAATTTTTGTTGAATGAAAACACATTGCTAAGCTATTGAATGGAAAACTTAAAACAAAAACGATCAGAGTTGCTAAAACAAAAAAAAACTAATTGTGTTATATTTGCTAACTTTATGCTGAATGGAAATTCATAGAGGCAGGGACCATGGGCTGTTTGGTTACAACTGGTTCAGGTACTACATATGTGGACTGTCGTGGGTTTACAACTTTGGGACAAGCTATGGAGGACTGGTTGATCATGAACCGGCAGTTGCTCAACTTCTAAGCCAGGCCTACGCGTAAGTCACGTATCAATTTTTGCTTACAAATCCCATGGCATAGACCTTAGAAACAATAGAATATGAATTTGACTTCTACCAAAACATAACATTTAGGTACATTAAGTCAACGGCTCACGGGTAAATGACAAATACTGGAGGCCAGTCTCAAGTTCAGCCATTCAGATGCTCCATTTTTGTCTCCAATCCCGGCTTTTAAATGTTGTTCACGAATTTTATCAAGACTGTCAACTAACGATATGTTTATTTGACTGATTTTTGTAAAATAAAAGTCTTAAAAAGTGCAAATTTAGTAAGATGTCGAGATGTAAACACCAAACGGTGTTCATGTCGGAAAACGCTACGTACAATAGGGGGCCTATGTCCAATGGTAGGGTGTTAATCTTCTTTGCTGCTCCTTGTAAGCTAACTATCGTGTATGTTGTTCATTTGCAGATGTCCTGACGACATTGACCTATTCACGGGTCATATGACGGAAAAGCGCAGACCCGGAAGTCAACTTGGTCCTACCGGAGAATGTATCATGGGATTCCAGATGAGGAGACTGCGAGACGGGGATCGATTCTTCTACGAACGTTACGACTATTATGCGGGGGGCTTCACCCTCTGTAAGATGCTCAAAAACTGTTCGCTTAGAAAAACCTATTATGTTCAAACATGCCTCATTGCATACGAATACATACATCAGTTTCTATAAATTCGTAGCAGAAACTCGAATAAAAATAAAATTTAAAAAACACAATATTTCACTCAGAAAAAATGTATTGAAAATTGTCTCACTGCACCCGCCTTAATACGTAGATCACCATACATTGGTAGTAGAATGTCAATTTTGAAAAAAAAATATCATTCGCTTAATTTTAAACAGGCAAAAATCAGTAGTCAAAAATGATAGTGTCTCTAGCTGTGAGCAAACCTGCACCGTCATGGCAACAGCACCTAGCCCTGCAATTCCTGCGACGCAACCAACTGAGCTAACCGGGACAACCCCAAAAAGGTTGACCGGATAGCCCTGATATACGTAACAATCACTGAATGACATCGGTAACGGGTTATTTTACTGATAACAGTACTGACTAAATGTACGGGGAGACTTTGTAAGGCCGCCACAATGCACAAAAAGCGCTTCTGTGAATTTCAAATGATAACATAATAACCTTAAAGTTTTAATAGTTTAAGAGAAAAAAAAAGATATGTATCAGGATATATCTCAATAGCGTTACGTTTTTAATCCAACACGTTAATATGAACGGTTAATTAGGAATTGTATTATTTGAACATGATTTACTATGCATGTATACTAATAATAATAATAATAATAATAATAAATTCTTTATTTATGGATGGTAACTCTTAAGTTTTGTACACAGTAAAACAACAATAATACAAATCTTATTTTCAAGAGGCCATCATACTATAGTTACAATGAATAGACAGATAACTTTGTAATTTTGATTTACATGACATGTAAGACTTGTTGATCCATTTTGACGGATTATGAAATTTCTTCATTCTGCTTTCTCAAACAACGCATTTAGCCAAACGTTTGAAGAATTTGAATGTAAATTCTTCTGAATTGACCACTTTTGTATGATCTTGCTTACATGTCTAGCTGATTATAGATAAGTAGACAGTCACGTGATACTCTGTTGATACAAAAAATTCTGTGCTGAAAATTGTAAAACTGAGATTTTACTGACCAGTCGCCATTTCAGCCAATCAGAGCCTTGAGATTTCAGACTGGTTTTCATTCTCAGTTTTATAATCTTGGGACCGGATCGTTTGGAATATCTTTGCGACTTAAATATTTTTTCAGTGACTAATTCTCGTGAAGGAACATGACGATATCAATTTTTAAACTGTATTCTGATGAACGATATGCTAATATTATTTGTCTGTCACGTGACTGTGTCGTTATCGTTAACGAACTATATAAACTTTTTTTGTTCTTCTTTCGATATAGCTCAGCTGGCTCAAATCAAGAGCGTCCGTATGTCGGACCTGTTTTGTTTAAATACAGGAAGTGTGCCCGGTAAGAGAATCCAGCAGAACATGTTCCTTCAGCAAGGGTAAGTAACTACATAATCTCGGCAATCTCGCAGCGTACAAATTTTTGCGATAGTTTGAAAGAATCAAGACCGTGACTGTGTTCTGTTCTCGAGATATATTCTTAACTCATTCCGTTTGTTAGTTTTTAAATAACCAGTGATGTCAGTTAAAGCACGCCCGTGTTAGCATTTTATTTTTTGAATTCAGCAAGAAAAGAAATGCAGTTGAATTGAGAACACGTTGAATTTTTGACAGTTCTGAAAGTTTTAAGCATCAATCGACTCTTTGTTTTGTTTTGGCATACTACAAATTAAATAAACCGCAAGCAGTTTTTATGAAAAGTTATCGCTATTGTCTGCATTGACCAGTAATTTTGGTTTGTTTGTTGTTGTTTCAGATCTACAAATGCCTTTGTCGACTGTGCTACTGTGCAAGGAGTCGACTTCGCTTACTGGTAGATGCCAAAGTGCATCCCCATATTAACTACCCAGTTACACAGAACCATCGGTGATTTATTGGTAGTTGTTGTTAGTTTTTTTGCCAAAGTTTCGGAGTGAACCGATGAAAAGGTATTTAACACCGATATCAAATATTGGACTTCTGTTTTCCACCTATAAAATGCTGTTGGGAAAACATCAGTTTCATCTGTGAAAAATTTCCGATCGGGATTTGTAGACATGTTAAAAATTCTCGATCGGTGAAAATATTTTACATATAACCGATCGACAACCTGTGTACAACCGATATCACCGATGGGCCTCCGAAAAGCAACCGATTAACTTATACTTGCAACCGATAGAAAAGGTGTACCAGCAACCCATGAAATATTTGTTGAACACTTGTGAATCACAGATGGCTGTTCATCGATCAATTTAGCGAGTAACTTGAAATAAAATAACCGATTTGGCACCGACCTTCTGTGTAACTGGGGCCTTATAAATTTTACTACACTTTATGAAACCCTATTATCAATTTTCTTATGTTATGGTAACTAAAATCAACTATATTTAAGTTAAAGCATATATATAGTGGGATTACATTGGTTTGAGTTGTTGTTGTTGTTGTTGTTTTCATTTTCATTATAATTTAATGTATTTACTCAACAATTATACATCTCTTTCTGTGATCTGCTGATGAACGATTATATATCAGTTGCACTAAAGTCAGATCTAAAGATATGTCAGATCTGACACCGTATATTAGCAACTAAGAGTGGTTTTCCCGTTGAGTATTATTATAAAGTAAAAATCTAAAAAAAATGTTGGATCTGATGACAGCGCGCATACACCCAATAAGTAACTAAGAGTGATTTTCTCCGATCAATATTTTTATAACAGCCAACAGCATGGATCTAAAAGTCGCTGATTGACCTGAAAAACTTGTTAGAGTAAAAATGAATGCGATACCACATAGAACACACATATCGTCCATAAATTATTGCTAACACGGAGTGCCAACACTGTCCATGTACATAAGACTGTGCCTGGACACAGCCGTAACAATACTGTTGTGATTTTGTTGGCGACTATCTGATTGGTTCCTGAGGTTGTTGATAAAAGCACTGTCGGACCGTATTTGGTACAAAAACGAATATGGTACAAATTTGTACCATATTCGGCCGAATATGGTACAACTGTCTAATTGTACCATATACGTATCTGCAGTTTTGGGGTAAAATGCCTGACCAAATATGGTACAAACTTGTACCATATTCGGATGAAAAATGTACCACATTCGTTCCGAATATGGTACACACTCATCATCGTCATCATCATCATCATCATCATCGTTATCTCATCATCATCATCATCATCATCATCATCATCATCATCATCACCATCATCATCATTATCATCATCATCATCATCATCATCATCACCATCATCATCACCATCATCATCATCATCATCATCATAACTACAATTTGCATCAACGTCATCAATACCATCATGAAAATAATCATCATCGTCATCTCATCATCATCATCATCATCATCATCATCATCATCATCATCATCATCATCACCATCGTCATCATCATCATCGTCATCATCATCATCATCATCATCATCATCATCATAACTACAATTTGCATCAACGTCATCAATACCATCATGAAAATAATCATCATCATCATCATCATCAGCATCATCATCATCATCATAATCATCATCATCGGCGGCCGGTAATCATTGGCGTCAACATAATAAAAAACTTTTTTCATCATCATCATTATAATCATTATCATCGGCCGATAAACATCGCAGTTATCATCATCACAATCATCAAACCCCAATCATCATCACCATTGTCATCATCATCAATTACATCATCATCGTCACCATTAACACCATCATCATCATCGTCACCATTAACGCCATTATCATCATCATCGTCATGATGATGACAAAAGTTTTGATGATGATGACGACGATCAAAATTACCGTCATCATCATCATCACAAACTTTTATCATCATTGTCATCATCATCACCATCATTATCACCACAATCATCAAGGTCATCATCATCATCAACACCATCATCATCATCACCATTATCATCATCGTAATGAAGATCACAAAAAATGTGATGATGATAACTGCGATGTTTTTCGGTCGATGGTGATGATGATGACAAAAGTTTTGTAATGATGATAACGACGGTCAGCACATCATCATCATCATAATCTACCGATAAAAATCGCCGTCAGCATCATCAAAACACATTTGTCATCATAATCATCATCATTATAATAATCATCATCGACCGATAAACATCGCTGTCATAATCATCAAAATACGTTTGTTATCATCATCATCATCATCATCATCATCATCACATCAATTATCAACACCCCAATGATCATCATCGTTGTTATCTTCACCAACACCACCATCATCATCACCATCAAAACCAACATCATCATATCCATTATCATGATCGTAATGGTGATCACAAAATTTTTTTTTGTGATGATAATGACAGCGATGTTTTCGGTCGATAATGAGGATGTTGTGATGATGATGACGACGATGAGAATATCATCATCATCATCGGCCAATAAACATCGCCATCATCATCATCACAAATATTTTGTTATCATCATCATCATCATTATCATCATCGTCGGCCGATAAACATCGCCGTCATCATCATCTAAAATCTTATCATCATCATTATAACCATCATCATCGTCCGATAAACATCGCTGTCATCATCATCCCAAAACGTTTGTTATCATCATCATCATCATCATTATCATCATCATCATCACCACAATCATCAAACCCCAATCATCATAACCACTGTCATCATCATCACCACCACCATCATCATCACAATTTTTTTACCATCATCATCATCACAAATGTTTTGTCATCATCATCATCACATATTCATTTTACATTTTGTATTTTATAATTTGTTTCATTCAAGAGATTCAACAAACTTGTACTTTTTTCATTTATTGGTATACTGACAGGATTTTTCAAAGTAATATTGAAGAACATAGAACAGCATTTAAATTTTAATCCAACTGTAGCATTTTGACCAGACATAATATACATATATACATTCATTTTAGTAGCAGCCAAAATATCCCAAATGTGCTTCGTAAAAAGTTACCATTAAATGAGCAAATGACAACAAATTTCCGGTAGAAGAACATAATCATCAATCACAAAAATAACATAACAGGTTTCCAAACACCGATATACATGTATATTTCACCTGTAATGTCTGTACATGACATCTATGATATCATACCAACCGATTCCACTAACACGCAAACGCAGCCATGCGTTTGCCCATTTTGGCCCCTTGATGATTTCTTTTATTGCCGAAATAAGACCGCTGTTTCTGCCCGCTCTTGTTAATAGGAAACGAACGCTAACAGGATTTCTGTTACTAGTATCTAGTCCAATATCCGGCCGAATGTAAATTCTAGGTGTTTGCAAACTCATTGACCTTATTAAATCTCTAAAGGGTTTGCCGACCTTCGCCAACACAAACTGGATTGACGGGTTTGATTGAATGCAGAACTTAAAAATTTCAACTTGAATGTGAAGTGGTAACATCAGAAATGGAAAAGTCGTTCGCCTCTGTGCCCTCCTATTGTTTATCATATCTTGAAGCTCTTTCAGGGCTGAACACACAGAGACGTCACCGTTGTCGCCAGAGTCACCGTTGTCGCCGGAGTCACCGTTGTCGCCAGAGTCACCGTTGTCGCCGGAGTCACCGTTGTCGCCGGAGTCACCGTTGTCGCCAGAGTCACCGTTGTCGCCGGAGTCACCGTTGTCGCCGGAGTCACCGTTGTCGCCGGAGTCACCGTTGTCGCCGGAGTCACCGTTGTCGCCAGAGTCACCGTTGTCGCCGGAGTCACCGTTGTCGCAAGAGTCACCGTTGTCGCCAGACGCAGCGTTGTCGCCAGAGTCATCGTTGTCGCCAGAGTCATCGTTGTCGCCAGATGCAGTTGTCGCCAGACGCAGCGGTGTCGCCGGAGTCACCGTTGTCGCCAGAGTCACCGTTGTCGCCAGACGCAGCGTTGTCGCCAGACGCAGCGTTGTCGCCAGACGCAGCGCTGTCGCCAGAGTCACCGTTGTCATACGACTGTTCTAAGCGTGATATTATGTCCTTGTACACGCGTTGATTGATACGGATACTAACGTAATGCATGCCAAATCCTTCTGGGAAATACCCCAATGCAATTGTTCCAACATCACCATCGAACTTTCCATCTGCTGACACAATTGATGAGTGTTCTAGTCCTCGGGTAGAAACTACCAGGCACTGCAAATTATATTCTCTCATAAGTGCAATGAGCGTGAGGTTGTCGCCGTATGTCCCATTCTTAGACATATTCTTAACGTATTCATCAAATGTTTCATCATAGACAAAAGTTTCATAGAAATATCTGTTTTCTACAATGTGATGGACTGCTTCCTTACGTAAAGCATCTACGTCTTTGTATATACCAATTTTACCAAGTTGATGCGATATAGCAGCAAATTGACAATTTCCATCCGGATTTGGGTCCATGGCAATATTCACCCCATCCAACAACTGCAGATTTTCATGGTGTGTTAAAACATGATAGTACTTAGTTCTGTGATTTTGTTTCTCTGAGCGGTTCTGTTTTAATGAATGTTTTTTAATTTTTCGTTGTTTCTCTAACGCAACAGTTAGGCTAGTCATGTTTTCGACCCCAACCGATTTGCTTACGAATCCAAGTTCGGGTTTGTTCGGTACTTGAAATGACACGATATAAACACCATTTCGTTTTACTTTTTCTACCTTGCCTTCGATAACATATCTTTTGGTTGGCACCCTGGATTTTCGAAAGGGATAGCGAATTAATACTGTCTCTCCTACTTTGTACTTGCTTGGGGAAGTTGCGTTTTTCAACAGCGACCTGTAAGCCTTTTTATTTGCTCGCCGTATGGTTTTCTTTATTTCACGAGAACTATGACGTTCTTTGGTAAAAACATGACTTCTTCCGTAGTAGGCTTCAAAGGGCGTGAGACCCCCAAGAACTCGTTTGAAACTTGTGTTTATGGCATAGGCTAAATCTTGAAGCCCTTCGACCCAGTTAAATCCACGTTTACTTTTTGTTGCAAATAGAATCTTGGCCTTTATAACACTGTTTGACCTTTCACACTTGCCCTGTGATTGAGGATGATACGGCCTACTATTGATCATTTTGATGTTGTACTTGTTCAACAAAAGTTTCATACTAGGGCCTTTAAATTCCAGTCCGTTGTCACATTGGATGATGTCAGGGGCAAGGTTAACCATCAACACGTCCTCTAATGCCTTTGCAACGCGAACTCTTCGTTTTCAGGGGTTTTGGCATAACGTACCTAGAATAAACGTCCACGACTTGTAGAATATAACTGTATGTGGACCCCTTGTAGCTAACACTTTGATTTTTCATGTTAATTATGTCAATCTGCCATCTTTTGCCTGGTTCCTCTTCTGTAATTGTCTTTGGCGTTGGCTTGTTTGTAAATCTCGGATACTTCTCATGGTAATACTTGCTATTGTACAGTATTTCAAGGATAGCTTGTTCCGAGAACCCCGTGTAATTTACTTTCAGTTTGTTGTAAATAACCCTTGCTCCACATCCTTTGTTTTCCATGAACATCTTCTCAACAAATCTAGGAAGATCTTCTTTCACAAGGACTTGCTTTCCGCCACACAATAAAGAACCCCGGTCACCAAGCTCGAAGTCCTTACGTTTTCTAATCATGGCCAAACAATTATTCTCTTCAGGTGTCCGTTTCTTCACAGGGACATCGAACGATCCGTTTAAACATCTGACAATAATGTCGTACTTCGACCTGGGCAAGCACCCTAATTGCTTCCTTTTTCTCCTAATTGCTTCCTTCATCTGAAATAATATAATAAGTTATTATACATTTATACTTCATTAGTTAATAGAGCTTGTATTGAACACCGCGTGTCGAAAACGAATGTCTCACGACATGAGCTGAGCTAAAATCACTCGTCTGATAGCTCCGCTAAAATTTACAATCCGAACTTCCGGGCAATATGCGCAATGAAAGTAGCAAGTACTTCATGTAAAGTTTCATTGAAATCCAACCGAATTCAAATTCAGGGGAAAAATAGCGGGCAAACTTATGGCGGTCAACGGACAAACGGTCTGTAGAAACCAATGCTACGTGGATGGAAGGGATATAAAGAAGGGGCCCTGGGGGCCTAGGTCGCTCACCAGAAGTCACGACTAGGCAGGGTTCGAAGGTCAAAGACCTATAAACTCCATAAAATTTAAAATGTTCAAATCTACAGATTAAAGGAGCTCGATCTGATTTTGGTGGAAAATACACTTTCGAAAAAAATTGTTTCCAAAAGTCGCTATTAATGATTTTGTGAATTGTTTGGGTTAATCTAAAAATACTGACCAGAGGACATTGCATGACATCAAATACAATCCGAAAAAATAACAAGATTTTTTATTTTTCAATTAAAATACACCAAAATTGGTATTTTTGTCCTATTTATTGAATAGGAATGGAATAGGCCGAAAATATCGCGTTAGTAGATCTAACGCGAAATCCATTTTCCATGCATTTTCAGTTGTTTTACGATACAATTTCTTCGATATAATTCAATATCCTTTGGTCAGTAGTTTTAGATTAACCGAAAACAATTCACAAAATCATTAATACTTTAATAGCGACTTTTGAAACAATTTTTTTCGAAAGTGTATTTTTCACCAAAATCAGATTGAGCTGTAATAACTGTAAGGAAAATAAAGGCAAAAGCTTCAAAATTAAGTCACTTGGTCAAGGTTTAATTCATCAAAAGTCGAAAGTTCAATAGAAAATGTCACATAACAAATATCAAAGCTCTGGGCAAAGTGGTTTTAGAGAAAAAGATATATATTTTTAAATTTCTCTATATAATAATTATATAGTTAAACTAAGCGTTTTTGTACCAAATACTGTCCGACAGAGCAGGGCCAATTTTAAACCCAGGGGCAATATTCGAACAACCTTGATAGAAGACCTCTAGAGAATGCCGTCTATTTCTTGTACACGCATACGCACCCGCATCCGTAGCCACCCGTATCAGTAACTGTATCCGCAGAGTTATCGTGCGGGTGCCATATTCCATGTACCCGCATACGTAATCATTTTTGTAAGTAAAATGTCTAAGCTGCCCTCTGTCTTAACCCTTTAATTACAGTATAAGTATTTCAAGTATGTTTTCATTTATTTTATGCTGCTTTTTACTTTAATTTTCATTTTACAGTGATTAGCGTTTATTTTCTGGGTTATATGGAAATCCACACAGTCATTTGAACGTAAATGAACTAAAAAAGCATTGCAATTTGAAATGCTAACGTCTGACAAGCTTTACCAGTCGGTATATAATTTATTTATGAATCTTTAAAATAAATGTCTGTTTTCATGGGCAAATCTTGCCCAATGTTTGGCTTGGGAGTTCGTGCATTTTGTTTTCAGAAGAAAAGTTAACACAAATGAAACAGTAGAAGTATGCAGATGTATATTATGTAAATATTCAATAAATAGGACAAAAATACCAATTTTGGTGTATTTCAATTGAAAATAATTAACTAGGTGTAATTAGAATTGTCCGCAAAAAGGGTCCGCATCCGCATATCCGCAAACGAATCGCTCGCTGAGCGATTCGACTTGCGGATGCGGATGCGTATACGGATGCGTACTGCGGACTACGGATACATGGAATAGGTCCTCGAACTCTGAACTGTTTCGATTTTTTACGGATGCGGATATAATGTTATACTAGAACGTCATAAATAAATAGTTTTAAATAGAAATAATACATAATTCTATGGCCAGTGGGGCCGCCCTGCGTGTGCTTGGACTGTCCAGGTCCCGGTTGTGCGACTCCGCTGGTCATGGGTAACCGGTATGATAATACCGTAAGATTTAAATAATGTCTATTAGACATAGTGTCTACTCAAGGAGCCTTGTGTGCTTCCTAAATATGTACTTCAGTGCCAGTCACTCACTAACATTAAAGGCCCCATTCAAGTTCTTTCAGAGCATTCTGTCCTCTGACATATTAAACATTATAAATGGGAGTAAGAACACCTGACCTCTCGCTCAGGTGGCCCCATGCTTGGCCCTCCCTTAATTATAAGGCACCTCACAGGCCTGTTAAATATATGTGCCGAGGTGTCCCCCATTTATAAAATGCCCCCCCCCCCCCAGGAATATGTGTCTGGCACTTTAGGAAGCACACAGACTCCTACGCCAATTTCGTAAATTTCGAACAAACCCAAATAGGAAAACTAGGAATAAAACAAACAAAAAATTGAAAAACTGAATGGTATCCGTGCCTCGGCAACCTCGCATCGGCCTCCCCCAAAAACCCACCATACAGCATCCCTGAACCCCAAACTTTAAAGGAACAGGCTCACCATGTACAATTAACATGCAGGTGGGCATGCAGAACTGACCTGAGTGGAACATACCCTACCGCAAACCTCTGGTCAAGTCATGCTGTTACCTAGGGAACAACGACCATTGTTTGTTTTTGGGTTTTACGCCGTTTTCAACAGTATTTCAGTCATATCACAGCGGTCAGTTAACCTACGCACCGTTCCTGGGCATGCTTACACTCTGGTGTAAGCGGGTAACCAGTACTAAGCAGATACATTCGCCAGTAACTGACAACTGCCCTACTTGAAACAGCGGTAGGGGAAGAATGGCCGTAGAAAGGAACAACGACCAAGTAAGTTTTAAATTTAACATGAGAAACAAGAGCTGGCCATGTCTTCATCTTCAATGATCTTATCACTACCCCTGTGTGGCAAAATCACCCTTGTTTTATAGTGTAAATATAGTATATATGTTATTAGTTACTCATTCTTTTAAACATGGTCCTGGGAAGGTGCCGTTTGTTATAAATATGTATATAGCACCGCAGTTGTTCAAATTTTAAAAATAAGATTTAACGTCACACAGGGGTAAATTTCATCATTTTATGTTCCACTGAATTATGCATCAAGGGAGTTGGATCTCAACGTTGAAGCATTAAGGTTACATTTCCAGCCCCCAGTGATTGAACGGTTTTAGTGATGCACTCTGTGCCATCATCATCATCATCGTCATCATCCCATCCTCACTTATCAGCCTTGGGGCTCTGTCTCCGGTCTGCTGGGAGGGGGGCCCTCGATGAGGCCCACTTCATATGGCGTGTTATATGAAACCGCCATATTTGTGCTGGACCTCCGGCCCCCCTCCCAGCGGGTTGGAGACAGGGTCCCAACACAGGCACGGGACGGTGCCAATTTTTACCCCAGGGGCATAATTTGAACAATCTTAGTATAGGACCCCAAAATTATGTCACATACCAAAATTATGTCACATACCAAATATCAAACCTCAAGGCCTTGCAGTTTCGGACAAGAATATTTTTAAAGATTTCACTATGATTTGCCTTTTCGTTGCCATGACAACCAGAGTTCTTCATGAAATGGAATTCTTTGAACAACTTTGGTAGAGCTTGATGCAAGGACTATTCCTGCCATGTTTCATTGAATTTGGCTTAGCGGGTTAGGAGGAGAAATCGTTTGAAGAAATTGTTGACGGACGCACGTACGGACGCACGCACGCACGGACGATGGACAACTTGCCATCACAATAGCTCACCTTGATCACTTTGTGCTCAGGTGAGCTGAAATGTATCTTGAGAGCTGATGATGGACAACATTTTTCATGAAGTTTCATGACTGTAGCTTAAATATTTTAGCAGTTTAGGAGTTACGCACCCGGAAGGAATGCCACGGACAATTGGATAGACGGACGGACAACTGCAAATGCACTCTGAGGGGGGGCATAAAACATAAAAATCAATGCATGTTAAAACATCAATGCATATTAAGACAACTGAAAATTAAAATTATGTACAGTACTTACTGTCAAGAATTCTTTTGAAGTTTGAAGAAAGTTTGGATTTCAATTCTTTCTAGTCGAAAATCACAACTTTTCTTGCCGACCGCCAAGTCAAATATGGTTACTGACTTCTGAGTAAGACTCGTGTGCAAAATTCCCGCCTTTTTAAAGCGGCACGTTATCAAAGAAAAAAATCGGAAACTTCAAAGCTTTGTCGGCTTCTCAGCAATATGACGTCAGAACGACAAATCAACTTTACAAAGTAATGTTTAGGAATACAGTCACACCTGTCTAAAGCAGCCAGTCAAACGTCCTTATTTTTGGAGAGATATATTCATTTAAAAGAGCTCAAAATCTCTTAAATCGGATTTTGGTGAAAATACACTTTCGAAAAAAAAAGTTTTAAAAATTTGAAAATTGCTATTAATGATCTTGTGAATTGTTTGGGTCAATCTAAAACTACTGACCAAAGGATATTGAATTATATCGAAGAAATTCTATCGTAAAACAACTGCAAATGCATGAAATATGAATTTCGTTAGTTATTTTTTCGGCCCAATTTCTTGTTTATTTTTCGGATTTTCTCATGCAATATCTTCTTGTCAGAAGTTTTAGATTGACCCAAACAATGCACGAAATCATTAATATGGCTGACGCGACGTCATTCGACCAATCGAATGCGACGTCGACATTCCTGCAACGACGTTTGCTTAAAGCAATCATATCTGGACAAAACCTACCAATTATTATTAAAATGTATTAAAATATAAGCATTAATACCGAGGGGTATTAAACGATCAAATTTTCCAAGAAGCGCTGGCGCGCTTCATGGATTTGCTC
Organism: Corbicula japonica; assembly: GCA_038501625.1. Classification (NCBI taxonomy): domain Eukaryota; kingdom Metazoa; phylum Mollusca; class Bivalvia; order Venerida; family Cyrenidae; genus Corbicula; species Corbicula japonica. The sequence goes on from JAZAYU010000080.1 coordinate 1,212,248, forward strand.
GCCTACCTTTACCCTTACAAGTTCACACTCTATGAACATAACCAAAATGCGATAATCCTCAAACTTTTACAGAGTTACCTCGAGCAAGCACGTCTCTAGTCTTAGAGTACTAGTACTTAGTAACCAGTACTAAGCAGATACATTCGCCAGTAATTGACAACTGCCCTACTTGAAACAGCGGTAGGGGAAGAATGGCCGTAGAAATCATTTCGTGACCAATCTCCACGAAAGTATCTGGCCCGCCCGGGAATCGAACCCAGGCCGCCTGCGTGCCAATCTGACGCGCAACCGACTGAGCTAGCCGGCGAAACAGTTACACAACCAGCAAAATCCATGTAAAGTGTGGTTATGTTAGCTGTTTCTGTTACTGCTAGTTACGACGACGACGACGACGACGACGACGATGATGATGATGATGATGATGATGATGATGATGATACTTTTGTCACTTCCAATATTAGGTTAATACAATGTATTTGAGTTTGAAAAAAGTTTACACATCGGCAGACTATTTCATTTATTAAGAAATACATAATTTATGTACCATATACGTAGGCCATTTTCATTTTATGAGTTTTTTTGGTATGTACCAAATACGTTTTGGCGAGCATAGAAAAACTTATTCCAACCGAATATGGTACAATGTTTGTACCATATTCGGTCGAAAATTGTACCATATTCGGTCCGAATATGGTTCATTTGTACCATATTCGACCGAATATGGTACATTTGTACCATATTCGTTTTTGTACCAAATACGGTCCAACAAAGCACGTTTAGTGGCTCGGCGTCTGATCTTGATAGCGCAATGGTTTTCATGATATCATGTTAATTAATTAGATTGAATGACAGCGACATGAAATAAACCTGCACTTCTGCGATAAAAAAAATAGACGAACGGTAACGAACATTACAAATTGAAATAAATTAGATTCCGGTTGACCGAGTTTCTTCATAATATTAGACAAAATGGCAATGCCAAATGCTGCATATGCCGTTTAACCACTCGGCAATTGAAAAGGAGGTACATTAATCAACCTCAAACAACGGTATACACAGTCACATGGAAACCAGCATCCAACAGTTTCTGTTCCTTGACAGTAACAATGATTCACTTGACCTCGCCTCCTTAAATATTCAAAGGTTAGTGTATAGTGCTATAGATTACATGTATATAAGTGAGATTTGAAACCAGTCCCAAATCTCAAGCATCTGACCAGTCGCCATTTCAACAAATCAGATCCTTGAGAGTTAAGACTGGTTGTCATTCTCAGTTTCATATTCTTGTGATAAGACTTCTACGTTAGCTGTCGCTTTACTGTTTCCAGCAAATGAAGTACTGTAGTGAGTCATCATCGCTGTGAAAGATGGTTTCAATAATTTTATCTGTAACTGTATTTTACTTCTTTAAATGGAGAGAACTTCACGCATGACATGCGTTTTCAATAGTTTTAACAATATGTGCGGAAATGACTTTAAACAGTCCATTTAATAGAAACAGTATTTTTACCTCTTTAAAGAAAGAGTACGCGAGACATGTCTTTGATGTCAGTTGCTTTAATTGGATTTGATAGAAATAATGTTTTGGTGCCTTGCTTTATAAGAAAACAAAAAACGATGTTGTCGCCATTGTGTTGGTTTTACACTGCTTTATTTTATGCCTTCTGCCGATCTCTACCCAGAGTTGTCGCTGCTTAACTCGCTGTAAGAGAATGCAAGGAACGACAACTCGGTGTGGAGATTGGCATTTAGCTTCCTTGAAAGCAACACTGAAATGTCAGATTCTCTTTGTTTTAAATCATAGAAATAGAAATACCTAATACCTCGTACATATTAAACACCAATATGAAAATGATCAAATTTTTGTTGAATGAAAACACATTGCTAAGCTATTGAATGGAAAACTTAAAACAAAAGCGATCAGAGTTGCTAAAACAAAAAAACTAATTGTGTTATATTTGCTAACTTTATGCTGAATGGAAATTCATAGAGGCAGGGACCATGGGCTGTTTGTTTACAACTGGTTCAGGTACTACATGTGTGGACTGTCGTGGGTTTACAACTTTGGGACAAGCTATGGAGGACTGGTTGATCATGAACCGGCAGTTGCTCAACTTCTAAGCCAGGCCTACGCGTAAGTCACGTATCAATTTTTGCTTACAAATCTCATGGCATAGACCTTAGAAACAATAGAATATGAATTTGACTTCTACCAAAACATAACATTTAGGTACATTAAGTCAACGGCTCACGGGTAAATGCCAAAGACTGGAGGCCAGTCTCAAGTTCAGCCATTCAGATGCTCCATTTTTGTCTCCAATGCCGGCTTTTAATTGTTGGTCACGAATTTTATCAAGACTGTCAACTAACGATATGTTTATTTGACTGATTTTTGTAAAATAAAAGTCTTTACAAGTGCAAATTTAGTAAGATGTCGAGATGTAAACACCAAACGGTGTTTATGTCGGATAACGCTACGTACAATAGGGGGCCTATGTCCGATGGTAGGGTGTTAATCTTCTTTGCTGCTCCTTGTAAGCTAACTGTCGTGCATGTTGTTCATTTGCAGATGTCCTGACGACATTGACCTATTCACGGGTCATATGACGGAAAAGCGCAGACCCGGAAGTCAACTTGGTCCTACCGGAGAATGTATCATGGGATTCCAGATGAGGAGACTGCGAGACGGGGATCGATTCTTCTACGAACGTTACGACTATTATGCGGGGGGCTTCACCCTCTGTAAGATGCTCAAAAACTGTTCACTTAGAAAAACTTATTATGTTCAAACATGCCTCATTGCATACAAATACATACATCAGTTTCTATAAATTCGTAGCAGAAACTCGAATAAAAATAAAATTTAAAAAACACAATATTTCACTCAGAAAAAAATGTATTGAAAATTGTCTCACTGCACCCGCCTTAATACGTAAATCACCATACATTGGTAGTAGAATGTCAATTTTGAAAAAAATATAATTCGCTTAATTTTAAACAGGCAAAAATCAGTAGTCAAAAATGAAAGTGTCTCTAGCTGTGAGCAAACCTGCACCGTCACGGCAACAGCGCCTAGCCCTGCAATTCATGCGACGCAACCAACTGAGCTAGCCGGGACAACCCCAAAAAGGTTGACCGGATAGCCCTGATATAATCACTGAATGACATCGGTAACGGGTTATTTTACTGATAACAGTACTGACTAAATGTACGGGGAGACTTTGTAAGGCCGCCACAATGCACAAAAAGCGCTACTATGAATTTCAAATGATAACATAATAACCTTAAAGTTTTAATAGTTTAAGAGAAAAAAAGAGATATGTATCAGGATATATCTCAATAGCGTTACGTTTTTAATCCAACACGTTAATATGAACGGTTAATTAGGAATTGTATTATTTGAACATGATTTACTATGCATGTATACTAATAATAATAATAATAATAATAATAAATTCTTTATTTATGGATGGTAACTCTTAAGTTTTGTACACAGTAAAACAACAATAATACAAATCTTATTTTCAAGAGGCCATCATACTATAGTTACAATGAATAGACAGATAACTTTGTAATTTTGATTTACATGACATGAAAGAGTTGTTGATCCATTTCGACGGATTATGAAATTTCTTCATTCTGCTTTCTCAAACAACGCATTTAGCCAAACTTTTGTATGATCTTGCTTACATGTCTAGCTGATTATAGATAAGTAGACAGTCACGTGATACTCTGTTGATACAAACAATTATGTGCTGAAAATTGTAAAACTGAGATTTTTCTGACCAGTCGCCATTTCAGCCAATCAGAGCCTTGAGATTTCAGACTGATTTTCATTCTCAGTTTTATAATCTTGCGACCGGATCGTTTGGAATATCTTTGCGACTTAAATATTTTTTCAGTGACTAATTCTCGTGAAGGAACATGACGATATCAATTTTTAAACTGTATTCTGATGAACGATATGCTAATATCATTTGTCTGTCACGTGACTGTCTCGTTATCGTTAACGAATTATATAAACTTTTGTTGTTCTTCTTTCGATATAGCTCAGCTGGCTCAAATCAAGAGCGTCCGTATGTCGGACCTGTTTTGTTTAAATACAGGAAGTGTGCCCGGTAAGAGAATCCAGCAGAACATGTTCCTTCAGCAAGGGTAAGTAACTATATAATCTCGGCAATCTCGCAGCGTACGAATTTTTGCGAGAGTTTGAAAGAATCAAGACCGTGATTGTTCTCTGTTCTCGAGATATATTCTTAACTCATTCCGTTTCTTAGATTTTAAATAACCAGTGATGTCAGTTAAAGCACGCCCGTGTTAGCATTTTATTTTTTTGAATTCAGCAAGAAAAGAAATGGAGTTGAATTGAGAACACGTTGAATTTTTGACAGTTCTGAAAGTTTTAAGCATCAATCGACTCTTTGTTTTGTTTTGGCATACTTCAAATTAAATAAACCGCAAGCAGTTTTTATGAAAAGTTATCGCTATTGTCTGCATTGACCAGTAATTTTGGTTTGTTTGTTGTTGTTGTTTCAGATCTACAAATGCCTTTGTCGACTGTGCTACTGTGCAAGGAGTCGACTTTGCTTACTGGTAGATGCCAAAGTGCATCCCCATATTAACTACCCCAGTTACACAGAGCCATCGGTGATTTATTGGTAGTTGTTGTTAGTTTTTTGCCAAAGTTTCGGAGTGAACCGATGAAAACGTTTTTTACACCGATATCAAATATCGGACTCCTGTTTTCCAACTATAAAATACTGTTGGGAAAACATCAGTTTCATCTGTGTAAAATTTCCGATCGGGACTTGTAGACATGTTAAAATTCTCGATCGGTGAAAATATTTTACTTATAACCGTTTGACAACCTGTGTACAACCGATATCTCCGATAGGCCTCCGAAAAGCAACCGGTTAACTTATACTTGCAACCGATAGAAAAGGTGTACCAGCAACCCATGAAATATTTGTTGAACACTTGTGAATCACAGATGGCTGTTCATCGATCAAATTAGCGAGTAACTTGAAATAAAATAACCGATTTGGCACCGACCTTCTGTATAACTGGGGCCTTATAAATTTTACTACACTTTATGAAACCCTATTATCAATTTTCTTATGTTATGGTAACTTTAAATCAACTATATTTAAGTTAAAGCATATATATAGTGGGATTACATTGGTTTGAGTTGTTGTTGTTGTTGTTGTTTTCATTTTCATTATAATTTAATGTATTTACTCAACAATTATACATCTCTTTCTGTGATATGCTGATGAACGATTATATATCAGTTGCACTAAAGTCAGATCTAAAGATATGTCAGATCTGACACCGTATATTAGCAACTAAGAGTGGTTTTCCCGTTGAGTATTATTATAAAGTAAAAATCTAAAAAAACATGTTGGATCTGATGACAGCGCGCATACACCCAATAAGTAACTAAGAGTGATTTTCTCCGATCAATATTTTTATAACAGCCAACAGCATGGATCTAAAAGTCGCTGATTGACCTGAAAAACTTGTTAGAGTAAAAATGAATGCGATACCACATAGAACACACATATCGTCCATAAATTATTGCTAACGCAGAGTGCCAACACTGTCCATGTACATAAGACTGTGCCTGGACACAGCCGTAACAATACTGTTGTGATTTTGTTGGGGACTATCTGATTGGTTCCTGAGGTTGTTGATAAAAGCACGTTTAGTGGCTCGGAGTCAGATCTTGATAGCGCAATGGTTTTCATGATATCATGTTAATTAATTAGATTGAATGACAGCGACATGAAATAAACCCGCACTTCTGCGATAAAAAAAATAGACGAACGGTAACGAACATTACAAATTGAAATAAATTAGATTCCGGTTGACCGAGTTTCTTCATAATATTAGACAAAATGGCAATGCCAAATGCTGCATATGCCGTTTAACCACTCGGCAATTGAACAGGAGGTACATTAATCCATCTCAAACAACGGTATACACAGTCACATGTGCGTGATCATATTACCTTCAATTTGACACATTTTTTATTATTTATTAGGCTACTTAAGAATTGATCGGTATTTGTTGTTTGTCATTGAGTATTGAAAACAGTTGGGTTGTTTCAAGTGTGTGAGTCCCGAAGGCTTGCTATATAAAAGTCCCCACACACCCTGTTAAGAGGCAATAAGAGGCAATGAATGAAGGTTATAAAGCTGAGATTGGAAACCAGTCTCAAATCTCAAGCATCTGATTGGCTGAAATGTCGACCAGTCGCCATTTCAGCCAATCAGATGCTTGAGATTTGAGACTGGTTTCCATGTTCAGTTTTATAACCTTGGACAAATGTGTGAAGTTCCAAAACAAAACAAAAACAAAACTATAACAAATAACAAGTTAATATTTTAATGATTCTAATCATTGCATTTGTTGAACTTATTAAAGCAGTTTTGCACAAAGCATTGCAATCTTCAAAAGTTATCAAATTATGTGGTGCTAACAATGCGTACCACATAAATTTTGTGGTGCTAACAATGCGTACCACATAAATTATGTGGTGCTAACAATGCGTATCACATAAATTATGTGGTGCTAACAATGCGTACCACATAAAATATGTGGTGCTAACAATGCGTACCACATAAATTATGTGGTGCTAAAATTGCGTACCACATAAATTATGTGGTGCTAACAATGCGTACCACATAGCATATGTAATAATTATATCATATGAACATAATAATGATGAACCGATAGCAACATTTTCTACATAATACACTCTTTTCCGATTACATGAGTATGTTGTAAGCTATGGCTTTCTGAATTTTGATAGTCATTGCACGGAAACCAATTTGGTTCGTTAGCGCAAGGAAACCGTATTGTAAGAATGTGTGTTGCCAGAATCTGAATGGGTTTACAAGCTTAGCTTCGAAGGTGATTATTACAATTCAAAAACACATACGTTTTTTATCTGACGGGGTTACAAATTAATCTAATACACATACGATTTAATCTTCGAAATAACGAGTCATTGAGAAGTTGGAAGTCGCCGGGCCCTCATCATACCTGCCGCTCCAAAGTGCACGAAATGCACCAAAGTTGGTGGTGACACAGAATATCAGGGCCCAAGATCATAAAACTGGAGACCAGTCTCAAATCTCAATCATCTGATTGGCTGAAATGGCGACCAGCCGCATTTCAGCCAATCAGATGCTTGAGATTTTAGGCTGGTCTCCAGTTTCAGATTAATGATCTTGGGCCCAGCTCAGCAGATAACGAGATACATCAAGAAGCATTCCACAAAAGGCTGTGGGAAACAAATGGGCTCAAGACGGTCAGACTGGCTTAGAAAAATTGAGTTTATTTCAGACCATTCTTAACGTTATTCCAAATGAGCCAAAATTGCCAATAACTTCCCCATAAGTAACTAGATTTGGCTTTTTTTAGTCTGGAATGAATATTTCCGGAGTCAAATCTAACCTTCTTGGGTTTGTGGTATCATGAAAATTATAATAACAACTAACAACATTAAACTACTGCATTACTAACCTCCCGTCACCTTTCTACAATGCAATCTCCTTTCTTTGAATTCAAAATACAACAGTTTGATATGAATAAGGTTTTACTAAAACTAATTTACAGAAAATTTTCTTATATCCTGAAACGAATTTGTAAATAAAAAAAAAATGTCATACTAGATACCGCTCGTTTTTCAAAAGTTAAAAATAAAATTTGATATTTTTAGAGTTATCATTGCGTAGCGATATCTTAAGATGACAATAAATGTTAAGTAAGCAAGCACCGATTTGTTCAAAATCTTATACGGACTAGTAAGTGTAGGAGATCCCTCCCTTTTCAAAGAATAAACCCAAATTATCCAACTTTCATCGGTGCATATAGTTGCATGATTGAGCCGATGTTGCTTAAGGCATTGTGAGGCCCAGGGCTGAAGGTTATAAAACTGAGATTGGAAACCAGTCTCTGATCTCAAGCATCTGATTGGCTGAAATGGCGACTGGTCGCCATTTCAGCCAATCAGATGCTTGAGATCTGAGACTGGTTTCCATGCTCGGTTGTATAACCTTGGGCACTGGAAGCAATGACTGCTTATAATACACTAGCTGCTTGCAATAGCCACTGAATGTTTACACATTTTGTTTGAAAGTACCACTTGCTTCTTATTATGGTTGTGTGACAATCCATGCAACACTGTAGGGTAGATGGGTTCGATGTAGGCACGTCAGATACATGGGTTTGAGTTAGGCAAATCGTACATTTGAACCGAGCCATACGAAAACATGCCTTTGGGATAACTTTGACATTTTTAGTAGTTGATATTTCTGGTGGAAAAACCCTAACAATTCATTTTCGTTTTCCTATTACTAGAAGTTGATATCGTTAACAATTTTCACAATAAATAAGTTTGTTTAACGCTAAACATGCTGAATTCATAATAATAAATGTCGTCTGTCAACTTTATCGAGTAATTTCAAGGCGTTAACTTCCCGAAGTGATGTTTATGAAAACCTATCTCATGTTTGTTTTAGAGAAACTCGCGGGGCAAGTGTGAGGTTGGTGCACCATCAGATTCGTTCTCTTTCGTTTATAGGTTATGGGGGCTTATTATGTCCTATCATTGTTTCTACTGTTTGGCTGTGTAAAGCTGTCTTTCTGTGAGACATCTGTGCCCAAGGTTATAAAACTGAGCATGGAAACCAGTCTCAAATCTCAAGCATCTGATTGGCTGAAATGTCGACCAGTCGCCATTTCAGCCAATCAGATGCTTGAGATTTGAGACTGATTTCCAATCTCAGCTTTATAACGTTCAGCCCAGATACGGGTAGTAACCGTCTCATACTCTGACTGGCCATAAACATATTTCCTTAAGGTGATAATTATCGCATTTAATGTCACCAAGCACGTAACTGTTACAGTGTATTTCTTTTACATCATGATTCATACTCCGTTATGGATAAAATATCATTAATTTATCAAATTGTAAATAATTTTATGTTTATAGAGTTAAGTAATTTTCAGCTACAAGCAACGATAGACAGATAGAAATGGCACTAAGGTTTGGGAATGCTGACAAACGGAATTTTCGCATGGTAATATTGTAATAAAAACATTCAAGAATTGACATGGGCCCAAGATAACTGAGATTGGAGACCAGTCTCAAATCTCAAGTATCTGATTGGCTGAAATAGCGACAAGTCGCCATTTCAGCCAATCAGATGCTTGAGATTTGAGACCAGTCTCCTGATTTAGTTTCATGATCTTTGGCCATGGTTGCTTCAGCAGTTGCAAAAAATGAAATTTAAACGATGAAATATTGATTGTATAAAGCAACAAATGTGCACAGCACAGAAATACTAACGAAAAATCAATTAAAACAATAAACAAGATAACAATTGCAACAAAAATAAAATTTGCAACAACGACAAAATTTACAGGCTAATGAACGATTAACTTGGTATACAAATAGTCTCCTCTATCGCATCTTTGAATTAAATTGATGAAAATGGCACTTTGAAAGCCTCTGAATACCACAAATTTTAAATTATGAAAATATTGCATTCGGTTTGATCGAGCCTGTTCATTGGCAGTGATGGAAATGCATATTACTGCGCAAGCAATTTGCCATTTACACAAGTAAATAGTTTTAATTAGGTATTGTTATTAGCATAAAAGTCCATAGGCATGTCCTACTAAAACGTTATCTGTGAAAAAGTATATTATATCTCCAAATATGCTCCATTCATTATAAGACCTAAACATAACAGGAAAAAATATTAATATGTTTAATATATGTGCATGCATGTACATATGTAAGGAGTTAACAATAAATAAAAACAACATTAAGACCAGATAGGGATCGTATACAACATGCAAACAATTAAGCATACGACATTTGAAGCAGATAGCTGTGGACAACGGACTACACAGTAATGCAGCATGAATATATCACAACAATCTATCTTTACACTATGACAAAACGCATGCTCGCGATTTCTGTGCACCTCTAGCTTTGGCCACAAATCGCGCCACCTGGAGCGCAGTTCCGATTGTATTTTTTGGCATCATGACGTCACTATCGTCGCCTGCATTTGACTGGCCATTTCCAAACTGGTGCTTCTGGCGGCTTGGTAAGGATTTCAAGAATTCCACATTCTCCTCATAATGCGGGTCGGCGATCGCTAGCACGGTCAAACTTCCGTCCACACAACCAATAATCACTGACATTCCTCCTGGACTGCACGTCATGACCTTGACCTCCGCTTGCGCTTTGTACTTGGCAACCATTTTCCCATCCGACAATCGAAAAACGCGTAAGGTACGGTGCCCGGAATGATAATAGATCACGTGACGATCATTCTGACTAAACATCACGTCGACATTAAACACACCTTCTGCTACTTTCGGAATAAGCGTTTTCACTGTTTTGCCGTGTTTTAGTTCTAAATATTCTAAGCCTCCTCTACTTGGAGCATACAGCCCATTTTTACCTGTACGCGTCACCTTCCCGTTCCAGCGGTTCACGGATCGTACAAGCGTCTTTTTCTTCAAGTCCAGAATATTGCCTTTTTCTTCGTCAATCAATGCCACCTGATTCGGATCATGTGGCATAGGAATGAGTTTAACTATTGGTTTATAGGTGGCGTATTTCAACTGAAGGTTATAAAGGTGTGTGCCAGTTTTAGCATGATACACCCCTATCACGTCACCGCTTTTATCCACAGCCGGTATTGCTAAAAGCGACCCGTCACACGTTACAACACCATCTTTATACTGTCGAATACCGAATTCAAATTTGTAAATCTGGTCACCCTCTGGCAGCGAGTAACACGCACAAACGCCCTTTATTGACGACTGCCCAGCGGCTATTGCGATAAGACGGGAATCGAACTCGTTTCTAATAAGTTTCTGGGTTTCTTTTTGTGGCAGCGTTTTAACTGCTGCATCTTTTGACACATCCCATATGACAATGTTTGCGGTTTCGGCTGCACATACGTAATTGCCATCACCCGTTATGACAGCCATTTTGATAACAGACGATTGCGCATTCGCTCCAAAAGTCTTCAGAAGTTTTCCATTTTCGAGGTTCCAAACTCCAACGCAGTTTCTGCTAGTCGTAACGCAAAAAGGTACTTCTGATGCTAAATCGATCGTTTCAATAGGTTTCTCGAGCCTATCAATGGAATGGACATCCTCAAGTATATTATCAAAATTCCAAACCTTGATTGTCTTGTCAATGGAGGATGAGATCATCTTATTACAACCATGGGTCACCACTGTAAGAGCAATTATTCTACCGAAATGGGCGTCAAGTACTTTTACCATATTGCCTTGTTTTACGTCCCAAACGTAAAGATTTTTTCTCACAGCTGCGACTACGAAATGATTATTTCTTGTCAACGTGACTAGCCCGTTTAACTGATTCCTTGTCGGAATATTGCGCGTGCCGTGCGGCAGTTTCAGCTGAACCATTACATCTGTTTTCAAATTCCACAACTTGTAGCCTAGAGCTATAGTGGCCACCAGGAAATGTTCGTCCTCGGACAAATTCAAGGCGAATACCCTGTCATAGTTATCCCCCAATGTTCTATCATATCTCCACGTATCGCCGTCACGTTTGTACACTGCAACTGCGTTGTCACTTATTTCAATACACGTGTACATAAGCTGCTTATCTTTGGATAGAGCAATGGCACTATGAAACTCGAAAGGCTCAATGGAGTTGTCACTCATTTCTAGAGTCATTTCCTCGTCATGCGCAGTACCACTTTTCACAACAATGTATAACCGCCCATCTGGGCCAAACTCAGCCGAGATAATTGGCATATTCATTTCAATGGTGTGCCTCGACAGGAATGTTCCACTGATAGTATACAAGAACCATTCAAATTCTGTCCAGATAACTAAATGAGTATTGTTCATTGTCGTACCTATAACGGTTGATTCTTTTTGCACTTTGAGGTCCGGCATGATTTTCACATGCTCACCAGTCAATATATTGCACACAACAACCTGGTTATTGTTCGTGAAACCTGCCGCGAACTTGTCGTTGTCGGAGACGACCAAACTCTGCATAATACCTTCGATTCCTGGGGCAATCGTTCGGAACACTTCTCCCGTTGAAAGATCGAAGATGATGAACTTGTTTGACACGGAAATCAGGTACTTGGCGTTTGATGTTACTGCTATTCCAAAAGGAGCGAACAAATGCCCCTCAAGAGAGAACTGCAAAGGTCCACCGGGGGTGTGGAGACAGTGGTGAACGGGGACCAGTGCACACCGCGTCAGTCCATCTGTATCGCACTCTTCAATCAGTCTTCGGATATTTTCATTTATCGCGAAGTATGGTAGGAGTCTTCCGATTATCTGAGGTCCGAGATTGTCTGGATAATGACCTAGAATGGAGCTTGAAAGCCGAATGACGTCAGCAATCAGCTTGACATCTTTCTGGTAGACGTGTTCCAACAAATCTTCAAAGTCTGAGAGCACGGCCTGAAGTGGCATGGAGTTGAGCTTGGCATGCAACCAGTTGTAGTTGAATATAACTTGGCTGTACAACTCATCAAATCGATGTGACCGGATCAAGTGATAGGGAAGCTCATTCAGCTTTCGAAGGTTGTGTCGAATAGGTTTCCCGTTTTCATCAAGGAAGACCAGCGGCTGACTGGGCACTTTTCTATCACTCTCGCCGCCTTTCTGCTCCAGGTGGAACATTTTGCGCTGTCCCTCTGTGTACTCAAAAGGCTTGGGCTTTCCACCTCCCCAGCTTCCTAAGAAGTACTCGGCAATATTGGAATGGATTTCGCTGACGTAGTTCAAGTTCTTGAAGTAACGTTCTCTTGCGGCCTCGATAAATTGTCGATGGTACCAATTAACTACGCTGACACCGTCTGCCTCGCGCTCGCTTAGGTATGAAGGGAGATCACTCCGAATTCGCGTCCAAAGAAGTGGCGGAATCCTTCGGACCGGCGGAAGATGGTACTGGTATACGTCGTTCAACACCTTTTCATCCAGAGACAGCAGGTCTTCGAGTTCCGCTTCGGACAGGCCACTTTTTGCAGCAGTAATGTAACCAAATGCATGAGACACCAGCGTTTTTCCGTGCTGGATTTCTATACGCTCGAAAAGTTTATAGATGCTATCATGAATAGTAAATGCAAGTGAAACGTTCTGCAATGATGTGTAGGATCTCCATCTGCACACTTCATCAAACACAAGTTTCACATACAATGGTAAATTGCACTTAGTGAATGCCTCGTTTACAAGTCCCATTTGATCTTCTGTCAATGTTCTATTGGCGTTCTTGAGCCAAAATTGCAAAATAGTCGCACTAAGGTTCTCCCCTAGAGGTAAAACAGCTATGTAGTTCTCTGGAATTTCAATCATGTTCCGTAACGTATCTAAAATACCGTAGTAATTCGGTAAAGTAGAAACGATCAGCCTCACGTGCGGTGGCAAGCTTGTGGGGAGCCAGGCTAACTGATGTGCACCATCAGCCCCGGACAGCTGATCCAACGAATCTAAAATCAACACGAGCGGTTTCTCCTTGGTAGCATGGGTGAGCAGCCTTTTAAAGTGTTGAACCAAGGGCGACAACTCGTCCGGGATATACTCATCGGGTAGGTCATACAACCAGGCCAGGTGCTGAGAGAGGCTGGTTAGAAGGGGGATGATGCTAGAGCTGTTCGGCGTGGTTCCAAGGAAACGCAGCACTAAGAATGGCGTGCACTTCTGGTCGAACCAAGACCGCACCTTTTAAATGAAAATCGAAGTAATTAAAAGATGTTGCATATGAAACGTAGTATAATTTAAGCAAATTCTTTACATGTAGTTTATGAAAAATTGATAACAATAAAAGTGCGTCTGTTATTAAGTTTGTATCGTCTTTTCAAGAAGTACCTTGCAAAATTGTCTACATATTACCTCGAGAAGCGTCATGAAAAAGTACTAGGTTAAGGAACACGTTTAAGGCTTTTATGGAAAGGATACAAACAAGAGAATTTGGAATGTCCAACCTGACTGGCTCCTTTAGCCATGAGGGAAGTTTTACCACAACCACTGTCACCGTAGAGTACCAGGGGCTTATCAGACTTTCCCAGCACATACTTCTGTATCATATTTACTAAAAGAAAGATAAACTTTTGCAGTTTAAAATTCTATTAAACAATTCTAACATTTAACTTTAATTCGATCATGGTAACTTGTTATATTATGGGTCTAAATAATAAATACCAATTATAAGTTCGCATATGAAGACTCATATCTGATGCATTTTCCTTTTTTTTGTTAAAGATATTTTAATCTAAGTCCTTTTAAAATGATTTCAGTTTATTATTTCCCCAAATGAAACTTTTAAGTTCCTGCATATATCAATTAAGATTATATTCACATAACAAAAGCTTGATATTTTGAGACCAACAGTCCTCTAAAGATAAAATATTTGCGTTGGTTTAATCCTTTAAATGTCTGAAATTTAAATAGAGGTCTTCATTCAATGTTTTGTTAAATATATACTTTACTACCAAATTCGATTTTATTTTTCTTAATGGGGAGACATTGCAGAAATAGAAGCCGACAAGAACGTCTACACATACACGTTATATACATCACCATTTTAGCATTATATTGCTATACATGTTCGTTCACTGGTCTCTTCCTGAGAAATCCTACCGGAATTATTGGAGCACGCGCTGTGTTGTAAAGCACCTTCACAATTGATAGATACATTGCCCTTGTTAAGTATCTACCAACTTGTATCTTCTCATTCCTAGAAAACATCCTCCTATACAGACGCCCAATCCATTTACTCATCCACACATGTACTCACCGATATCCTCTCTGCCCTGGAACACTTTACACGAGCTGGAGCAGGCCTTCAGGTGTTGCAGCACCTCCACATATACCGAGTTACTGGAAAGCTTCTCGTTCTTGGCCATAGCATTGTCCACCAGCCGCAGTATACTGCTGTAGAAGTGCTGACAGAAAGTCTCGATGTACTCCTTTAAAACAAAAGACACAGTGATTCAAACAGGAGAGATAAATTTCTTTGCTGTAACGACTTCTTGTGATTTTATCAGGAGTCAGGAGTGTTTAATTCCTTAGCAGAAACGTCTCCTAGTGATTCAATCAAGATAGTTTATTTCCTTAGCTTAATGGCTCTTAGTAACTCAACCAATGGAGTTTAATTCCTTAGCTAAACGGCTCCTGATGATTCATACAAGAGTGTTTAATTCCTTAGCAGTAACTGCTCTTAGACATTAAACCAAGGGAGTTTAATTTCTTAGTTTAAACGGCTCATAGTGATTCAATCAAGATAGTTTATTTCCTTAGCTTAATGGCTCCTTATGATTCATACAAGAGTGCTTAATTCCTTAGCAGTAACTGCTCTTAGTGATTCAATCAAGAGAGTTTAATTCGTTAGCTGGAACAAGTGAGATTTATTCCTTACCAGGGCCCAAGATCATAAAACTGAGATTGGAGACCAGACTCAAATCTCAAGCATCTGATCGGCTGAAATGGCAACTGGTCGCCATTTCAGCCAATCATATGCTTGAGATTTGAGTCTGGTCTCCAGCTTAAGTTTTATGATCTTGGGCCCAGTAACTGCTCCTAGCAAATCACGTTTGAAAAATCTGAGTTAAAATGTTCGGGGTCGTATGATTATACTTACAGTAAATCTAATGACAAAAAACTTTATTGTGTTTACGTGAAATACAGTATACACGTACAATGATATTTAAAACTAAAACATAAAATTTTAAAGCAAATTGCAGACAGCGACTGTCAAGAGTCGAAAATCTGTTTTGGAAATTATCCAATCAACGCTGGGAACAAATTCAGTTCCGGTCATTTTATATTATGACTTGGGGATCATGGTGGTATGTGAAGTCATTTAAAGCGCCAAATACATTTTACTTTGATTAAACATTTTACCAAGCCCGAGTATTTAAACGCATGCAATTTTGGATTTAGGGATAGGCTTCGTTAAAAGATGTTTTATCGACTTGGAGTTGCAAAGCGTCGATTATTCCTATGCATACATTCAAATACCTAGTTCAATTCATGCTTTGGGCTGAAGGTTATAAAACTGAGATTGGAAACCAGTCTCAAATCTCAAACATCTGAATGGCTGAAATGGCGACCAGTCGCCATTTCAGCCAATCAGATGCTTGAGATTTGAGACTGGTTTCCATGCTCAGTTTTATAATCTTGGGCATTGGTTAAGGGTTACAACGACTATTTTGTGAACCACTATTATAATTTAACTTTAATAAACGAAAGTTTGAATTAAAGACCCTATGTTTTTCCATGTCAATACCCTCTTTTCCGCCCATTTCGACCTTGAACCTCACGATATTTGACTCGGGCATTTTGCGGGAAGTTTTTCGTCCCTCAAAGTTTTCAATAAATACTTTCAGAAACGAAAATGTGAATTAAATACCCTATGTGTTTCCATGTCAATACCCTCTTTTCCGCCCCATTCGACCTTGAACCTCACGATATTTGACTCGGGCATTTTGGCGGGAAGTTTTTCGTCCCTCAAAGTTTTCAATAATTTCTGGGCTTCTCCATCAACGTTTCTGGCAGCGAAGTCGACAAATTTGGAGGCGAATCTCAGCAGAGTGATGTTTATGTTTTCGATTTCTCGGATGTACGCCAAACAGTGATCTTGCAGATTGGATGCCTTCAAGATACCACGAGTGATCTCCCTTTCCGTTACTGAAATTATTTCATTGATTGAATGCAACATACTATTGTTATATTGTATTAAAGCAAATGGGAACCTCTTTAGGAAATCGACTCAATGAACATATTGTGTGTCGCGTGTAATGCTCATTTCGGTGGCATTCAATTTCGCTCACATCACGCAAATAAAGTAACTGTTTCGCGAAGAAACCAATTCGCGTGGTTAATAGATATCGAAAATGCATAGCAACTTTTGTTTGAGTCACGAATAAATCAAAGTGCTAAAGGCGCAAATATTGAATATTCGTGAAAGAAAATGCTTCAATAGTTCAATAGTGAAGTTTTAATTTTCTTTACTGTCATTCTAGCAAAGCACGATCATTCTAGCAAAGCACGATTAGAAAGTTTGAGTAACAATTGGCGACCAGTCTCCATTTCAGCCAATCAGATGCTTGAGATTTGAGACTGGTCTCCAGCTTTTCTTTAACTATCATGGGCCCACAGCTATATACCTGACATAAAGTAATTGTGCATCTGTTCTCTGTCTATACGCTTGGCAACAAACAGAACTTGTGCTGCCTTTCTGAGAATCCTCTGTAACTTCCCCAATGTGTCCCACCATGTGGCTTGGTCAGCCTCCATCATCCGTTTTTGACGCTGAAAAAGACAAAAGTTCCTTAAGGTCAGACGCCACTGAATGCTTAAAGCTGGGCTATGATTTTGCCAATTTTCTTCAAACAGGGCTATGATTTTGCTAATTTTATTCAAGCGGGGCTATGATTGCTAATTTTCTTCAAGCAGGGCTATGATCTGCTAATTTTCTTCAAGCAGGGCTATGATTTGCTAATTTTCTTCAAGCAGGGCTATGGTCTGCTAATTTTCTTCAAGCAGGGCTATGATCTGCTAATTTTCTTTAAGCAGGGCTATGATTTGCTAATTTTCTCCAAGCAGGGCTATGATCTGCTAATTTTCTTCAAGCAGGGCTATGATCTGCTAATTTTCTTCAAGCAGGGCTATGATCTGCTAATTTTCTTTAAGCAGGACCATGATATGCGGTTTTTCTTTAAGAAGGGCTATGATTTGCTAATTTTCTTTAGGCGGGGCTATGATATGCTAATTTTCTTTAGGCTGGGCTATGATTTGCTAATTTTGTACAGGAAAGATACGGAGTAAAATTTCTATAATTGCTAATTTTCTGATTGGTAGATATTATAAACTATTAAAGTTTTACTAAAAAATACAGGAATAAGTTTAAAATTGACCAAAAAAATCGAATTTGATTTTTTAAAGCCTGTTTTGTCTGAAAGTAAGGGTATGATCAAAAATGGGTCTATTCTTATGGTATCACTTTCGGTTTACCCTACGTCTGGGGTCACAGGATTCAGTGGCTGCTAGCAGAAAAAAAGAGTTGGTGAAAACATGGTTTGACTGCTGTCACAGAATGCATCTTGGATGGCTCTTTGCCGATATACAATTCTCTTAATAACACCATTGAAACAAATCCATAAATTGGTAGCCCTCAATATAACTGTATTGGAAATGATCTAGTGGTCTGTGACCTTAAGCAAAAAGGCTTGAAAGTCTGAAAGATGTATGGATTATCATTAGTCCTGCAGATAATTAATTGTTTAAAATCTTGTATCACCAACATGCAGTGCATTAATATAATCTTGGTGTGGCTTGTAAGAAACTATAATTTAAATTTAAAAAGTATTGTCGGATGTTTCGGCAACGCAACATTAAGAGGACGCAAACATTGCAAATGGCGAAAACTGGCTAAAATTTCAAAAATGAATTTTGTGGGAAATAGTTATTGCCACATAGATTTTAGTAAAGAAATTTATTTAGCTAAGGATGTAGTTAATGTTTGCAAGCTCAATTTAGTCTCATTCATGTTCTAATTACCAAGCACATACTAAAACAAAAGAAAAACCGTTTGCATGAGAACTCTGAATTTCATGGACAATATACCAAAGCAACTCATACCTGAAATAAGTATATGCTGGTCTACAGTGTTTAGTGCCAATTCGTGAAAATAATGTTAGGGTTTTCAAGTCATTCAAGGAAAACTTACTTCCTGGTTCAAACTGAAAGTAGAAATCGTTGTAAGGACCTTTCACCGTCCCACCTTAACATGACCATCGATGACCTAGGACACAATGTCATTAGATTTATCATGCTGTAAACCCACCCGCCGACCGGGTATCGCACTAACAACCATTGCAGCTCCCAGGAAAACGTTTTCATCGCTTTGAGTAACAACAACTTAGTTATGGAGCTTAACCATTAGATAATAGGTCTCACTAAATGGTAAGGGGAATCAGGTGCCAAGGTTATAAAGCTGAGCATGGAAACCAGTCTCAAATCTCAAGCATCTGATTGGCTGAAATGGCGACTGGTCGCCATTTCAGCCAATCAGATGCTTGAGATTTGAGACTGGTTTCCATGCTCAGTTTTATAACCTTGGGCAATGGCCTGGGCCCAAGATCATAAACTTGAGTTTGGAGATCAGTCTCAAATCTCAAGCATCTGATTGGCTGGAATGGCGACCAGATGCTTGAGATTTGAGACTGATCTCCAGTTTTAGTTTTATGAACTTGGGCCCTAGTCTAAAGACTGAAACAATTAAACACGGGTCTCGCAAAATTGAAAGCGGCATGGGATTGAGTTAGGGGTATTTTCCACAAAATTCAGATCTCATGATGAGCGGTAAGTGACTTAGCCACTAGATTTCACTCATTGGTGAAGGCAATATGACCTTGTCGATGGATTCAAATACTACACCACATATCTCTCAAAATATTGAGCTGTTTGTGACTGACTCATGAATCTTAACAAATAGACAGCAATTCTCACACATGGTTGAAGGCAAGTGACTGAGTAATGATTCTTAACAATCGTTAAGAATACGTATCTCACAAAATAGTGAGCGGCATACGACTGAGTCATGCCATGGCACTAAACCAAACTAGACCTCAAATCTCATACAGTGGTGAGAGGTATATGTGACTGTGTCAGGGATCTTAACTTCCAGACCACAAATCTAATAGAGTGGTGAGCTGCTTATTCATACAAAATGCCACAAATGGGATACTTCTGCATGCATGACAAGTGTATATTTTGTATTCCAAAACAAACTTTTATAGGCATGTAGGACATTTGTTGCGAATTTCAGCCTCTATGGATTATAAAACCTCCATAAGAACTTTACCCCCAGCATTTTCATTGTTATTTACTTATCTTTGCGGAACACGTCTCATTCACCATTTGTCTTTATAATGACAATATTTAACTGATAAGAGTTATCGGGTAATTTTTGCAGCCTTATAAATCTACGATGGATCAATAGGCAATGAACTGTTTCCACAATACAAACAAAACATACCGATAAAATTAACAGCAATCGAACACTGCGGAACGATTATGTAACAAAAATTTATCAAACCAATGCGAATAACTGACATCCCCCCTAAACTTTAGAAACAATAGTTATATGATAAATGAATCTGGAATCGGTACGCTTTTTGCACTTGCCGAACTTAGTTACTAATTATTAAGACACCGGCGGATTGGGATCAAATCAGCGTTGGCCATAATTGTGCTGTTAGTCTTTTTATTTGGTACACGGGAAAATTGTCCGCACAGCTTACGTCAATCTGTGAAATGACGTCATAAAGTTCAGCAGACGACATTGGTAATTCTGCATTTCGCGACAAAATTGATATTCATTGAAAATTAAAAATGCGTAGTAAAATCACATATTAATTATAAGAAAGAAATAGGTAGTTGGAAGTTCATTCAACAAAAATGTCAAAAACATCACCGAATATACTTTTTCCGTTCCTTCCCCCATTTTATTACATCAAAAGACAGTAAGCTCACCTTATTGTTGAAGTTTGTAAGAATGGAGCTGATTGGCTGAAGAATATACACTGCTGGTACCGTGTTATCATCACGCCGATACCACAAATCCATCAGTTGCAGCTCTTCCGGTTCGTTCTGGGTACAATCTCTCAGCATGTCGAACTCTTCAGCATCTATATGTGTTGGAATTGGTCGGTAGCCATACTTCTGGCCAAGGAATACCTGCAAATGATCAATGACCAGGGCTGAAGGTTATAAAACTAAGATTGGAAACCAGTCTCAAATCTCAAGCATCTGATTGGCTGAAATGGCGCCATTTCAGCCAATCAGATGCTTGAGATTTGAGACTAGTTTCTATGCTCAGTTTTATAACCTTAGGCATAAGGCTGGCAAAAGTAGCTCAGCACTCACTTAACTCCTTTCTCCATAGGATATAGCCGTTATACATGGGCGACCAGTGTAAATCAAGATCAGCCGGCACAAAATGGCAACACGTTAATAACGATTTTTAATCAAAGTTTTATTGAACTGCATTTTGCTAATAGTGAGATTTTGATACTTTTATTTTTTTCCCGACGACAGTGCAATGACGAGTGTATAGTTCGTTATCGATAACTAGACAGTCACGTGACAAGCAAGCTCATTTAAATAATTATGGCTGGTCAGCAAACAGTTTTACAAATATGGTATCGCCATGTTCTCTCTATGAATATCGGTCACTGTAGAAATATTTTCCATTATCTGCCATTAAAGCATTCTTGGTTATGTAAACACAGTATCACGTGACTGTCTACCTATCCTTAAACATTTATAGACGGCAATAATTAACTAAAAGATTAATGTCATTGACTGTTAAATCAAAGCGTATCTCTTAAAGACATCGACGGATTTTCGCTGACGGTCAGTGGAAGGTTGGGGATAAGGCATGAAGAAAGGAGTACGAGTTATTGTAAAACAGCTGTTAATTGTGTTCAGCGGTGTTGCAACTGAGGCCCCGCTGCTAAATATATAACTGTAGAAGATAATGTGTTTACGGGTGAGTGAAAATTAAAAGCAATGAAAACAAATCGTCACATTTATTTAGAAACAGCAACGGAAACGAAAACGTTAAGGTAATGATTTGTAAACAGGGATTGTGAACATATAATTTACTGTTTATACAGGAATCAGATGGGTCACGAAAAAGTATGAGTATATTATAGCTAGATGTCTTTTTTAGTGCATGTGCATAAGGAAAGCTTGGAAAGTGTGTAGGCTGTACCTTTACCTTTAAAGATTGACCCGTAAATTTGTGTATGAGTGTATATCGCTTAAAAGTGATTTACCGTATAAGAAATGTTTAATTTCTGACGCTAGCTACAAAATTTACCACTCGAATTGACAGGGAAAATAGAGAGAAGAAAAGAAAAGAAAGAATGTGGGGGCGTTCAGAAACAACTTGTTAAGTAAATATTTAAGTTTTACGGCCAATATAGCTTTCCTTTTTTGGACATGCACACTCGAGAGACATTTTATTGCTTGTTGAACTGAACTTATTAAAACGAAAAAAATGGCTAGTTAAGAACTGAAGAACATATAGTGGGAACACCTTAAAACGCCATCTATATTTTCTCCATGTTTATTAAGCTGTTAAAATCATTCACAAAATGTAAGTGCATCTGCAATCATTTTACTCTATCGGTACACCTTCTATTACATGGACGAACAGTGTAGATCCATCTCAGACGGCACATCTGTGCCCTCTCATCGGGATCTACACTCTACGCTTTCTGATCAGAAAAAACTCTTAGCTAATAAATCTCAAAGAGAACAGTGTAGATCCTGATCATCCGCCAATTAAGATGGATCTGATCTACATTTGTCGCCCATTGTATGAAAGCAACATCGCACTGAGTAAAATGTTATAAAGGAAAAGAGTACCAAATAAGAACAAACAATGCTAACTTTTTTTACAAATGTTTACGTCAATAAATGAAACTGATCGAGACGTAAGTAATTCTTCACGGTATGATATCACATGCTGGAATGCTCATCATCATTCAATTAATTACATAGAATAGAGACAACGTAAATAGCTGAAAATCTGCAACTTTTTACTATGAAAGAGATTTAAAAGGAAAATCGTGTTGTCATTTCTTGATAAGTGACAGCACCGGATATACGGCTGCGGGCGGTATAAGGATACCGCGAAATTAATAGTTTTCCGATTAATATTCAGCTGAAACTCCTCTTCAACTAGTGATGATTATTGTCTATCGGGCAATTTCTAATCATAAGGGTATCGATTTGATTGATCATTTCTGAAATACAGGTCATAAAAGGCTTCAAATTAGTCCGCAGAACGGAATCACGACCATCACCTAATACTGAAGTTCAGTTCGGTTCAGTTCTTACACTCACCAATCCATAAAAGGCAAGGGCGTCTGGATCTGTTTTGTCCTCTCGCTTTACATGAATCAGGCACACGGATATTTTAAGGTGCTATGGCAGTTGTCATTGCACTTTCATTGCAAAACAAAGAAAATTATCAAAATCTCTAACGGAAAATTTTAAAAATGCAGTTCAATAAAACTTTGCATAAATACATGTTATTAATGTATTTTTATTTTACATACGAAAAAAAGTTAGAACAGCAAAGAAAACAAGTTAGGCCTAAAATTCCCCAAAATTTCATTGGCAACCAAACACAAAAAACAAAGCAACAATTATCATCAATTTAAATGCCTTCATGAGTAATGAGTTACTGACAAAAATATATAAGGCCATTTTGTCTTACAAATGTATTCAATATGAGATATTTGTAAAAATGTGTTTGATCTTCAATTTCATCCTCGCGAAAATGGATGATAAAAACACGTTGATTTCTCTTGTGATTTGAGAGTGATTTTGAAGGACATAAAGTGTTGTCAATATCAGTTTACTCATGCTGTCATTTGAATTTTTGTTTTCTATTACTTTGTTTTTGTGTTTGATTGCTAATACAATTTTAGACTATTATTAATAACTATTCTTTTCACTGTTCAAGCTTTCCTTAAGGTATGTTAAATAAGCATACATTAATAACATCGATTTGTGCAAAGTTTGATGGAACTGCATTTTGAAGGATTTTCATATTTTTCTTTTCTATCTATGACAAAGCAATGATGAAAGGAGCAACGCCTTAAATGCAAAATGTAAAATATGGTATTAGCTGCTTTGAATTACTTACAATGAAGTTTGGTCCTATGGAAAGCCGTTGGCAGTTGTCTATCTCTTGCATGCATAGTGTTGTCGTCATGTGATCGTCTGTTGCTTCGTCTCGAACACCCCATCTCATATCTACTACCTGAAATATTAATAGGCCCGAAAGACTTGATGTCATGCGATCGTCATTTGCTTCGTCACGGACTTTAAATACCATATCTGCTAACTGAAACATAAATATGCCCCTACGGCATGTTGTCATGTGATCGTCAGTTGCTTAATCACGGACTCCAAGTATCAAATCTGCTAACTAAAACATAATAAATATGCCTTTAGGACATTTTGTCGTGTAATCGTCAGTTGCTTCTTTACGGACTCCTAATCTCAAATCTGCTAATTAAAACATAAATATGCCTTTAGGACATGTTGTCGTTTGATCGTCAGTTGCTTCGTCACAGACTCTTAATCTCTTATCTGCTAACTGAAACATACATATGCCCTTAGGACATGTTCGTCAGTTGCTTCGTCTCGGACATAAAATCTCATATCTACCACTTAAAACATACATATGCCCTTACGGCATGTTGTCATGTAGTCGTCAGTTGCTTTGTCTCGGACACCAAATATCATATCTGCTAACTGAAACATAGGCCTACATATGCCCTTAAAACATGTCATGTAAACCGACATGTCTGGTTTCAATCTCAGTATGGAAACCTTTCTCAGATCTCAAGCTTCCGAATGGTCAGTTCTGAGACGTGCGCTCGATTTTAACCAATCAGATTTCAGAGATATGATTTCTATATTTATTTTTGTAACACATAACACTGGGCCTGGTTATCTTGCGTTGCCTTGGCTGTTCAAATGTTTCGTTTCAAGAGGACCAGAATCGCATTTTGAAATATAATTTTTGTATCTATCTATTATAACTTCCAAAAAAAATCCAAATAAAAGTATTTTATTCTGTATTGAAACACAATTAATTTTGGATACCAAGATTTAATTTTAAACAAGCGTATTAAGTCGGCACTGAAAATTTAAATCATGCTGGACCACCTGTCCGTATAAGCACAAAAATAAAATCTGTATCAAAAATGTTGTGAACAAAATTACAGAAAACATTTTACCATCATCAAATAAGCCCGTTAATCTCCCCACCAGGACGCGCACCGGTCAGCAGAAACATGAAACGTAATTATCACAGTAGCGTTGTTTTTGTGCCGCGTTGAGTTTGGCGGTCGTAAAAGGTTCCCCGTACATTCAGTTAGTGCTGTAATCAATTATCAAGCCCTTTGAAGGCCCTTGAACACGATACTTACAGTTGAGTAAATATTAAGTTGGGATATCTCGGGGCTAAGCGGTGTGAACAGTAATATGCACTTGCATTACTGCTCATGAACAGGCTCAATCAAACCGAGCCTGCCATAATTTCACATTCTGACGTGTTCGGTGGCTATTAAAGTTACTTATTCGTTAGAAAGAATTTTCTGTTAACTCACTGTTCACATACCAACATTTTGTTCATCAATTACGTATTTAACAAAATAATTACTAGTAGTTAAATTATGTTTAAATTGGTGTTAGTGCAAATAAATAATGTCTGTTAAAATATAAGTAATAGGTATAATTATGTTCATCAAATTTGTTTTTGTCATAAATTCAATATGATATGATTATCTAACAAAGAATTTAGGTCGGCTCTTTCAAATACAAGTAAAGAATTCACCTAATAAATACGTTAAAATTATAATGCTTTTTATCAAAACACCAAAATTTTGGATCATCATTTTCACGGTCTGGGCTTAAGGATATAAAACTAATATTCGAGACCAGTCTCAAATCTCATTCATCTGATTGGCTGAAATTGAGAAAAGATTCCATTTCAGCCAATCTGATGCTTAAGATTTGAGACTGGTCTACATTCTCAGTTTTATTATGTTGGGACCAGGCCCAACATCATAAAACTAAAAATATGGAGACAAGTCTCATATCTTAAGCATCTGATTGGCTAAGAAAATTCAGCCAATCAGATGCTTGAGATTTGAGACTGATCTCCAAACTCAGGTTTATGATCTTGGGCCCAGGTTTCCGATGTCTCTCTGTATTTCGCTCGTGCGTAGACACAATAGATGATGGACTTTATTGATCATATTACAGAAATTGTTTTTTATTCTTGAACAACAACTGTCGTAAATACAAAATAGTCATCAAAAGAAGATGTGGACCGACGTATTACAAAGTTTGCAATAAATCCTGCTAATCATTACTTCCCTTATTGATAAACAGTCTTTTATAGCCGAGTCATAATTATAAAACAATTTTATGTTATTAAGCAATGCAGTATTGAAACAGCAGATAATTATTGTTGAAATATTGCGGACAGAATTGAATGTTATGTCCATATATCCTGTTTCATTGTAGTCATTGCAGCGACAGGAAACAATTAAATATGCCTGTAAAAGCCTTTCCACTGTAACCACGTACCCAAAGTATAATTGATTTTGGATAATAAGAAATTCACGTGATACACCGTTTATAGATTTATAATTGTTTCAACAACAGATACGGGCGAGTGAATTTTTTTCCAGACAGCAATTCACACAGAAAAGAAAATGACAATATCAAATTTGTAAAAACATTTTGGTTGATAAACCATTTAAATAACGTGTATGTAACGTGACTTGCAAATTACCAAAAACGCACTATAGTAAACACCAGATCCGGAGATTGCAATGACAGTTTAATTTGAAATAAAGAAATATTGACGTCCAGCACTTTAAAATATTTTTACTTCGTCTCTTGTATTTCTGAACTTCTAGTTTTGTTAAATTATGATAATTTCTGTTACAAACTATCAAAGCATACTAAATACAGACTGTTGCGTGAGCCCGATCAATGGGTTCTCCATTTCGAATGTCGTAAACAATGTCGTAAAACAATTATGACACAGGTTACGGTATTCACAACTAAAATTTAGAAATCCGTATCATAATTGTTTTTCTATTTACACACAGGTGTCTTCAGACCAAAGTTTTCTATCTTGAAACATTGATAAAGTATCTTGACGTACTGGGTTCTCTCATAGCGGTTTCCGTGATAGGAGCGAGTGTTTTAATTTAATTTAGCAAGCACTTGTAAGTGTTGTATTAGGTTATCATACTGTTCAAACTGAGGTGTGACATCACATGGTAATCTTGCCTATTATAGGCCAATAATTTGGTCATTATCATTCTCAGATCTAGGTTATACCACAGAAACCTGAATTTCCATCAGAAAATATCCAGAAACCACATACTTAACATTTTCCCCTGTATGCAGATATAAAAGACACCAGGGGCACAAAGCAATCGTACCCCGCCCACTAAACCGTAGTTCAGGTTCTTGTGGTTTTACCGTGAATGTTTGAAGATGGTGGAAACTTATTTTGATTATTTTAGCAATCGCTATTTAGCTATTAATGAAATGGACGTAGTGATATTCAGGTCAAGTTGCCTTTGACCAGGGCTGAAATTTATTCGCCATTTCAGCAAATCACATGAATAGAGAGTTGAATATGCATGAAAAGAACGTGCCAATTGTTTAATAAGTTTGAATGTTTAATAAAATAACATGCCAATATAAAACTTAAAGTTTGATATTGGCATGTTCCTATCATAAATATTCAACTCTTTCTTATATGCATTAAATCATAATTACTTATATAAACAGATTATCACGTGACATTCAACTTATTAATCAAATATAGCTATCTTACTGTTTACCGGGAAGACTCAATTAGGCAATAGAAAAAATATTTTAGATTCTCATCCACGCCCGCCCCTGTCCAAAACCACCCGCCCCCAAAAAATTTATTGGTAAAAAATCAAAACATATTCTGTTCCGGACTGAACATCCCGGATATAGAAAAAAAACATGGCCGACAACGATAAAATAAATTAATGTTCATCATTTCAAAGCTTACCAAAAGTGATAGTGTCACTTTTAAAGACTGGTATGGCTTTTCAAGCAAGCATAAGTACCAGCCTGCTACTTTTGTAAGTTGTTATCATGATTTTTTTCGAAGAAATTGAAAAGATTGACGAATATTCTACACGTAAGGTTCTGGTAACTATAAATGCCATTTTTTTTTAATTTTAAGTTAGTTTTTACTTCTGTTCTCAGGTACTTCGTTAATAAAAAAATAAAAATTAAAAAGTGTCCACCCGCCCGTTTTTTCCAAAATCCGGATGAGAATCTAATAATTTATTTTCTCTGGCCTTATGTGTAGATCACTGTCTAGGAAGCTACAACACGTAGAGGACTTACAGATTAACCAATTCAACTTGCGTTATTGTACGTAGATCTACTCACCTGAAATTCAAGACCATGTTTTTCTCTCAGATTGCTTTTCAGTTTGGGGTAGACCTTTTCCATCAAGGCATTTCTCTCCAATGTTGTGTCTGAAATACCAAATAAAATTAAATTATATGTCTGCGTTCTGTTATATCTAAATTTACTACATACAGGTTGTTTCTCTATGTTAGTCACAAATTAAACGTTCTAAAACTTTTCATCAAATTCTGAATACTAATTGAATGAATTATAAAAAATAGTCGAAATATGTAACAAATATAAAGTTGTATTCTTTCTAGAAAAATAACTTACACGAAAATTGAATACGTATATTATTAAGTAACTGAGCTTCACTAATCAATGTTTACATGAGCCCCTTAATGTGAAAATATGTATGCATTTTTCTTGTAAGCTATTTTTAGAAAGACTACAACTTTATATTTGTTATGTACATATTTCGACTATCTTTTTATTATCATTCCTGACATATGCATTATAATCAATGTCGTCTGCAAAACCTGTTGACGTCATTTCCAGGAATCAGGTCAACTTCCGGAAGACATATCTTCGCATGACGCTTCTTATATCATCTTAACGCTACTGGTCAGAAGAATCTCTAAGCTAAAGTTAAAATTTAAATGTTGTTATTTTTGCCAACGAATTTCATATTATATCATTTAACATGTACTACCATATGACCACATTCCAAATATTTGTTACCATTTAATGCTTACATTCAATATATTTAAAGGTGACTCTGCAGTTCAAAGTCAGTGTCCTGAATAACAAAGAAAAAGAGATCAGTTTCTAAGGTTAAAACACTCGGAATGGAAACCAATCTCAGATCTCAAGCTTCCCATTGGTCCGTTCTGAGACTGTGTTGAATTTCAACCAATCAGATTTATGTTAGCCTGCATAATTAAACTTGTCACCAAATAAGAAGACAATTTGTTTTATTTTTTATATTTTTTGTTTTTTAGATGTTATTTTCGCTTGTCACTTTGTATCACGTGATTTCCCACCTGGGCTTAGGGCTTCGGACACCTGATCCAGAGGTCGCAGGTTCAAGTTCTACAAATGTGAGAGTCTTCTGCGATCTTCCACAATGCACGAAAATGGAGCGAGTATTTGTTTCACACATTGAACTATAAATATAAGTAAGCAAATAATTCAGCTTAAAGTCTTAGGTACTAATCGTTTGGAATGATATTCGGAACGAAGCGTTTTTATAATGCACGTTTTCCTCTATTACAATTATTGAACAGTTTAATAACGGTTTGTCTATAAAAAATTTTCCTCAACAACCTTTCTCTCTCAGAACTTTTAAATAATTATTGAAACAGTATATTGAAAAAAAATGATGAGAATATCGATCCCTAAATATTTCTGTCATATCTCGGATGGTCTACATTTACATGTTTGAAATCAATTTCCGGTTAATATATTTGCTTAAGTTTCGGAACGCTGATCTCTCCATTATAGAGGTTCAACTTACGATGACACTATTCCACGAAAAAATGCATGATAACAAACAGTTTATCTTGCAAATTCATGGAAAATATCCGTGAGGTCTACGTTGGCGTGCCACTGTTAGAAATTAAAATTAAGATATTATCTTATAATACCGATTATGGACATGCAGACTGTCACGTGCTCTGTGTATCCATGTAGTTTATGTAGTTCATGTATAGTCGAACCCAGAACATTTTCGGTTGCTAAGCTTATTGCTTCTTAGGCAAATTTGTCGTAAGCTTTTTCTTATTTCGCATTGTGCTAAAAGTTTAAATTATCTTATTTAACCAGTTATAGATCAGTAGCCGGTCACATGATACTCTGTTTATTTATGTAGTTCATGTAGAGTCGAAGCCAGAACATTTCGGTTGCTAAGCTTATTGCTTCATAGGCCCTTTTGTTATACGTTTTCCGTATATGACATGAGCAATTAGGTTTAATATGTTTGGAATACCCGTAATATGGGGCACGCCATGGGAAAAGGTACCTTCGGTCACATTTTGTGACATTTAGTTGTTACTATATTTAGAAATAACTTAAACAATCTATTATTTTGTCATAACTAAAAGGTGATTTTTTTTTATATTTTGTCAATAAAATCGTATTTTTACCGCGAAATGCATACTAATGAATGTCGTCTGCTCAAATTTACGACGTCATTTCAATATTGACGTCAACTGTCCGAAGGTACCTTTTCCCGCGACGCGCCCCATATTATAAAAGTTTTTTTCTAGTGATCAATGCTCATCAAGAGAACTTAATGATATTTTTGCTGAAAATTTTTAAATTAACTTGTTTGTCACGTGACTGTCAAGTTATAGATATCGTACTATACCGAGCGGTCCGATAAATAAGGTATGACGATACGCCAATAAAACTAAGGTAGGAGACCAGTCGCCATTTCAGCCAATCTGATGCTTGAGATTTGAGACTGGTCTCTACTGGTCGCCATTTCAGCCAATCAGATGCTTGAGATACGAGACTGGTCTCTACTGGTCGCCGTTTCAGCCAATCAGATGCTTGAGATTTGAGACTGGTATCCTGATTTAATTTATGATCTTGGGCAATGGTAGGCAAAATAGAACTATTAACAGGCCTCAGTTCCGCACGCGGCTTTCCATTAACCGGATTAAAATTACGTAGCTACTTAGCATACTTGACTTTAAAATGGT
The DNA here is from genome assembly GCA_038501625.1 of Corbicula japonica. Lineage (NCBI taxonomy): Eukaryota > Metazoa > Mollusca > Bivalvia > Venerida > Cyrenidae > Corbicula > Corbicula japonica. The sequence goes on from JAZAYU010000080.1 coordinate 1,242,994, forward strand.
TATAATTGGCTTCGCTAACATACTTAGACAAAATAATACAATAATTATGCGTAATTTTCAAACCAAATACATCATGAACTCTCTTTTCCAATCTTCTGCGTTCAAAAGTGATATCTGGCAATTATTCTGATTTTACCAATTATTGAATGGATGTCTTAAGGTTAAGAACAACTCAAACAAAAACTTTGATCAAGATTACAATTCCCCACCAAAAACAAATATTGTGTTCGATATTGACAAGTGTTACCAATATCTTGAAGCATTGAGACTGTGTGTTTTCCCTAATTAGGTCATTTGTTGTAGATTTCGTCAGGAATGGATTCTATTGTTATGATAAATTGTACAAACACATTCTGAAATCATATACCATCTTAAAATCTCCAGTTAATAGTACGGTGTCCTGTTGGGACCATCGTATCTCTGAGACCTCGCATCTTGTTTTCGCGTTTTCGTGGTGACGCCCAATAGGCCGACAAGCAAGGGAGAAACAACGATAACTTCAACGGGTCACCGTACTGTGGCTTAGTTTTGATTATGGCACGATGAACCCGTTAAAATGGACACACCTGTTTTTGGATTGTGAGCGAGCTCAGTGTAGAGCTGGTCAACCTTTACTCCATATATACGGGTTTTATCGTATGTGCGACCATTGTAGATCCAGATCACCCGGCACATCAGATCCAATAGATCTGTGTGTACATTATCGGTTTTTTGATGAGAAATGAACAAATGGATCTAAGAGTGTTGATCCTGATCCGAGCATGCACCGGCTGATCTGGATCTAAACTGTTAGCCCACACAATTACAATATAAGTATTATCTAAGACGTAAAGAGTTAAGTGACTATGAAAATGACCCTTTGGCAATCTTTTGAAATTAAGAATGGTCTGTATGGGCAAAGTTTTTACCATATTATTTGCCAAATTCTATTTAATGTGTGTTTTCTTTCTGCACTCCGTCGTTTATAGTTGGCTTTTCTTGTTTAATGTAACAGTTCTTTTTAAAAATTCTGGCTAAGGGATAGAACGATGCACAAAAAATACATTTCATACTGTGGTAGGTTGGTGAATAAATTGAATGTTCTATCAGGACTTAAACCTCGGATCTCTGGCTTATCGTACCGACGCTCTACCAATTAACTCTCACATAGAATCTCCGACTTACTGTGCCACCGCTCTTCCGAGGCCATCTGATTCTAAAACTTCAACATTCCTCCCCATCAATATGCGTAATTTTCTATTTACTCCATGGCTAATTAGCCCTGCCGAAAACGGAAATGTGGCCAGTTGTGGGGATAAGGGAGTATCGGGACTCGAAGCTAGCATCACTATGACATTGATTAAAGCGGAATTCCGGACAATTTGAAATTACAGCAATTAAAGGTTTGTGAAATTTACAAATTCTCTGCATATCAGTGAAAAGAATCACAGAATTTTGATAATCAGACTGTAATATCAGACTGACGGAGGCAGCCGTTTTGAAATGTGACCATTGACATCATCAATTGTTAAAAGTCTCAATATAATCTTAACATTGTTATAAAAATATTAAAGTTCACATTTACAATACACAAGATTTGAAGTTGTTCCTTTAAATTTTTTCCTCGTAGGGATTATAATGAAAATTTGACCTGTGCATGTAAAATGACGATGTCACTGGTATTCTAAAAAGTGGACACCAGCTGATACTGGGATTAATATCGAAGCAACCGGTGTTCATCCTGTACCACGGACTGCCGCTTTAAGCAAGCACATGTACGTACTGCACTGTTGAATGCTATCTGAATTCTGAACTGGATACAATAGCTCCGAACCAACATTAAATGAAAATAAATTGTAAAAGCGTTTGAAATATTCGGATATCAATTGCCATTATTGTCAAATACCTAAATTACCGTCTACATTCAATACACTGGAAAAGAAATCTAATTTCAACGAAATTATAACCCGATATTATGCACTACATAACTGCGGTTGTCAATAGTTGATATTTTGAAATTCTAAACATTTGACCTTTCGAGGATAAAAACCGTCTGATTTATTTAGTTTAAGTAAAAAAAAACTCTAGACGTAAATGTCGCATTGTACATGTCAGAACGATATAGATTTGTATTTAACCAGGTACATTAATTAGTTTCAAAGCATCCGTGCTGGGCTTTAGAACCCTTAAACTCTGGGCGTATTTGATGATTATAAATCCAGACCTGCAATTTTTTTATTAAAATGAAGGAGATTTTGGCTTCAAAATGTTTGATTTTTTATCACAGAAGAAACAAAGAATGAAATGGGTTTTAGAAATCAGTACCGGGGTCACTGATTTGAGCCCAATCAGAGGTTCCTCCGTGTATTTCCACAAAACACGTAAACTTTGCAAGTCCTAAGCAGCCATGATGCACGATTATAAACGCCTGTTAATACTGTAATATCATTAATCTCGCGGGGATCAAATTTCACGCAAAAGGAAAAAATTCATTTCGCGCGGGAATAAGAAAAGAAAAGACGATAAGAAAGTAGCTTGTCCAAATATTGCTTATGCTTAAACGAATTAGACTCCTTGAAAATGAGTTTGATCTGGGCCCAAGATCATAAAATTAAATCTGGAGATCAGTCTTAAATCTCAAGCATCTGATTGGCTGAAATGGCGACCAGTCGCCATTTCAGCCAATCAGATCCTTGAGATTTGAGACTGATCTCAAATCTTAGTTTTTATGATCTTCGGCCCAGGCAAGAATGGGAGTTTTGCTTGATAAAACAAATGCATGTTTACAGAGACATAAAGGCTGCAATGACAGCCATATTGAAAGCAGCCGAACATGTATTGGTAGTCTTTGTTACCTGTGAACGTGGAACTGGTAAAGATGCGGACGATCTTAGAGCCGAGCGGAGGGAGATTCTCGAGCTCTCCTACGAGAACTTTCATCAACTTCTCCCTCTCTTCATCCTTCAGCTCGTCCTCTCTCTCCACACCGTCTCCATCCTCCGACACCAGATCTCCATTTACTCCATTCACCGTTCCATTCTCTATCTTTTCCGCTTTTTCGCTCTTGTCGCTCTTTTCTTTCTTGTCGGCTATTTTTTCCTTTTTGTCAGAACCGTTCAGTTCACTTTTGTCTGGATTTTCATTAATTTCACCGTTACCCGCTTTGTCCATTTTCATGGTGATCTTTCAACCATCAAAACAATTAATTCTGTTAGGACATCCATACGTTTCCCGACAGTGAAAGCATTTTGACACCTTCGTCGTATGTTCACACGAAAATGATGAAGCAATTTTAAATCCTTTTCAATCCTTGTTTAATTTCACTGTTATTTACATAATCATTTAGAGTTTGTTCACTTGTTAAAATCCAAACAATATAACGCGGTCATATCTTCAAGAATGTTGAAAACCAGGAAAAGAAACTTGCACCTCTCGTATATCCAAAAGTTCAGCACCTGAAAGTATCAAAATATCTTAACAATTCCTTCATTATGTCTGGTCTCCCAATCTTAGAAATGTACAAATATTTGTCAACTCCCCTATCGTAATTACACAAACAACTCCAGAGTCAATAGAACTTTATTTTGCTAATCCAATATTAATGTGCATACCGAAAATCAGAAGTCCGATGTCACGTCGCTCAAAATCGAACTACCCTTTGATAAGCATGTTTGAATAAATGCGAAAATAATCTTGACCCTTTATCCTATGATTTTCATGTATTTTCCGATATCAAATGATTTTTAATTCAATCCCTATTATAATACTATTATCAATGTTCGTACTATTATGTCGGACAAATATCTATCAAGAAAAGTGCGCTGTTTTGACAACGTTATGATAACAAGAGCACCAGCTGATATCCAAAAGACTTAAAGGTACTAAAAACGGTAAACCAGGTAATAGGCCATATAATATGATAAAAATGGAGTTAAAGCTGCCTATTCATAGTTCAGGGAGGAAGACTTTAATATCTCAGATTTGATTAATATTAATTACATAACTATATAATGCCTTTTAATGACTGAAATGGGGGAAATTTCGAAGAAATTTCGGGCTACAACAGACCTTTAAATAAACTGGTTAGTCCAAAATTCGCACTTGCTAAGTCATTTATAGGCATTATACTAAATTTATATTTAGTAACTTAACTAAACTTATATTAACTACAACCGATACATTTAAATAGTCTACCCTGATTTGTGAATAGGCAGCTTTAAATATAACCACCTTTTTTCTAAGTTACTAAGAGTATAACCTCTATAAATACAATAGACTTCCCACATTGAATTTAATTTATTCCAACTGAGAATGATTTGTCAAGATTTCAACATTAATGTCCAGCTTTTATCACATAATTTATTTTTAAATTTGGAGGCGTACTTTGAATCTTTTAAGAGCCACTTTAATAAACTGACTATAATATCGAAATTTGAAAAATTCAATTTCAGCTGGTTATATTGTATTATAATCTATGGTGTGCAAACATGCGTCGGTTTCAGAGGGAATTGCGGGCAATATGTAAAATAAATTAAATGATAAAAAGATAATGAAAAGTTATGATACGAAAGAATGCTGAATTGTATTAATAACACCTGGATTTTGAGATAAACGACATAACAAAGAACCACAAAAATATATAAGCAAATATTGAAACAATTTTGTTATTGTTTCATGAATGAGCTTGTATGGCGATTGCCTGGTGGTGTTGAACGGAGACACCCCCTTTAGACTAATTCGAGACGACTGTCAACATCTGCTAAGTAAAGTATCGGTCTTATATACTCGAAACATTCGAAAAAAACAGCATTCGTTTTTTTTCTGATGCATACTCGAATGTCGAATGCGTGGAGAGCGCCAAGCAGCAGTGGATCGTTTAGCATCAATTTATGCAACTGCTAGTGTCGGCTCCCTTAAGTGTGATGTAAACATCATTTACATGTATTCTGTTTGTAGTTAAGATTAAAACATTATATCATGAGTTTTACTGAACAAAGGTTCAAAGGCATAAAGTGGGTACTTATAATATACTAGTTGTACAAAGTTGGAGTTCAAACGTCAAACCTGCTATTAAAGCAACTACAATTGCTTTTTCTTTCATGCTAAGATGAAGTGTATAGAAAAAAATTAATTCACAAAAAAGAGTACATTGGTCTTAACAGATTCAAAATATTCATGAAGTGCCTACTTGAACTTGCCAGACTTGGTGTAGATTTTCAATCAATTCATATGTACTTTCAATAATGGATAATTTTTACTCAATAATTCATTCCAAATTGGGTCGTTGTAAACTAGTACAAAATTGACCGTCAAGTGATATCGAAAGAGGGTATTAACTGCTCCAATTATACGATCATCGATGGTTCAATTCAAATAAAAGACGTAATTGGATTTAAAAAGATCGATGATGATTCGTCGGTAACATTAGGGGAGCGTCACGAGAAAAGGATGTTTAGATAAATTGACGTCATTATTTGAAATGACGCCATAAAGTTTAGAAGACGACATTTGTTTTTATGCATTTCTCGGTCAAACTAACATTATAAAGTCGAATTTGTGAAAAGATCACGTATAAGTTAAAAAGAAAAATGAATGATTGTATAGTCCTTCCAAATTTAGTGACAACTTAAAAAATATAACCTTAACCAGACACCGTTTCCAGTGACTTGCCCCATTTGTTGATGAATCCTGGCTTTTTTTGTAAAACCAAACATTTTAAAGAAGATACATCTGTTTAAAAAGTAGGTTTTTTTCAAATATTAAAATTTTCAAAAGGTTTAGCGTCGTTGTCCGTGTAATTGTCATTTTTGCCAATCATAGCTAACGTAACCAAAGTTAATCGTCCCTGTCAGTTTTACGGTATTAACGAAGTTTATCGTCGATGCCAGTTTTACGGTATTACCGAAGTTTATAGTCACTGTCAGTTTTACGGTATTTACGAAGTTTATCGTCGCTGTTAGTTTTACGGTAATTAACGAAATTTTTCGTCGCTGTCAGTTTTACGGTATTAACGAAGTTTATCGTCGCTGTAAGTTTCACGGTATTACTAAAATTTATCGTCGCTGTCAGTTTTACGGTATAAACGAAGTTTATCGTCGTTATCAATTGTACGGTATTACCGAAGTTTATCGTCGCTGTCAGTTTTACGGTATTACCTAAGTTTATCGTCGCTGTCAGTTTTACGGTATTAACGAAGTTAATCATCGCTGTCAGTTGTACGGTATTAACGAAGTTTATCGTTGCTGTCAGTTTCACGGTATTAACGAAGTTTATCGTCGCTGTCAGTAGTACGGTATTAAGGAAGGTTAGCCTCGCTGTCAGTTTTACGGTATTAACAAAGGTTTGCGTGGTAAGCAGTTTTACGGTATTCAGGAAGGTAAGCGTCGTTGTCAGTCTTACGGTATTAACGGAGTTAAACGTTGTGGTCTGTTTTACCGTATTGACAAAACTGAGCGTCGTTGTCAGTTTTACCGTATTGCCCTTGTTTAGCGTCTTTGTCAGTCTTGAGGTTTTGAGCGTCATTGTCAGTTTGATAGTATAAACAAAGTTTAGCGTCATTGTCAGTTTTACGGTATTTACGTCGTTTTCAGTTTTACGGTTTTAAAAAGTTCAAGCGTCGTTGTCAGTTTAACGGTATAACCAATGTTAAGCGTCGTTATCAGTCTTAACAGTCGGTATAAACAAAGATGAGCATCGTATCAGTTTGACGGTATGAAAAAAAATTTAGCGTCGTTCAAATGTCGTGTTCAGTCTTACAGTAGAAACAAAGTTCAAGTGTCGCTGTCAGATTTACGCTATTAAAAAGTTCAAACGTCGTTGTCAGTCTTACGCTATTAAAAAGTTCAAACGTCGTTGTCAGTCTTATGGTATTAAAAAGTTCAAAAGTCGTTGTCAGTCTTACGGTATTTAAACAGTTCACAAGTCGTTGTCAGTCTTACGGTATTAAAACAGTTCAAGCGTCGTTGTCAGTCTTATGGTATTAAAAAGTTCAAGCGTCGTTGTCAGTCTTACGGTATTAAAAAAGTTCAAGCGTTGTTGTCAGTCTTACGGTATTAAAAAAAGTTCAAACGTCATTGTCAGTCTTACGGTATTAAAAAAGGTTCAAACGTCGTTGTCAGTCTTACGGTATTAAAACAGTTCAAGCGTCGTTGTCAGTCTTACGGTATTAAAACAGTTCAAGGGTCGTTGTCAGTCTTACGGTATTAAAACAGTTCACGCGTCGTTGTCAGTCTTACGGTATTTAAACAGCTAAAGCGTCGATGTCAGTCTAACGGTATTTAAAGTTCAAGCGTCGTTGTCAGTCTTACGGTATTAAAAAAAGTTCAAACGTCGTTGTGAGTCTTACGGTATTAAAAAAAGTTCAAACGTCGTTGTCAGTCTTACGGTATTAAAACAGTTCAAGCGTTGTTGTCAGTCTTACGGTATTTAAACAGTTCAAGCGTCGTTGTCAGTCTTACGGTATTAAAAGTTTTATTTTAAACAGTTCAAGCGTCGTTGTCAGTCCAACGGTATTAAAACAGTTCAAGCGTCGTTGTCAGTCTTACGGTATTAAAAGTTCAAACGTCGTTGTCAGTCTTACGGTATTAAAACAGTTCAAGCGTCGTTGTCAGTCTTATGGTATTAAAAAGTTCAAACGTCGTTGTCAGTCTAACGGTATTAAAAAGTTCAAGCGTCGTTGTCAGTCTTACGGTATTAAAAAGTTCAAACGTCGTTGTCAGTCTTACGGTATTAAAAAAGTTCAAACGCCGTTGTCAGTCTTACGGTATTAAAAAAAGTTCAAACGTCGTTGTCAGTCTTACGGTATTAAAACAGTTCAAGCGTCGTTGTGAGTCTTACGGTATTAAAACAGTTCAAGCGTCGTTGTGAGTCTTACGGTATAAAAACAGTTCAAGCGTCGTTGTCAGTCTTACGGTATTAAAACAGTTCAAACGTCGTTGTCAGTCTAACGGTATTAAAAACGTTCAAGCGTCGTTGTCAGTCTTACGGTATTACAAAAAGTTCAAACGTCGTTGTCAGTCTTACGCTATTAAAACAGTTCAAGCGTCGTTGTCAGTCTTACGGTATTATAACAGTTCACGCGTCGTTGTCAGTCTTACGGTATTAAAACAGTTTAAGCGTCGTTGTCAGTCTAACGGTATTAAAACAATTCAAGCGTCGTTGTCAGTCTTGCGGTATTAAAAAGTTCAAACGTCGTTTTCAGTCTTACGGTATTAAAACAGTTCAAGCGTCGTTGTCAGTCTTATGGTATTAAAAAGTTCAAACGTCGTTGTCAGTCTTACGGTATTAAAAAAGTTCAAGCGTCGTTGTCAGTCTTATGGTATTAAAACAGTTCAAGCGTCGTTGTCAGTCTTACGGTTTTAAAAAGTTCAAACGTCGTTGTCAGTCTTACGGTATTAAAACAGTTCAAGCGTCGTTGTCAGTCTTATGGTATTAAAAAGTTCAAGCGTCGTTGTCAGTCTTACGGTATTAAAAAAGTTCAAGCGTCGTTGTCAGTCTTACGGTTTTAAAAAGTTCAAACGTCGTTGTCAGTCTTACGGTATTAAAACAGTTCAAGCGTCGTTGTCAGTCTTATGGTATTAAAAAGTTCAAGCGTCGTTGTCAGTCTTACGGTATTAAAAAAGTTCAAGCGTCGTTGTCAGTCTTATGGTTTTAAAAAGTTCAAACGTCGTAAAGTTGAACGTCGTTGTAGGTTTGACTGAAATTACATATTGAGCGTGGTCGTCAGTTTTACGATATTTACAAAGTTTAGCGTTATTGTTAGTTTTACGGTATGAACAAAGTTTAGCGTCGTTGTTAGTTTGACGGAAATTACAAAGTAAAGCGTCGTTGTCAGTTTTACGGTATTTACAAATTTAAGAGTCGTTGTCAGTTTTAAGGTTTTAACAATGTTGAGCGTCATTGTTAGATTTACGGTATTAACAATGTTGAGCGTCGTTGTCAGTTTTACGGAAATTACAAAATTGAGCATAGTTTGTCAGTTTGACGGTATGAAAAACGATTAGCGTCGTTGTCAGTTTTACAGTTATAACACAGTTTAGCGTCGTTGTTAGAGTTACGATTTTAGTTTTGTCCTTAAGGCGAGCCTTTGACAAACAATCTTGTATATTGTCTTAAATTTACAAAGTTTTATTTCATCGTTGATTTCTGGCAACTTTTGCCATTTTAAGCCTGCAATAAATGATTACTTTTTGTGAAACTTTGTAGGCCAAGTAGGTGGGGGGGCTTAATAGCCTGGTTTACAACATTATTTTTTAATGTTCCATTGTACAACTTGTCAAAATGTGACAATATTTTCTAGACTGTAGAACTGTGCGTCAAAACGACTTAACACTGTTTTTCAAACAACTTTTGGTACAGGAAGGAGTGGTCTTATAAGTGGAATGGTCGTTTTTAAGGTAGAAAATAGTGCAAAACTTTTAAACAGAACATCGAAATAGTTGTCCTGTTATCGAAGTGGTCTTAATTCATAGGTGGCCTTTAAACCAGTTATATTTTTATTAGTAAGGTAAACTTCAAAATATTTTTGTTATGATTTCAAGTTAGATTCCTATTTTCTTTTTTAAAGAACGTAATAAATGCTATATCAATGTGTGATGTTTTGCTCTATGGAAACGGAAAATATAAGTTTGAAATTAAATACTATTGTAAAAAAATAGTTTCATTTGATTTACCGGCGGATTCGAATACAGTTACTAAGGAAATTCAGTTTTAACACATATTTCATAGGTAAAACATCTTTTCATAAAAGTGTCGTTTCTTCAAGGGGAGATAATGGAACGATCTCACCCATAGAATGCAATTATTTAAAATACTTTTGACAGTAATTGTGTGTTTAGAGAAACCGTCAGCATATTTTCAAACCATACACTAATGTACCACATAATGAAAGATAATTATCATCTGTTAGTTAACATACTTATACTTGAATTTCTTTATCGCGCACGCGGTAAGTATACGAACTTTATTGCACTATTTACAAAATATACAGTTTGGCTCATTTAAGTGAAAGGGGATCGGGATTGCTTCTGGTCTACAAGAGACGATGGCTCATTGGCTGGTCATATGGTTTGTCAGCAGTGCTCTAAGGCGAACTACCTTAATCGGACTGCAAACCATACCATATATATCCAAACTTAACACATCAAATAATACGGTTGCTTTCAACTTTCATTTTTAATAAAAATCATGGTCTTTTAATTGATTTATAGATCGTGTGAAAATGTATAACTTACCGATTTACATAGAATATATCCTTAGTCAATATAGCTTTAAAATATCAAATAATCACACAGCCACTGTTAAAATGTCATCGAAATGAATGTAAATAACGAAATGAACATATAGAAAATCAAATGTTTAGCAGCGGTTTGCGCGTCCCCGTTGCTATAGAGTTTTTCAATAGAGAACTCTCCCTATACCTGCCTCATATCGGACATTTTGCACCAGGCAATAAAAATCGAACTGTCGCGTGTTTAGTTAACATTTAACTATCGGTAAATGCTTGGAAAACCGTCCCGACCAGGAATTTCATAGCTTAAAAGAGTCTATACGTTGTTTGCTTATTGAATTTCCAGTATACAAAATACATAGGGGCGATAAATAAGGATTAACTTATCTTAGATGGCAGATCAATGTGCCTGAAATTTAAACGCATTTAAACTAGATTTTGGTATCAGGGAAATCTGACCTGGACGGGACATAAGCAGTATAAATATTGACTATAAAAGTTAACACATTCCGTGTAATTATTCGTCATAATTAATCCTAATTACATCAGAGATTGCGATCGTTTACGTTAAATAAATATTATTTATAAGTATTCATCTCGTTTAAATTACGTAAATAAATAGAGGATATTTGTTTTTACCAGTGTAAGATAGAAATATATTTCACCGAGTGAGCTCCGGAATTCGTATTTTCACGAGTGGCGAAGCCACGAGTGAATATACATAATTCCGGAGTTCACGAGTGAAATATATTTCTATCTTTCACTGGAAAAACAAATTTTCTTTTTATTTTATGCTTTTAGTTCACAATTTGCGTGAATTTGACAGAAAACTTGCACTAAATGGCGCCAACTGTTGTTTATAACGTTACGTCATGACGTCATATACCAAACTTGAACCTGTTTTCTAAACGTTCTCATTCAAAATTTTATGTACGTTTGTGTACCAACGTGAAAAACCAGTGAAAATAAAAATGATATTCCACTGTTTGAAAACAGCTTGAGATTTGAGACTGGTTTCCATGCTCAGCTTTATAACCTTCAGGCCAGACTGCATGGATGCGCAGGCTGATCTGGGTTTACTCTGACCTATAAAATCTGCGGAATTAAAAACAGTTTACAGCTTATAAACCACTAATTGGATCAATCACAATAGGGGGGGTTTCAAGTTTAGAAATTCGTAAAAGGATTATTGTGTGACCTGTAAGTGTTATATCTCAATATTACCATTATATTATATACCACATTGCACTGATCCGTTTGTTGATAAATAAACACAACTCACGTGATGAACGCGGAGTGATCCAGACCTAGAAAAATATTTCCTTTTACATTCAAAATTTATAAACTCTATCATAGTAGTTGGTTCATCTACAAAAACAACTCTTATATAATGACTGCGACGACTATATAAACGTGATTTTGAAGATGACCTTACCACTGAATAAACGACTGACCATAAAAACAAAAATGCATATCCTTAAACAATGTTCCAACTACACCGATCATAACATTGTAATTTCTCCGCACTGAATTGGATTACACTCTTCATATTTGAAACATATATGTACTTCTTAAAAAACCTGCCGTTTAAATCCCTTCGTACATTTGTAAATCAAGGACATTTAATCGAGGTGGGGGCAAAAAATAAAGTAGTTTTTGTAAAGGGGATATACCGAAATGTGCTGCAATTGCTGAACCATCTATTCAGTAACTAATTATATAATCAATATTAATAGCATTATTGCAGAATCGCATCGAATAGTTCAAAATCGCTTAAGAATCCATATTTAAAAACAGAGAAATGACTCTCCGTGAATGGATAATATACCCGCCACCGTATATATGTGACTTGTTTAACTCCTACCTTGATTAAAGACCAGTGGTTGATTTAAAGACCAGTGGTTGATAAATGCACGTCGGGAATTACATGGTAACAAAAGTGAAGATGATGCATCTTATTATGTTTCAAGTTTGAAGAGTATATTCCGATTCCATGCTATCGTTGTAATTTATCAGACATTTAAGTGTATAAAACTATTTGAAAATTGAATTTTGGAATTTACCTGTCAATAGAAATGCATAACATTCAGTTCAAAAGCCCATCGCCGCTATGGGTTCGAATCCTCGAAGAGCAGGCCTAATATCAAAACCTCGTACCTACCAAATTTTCACAAAATTACTTTTTTAGCAACGCGGGAATACAGAACATCTACCGCGAAATCTGTCAAAATCTCGCACCTCTATGCCGATGGGAAAGGATCAAGATAGTCATTTGTTAAAATATCGTGTTCAGACTGGTGGACATTTCAGATGTTCAAAACCTCGTATGTTACAAGTCTTTTCTTATTTGACATTGTGATTGTTGGTTTACCACAGGGATTTGAATTGTCCATCAAAATTCTTACACTTAAATCAATTGTTAAAAGAAAATTAGTCGGATTTGTATCATGTTTTGTTATTATTGTTGCGAAAAGTTAACTGGAAATTTTCAAACGGATTAAAAGGCTCAGCCAAATAAGCTAATTTGCTGTTATAAGAATGTGAAAATGCATATCAGGAATCAACACACCCAGAAAAGACAGCCTCCCCACGCAGCAAAATATAGAAAGGAAAAGAGAGCAAGTGTTAATAAGATGATTCAAATAATTAATAAGATGATTCAAATAAGACACCACAAACAATTAACGGAAAAGAGAATCCCTGGGGTAACCGCCTTAGTAATTTGCCACTTGGCGGTTAAACCAGGTTCTAGGGTGCACCAACCTCAGACTTGCCCCCAACAGGTTCTCACAGAAACAATCAAGTACAAAATTTAAAGTTGTAATTTTACTTGGTCAATGGTTTACTGCATATCTAATTCTATATCACACCCAAACCAGTTTTTTGTTAAGCTGTTCTTAAACTGTTGTGGTTTTAATAGAAATAAATAGATTTTCAGATCGACTATTCGCGTTGGTGTACGTTAACTGCAATTTAAACAGCATTTGATAGTATGAGACAAACAACTGTCGTTCCTGTAAAAGTGACAACACGAGGTTTTGATATCAAGCCAACGATTGCCCACACCACCTGGGTCTTCCTCCACCTGAGAAAAGCACTTTTAAGTCCACGAACAGATATTCAATATTAGATGAAAAGAAATACAGCATATCCGTCCCAAATTAAATGGTTTACAAAATTCTGTGTGATTCAGAGGAATGAACATTTTGGACCTCGACTTCTTTACGTATTCGATCTTCAAACGATAGTGTTTGTTCAAGAAGAATTTTATATGTATATTATCTTTTACCAAAATGATTTATTTAAACGGTTCTGTTCTATTACAGTTATATTATAAATGTTTATTGCTTATCTCAATTTCACATTGAAAAAACAACAACACTTATTTGCATGTAATGAGCTTTTTTCAAATAACACATACTCGCAATATTCAAGATTCAATGTGAACATCAATATGAATAGTATTTTGCTTCGACGTTTAGTTTTCTAAGCGACGCCGTAGCTACGTGACAGTCTATTAGTCAAGCACCCGACACGAATTAACTCCCTTGACATGGAAGACGATTCATTACCCGACGATAGTAAAAAATACTTGACGGTAACAGAGAGATATTTTACGCCAAAATACTACATCAGTGAGTAATAAATGAAGGTGGCAAAATAGGTGTCACATCTTACCGGTCTTCTCTGTCGTACTTGATCGGTGTGTCATAGGTTTTCGCGACTTAGTGTACTAGAATTCGTATATGTCACTTTTCAGACAACAGGAATGTTTTTTCAGTAGGAGGATTTTTGTAATTTTTTTAATGTCAGATTTCAATAAGCAAATAAATCGCAGAGCTCCAAAGAATGTTTCGATAAAATCAACCTTACTGTCTTTATAACAAAAACACTCCAAAGCCTATTTTCAACACTATTGCCTGATACTCACACTCTGTATTATCGGCGCATCTCTATTACTGTCGTAAATAAGTTATGAGGTCATGCATTTCCATATTTGATAGTTCTTACCAAGATATGCCGAACTATGTCATTTCTAGGTAAATATTACATCGATATGTTAGTTATTCTCACCAAAATACAGTTGTTATGAGCTTACATGTATGCCGCTTTCCCGTGGATTCGAGCCTCTAACTGCTAAAATGGCGCATGCGCGGTTACGTGCGTGGATTGAGACACTTACATAAACTATTTTGGTGCAAACTTATGCAATAACAAAACAAAACACTTAACAGTTAACTACCGAACTTCTTTCAAAACAAGTTTACCTTTGCAACATGGCCTTGACTTGTCTATGTCTTCTAGGCGCTTTCTCACGGATTCGCGCTCTATGATTGGTTGTCTTAAAATGGGAGCAAATAATAGCAACTCTTGTAAACTTCACTGCCCATCGAAAGTTTCATATCCATGGTAAATACAGGTATAAAATACAGATGTCTGACTGTTGATTTGATAATTAAAATACACATTTTAATAGTATATGTTTAAAATATAACATTTTAACTTTTGAATGAAACTAAGTGAATCCTCAAAATTTGTAATTAAGAATTAATTTGCATCTCAAATATTTTATCAACTGGTTAGCGACTGACATGTCACCCACCAATTTTGATATTAAACTAATAAATCTTTAATACTTAAAGTTTAACAACTTTTTTATCAACTTTTAAAAAATAACTTCATGTTAAACCAATAACATCAACAAATTTTCTGTTATGAGTTTGTGGATTATGCCTCACAACACGGGCATAAGAAGGTGCTGTGCTGTCTAACTTCTCTAACAGCTGTGCAGAAGAACAAGTGAACACAGTGGCTGCAGTTGTCACAGTATGCCCATGTGACAAGTTTAATGCCAGGGTGATCATTGAGGTTTGGAGGGGACCATTTCTTGCAAACGTAACAGAGGTCTTCTTCAGCAGTAACCTCTTCATATTCAGAGACTGTGTCTGGAATCACTTCAGGCTCTCTGGTCGTTTTGGTTCCGCTTGTTGATGGTTTAGGGCTGTTAAATTGCAGTGATTTTTTAGTTGGTCTCTTCTTTGTTTCTAAAGGTTGGATGTTCTCTTTGTTTGGTGAGGTATCAATATCCATATCATTATTTTTTCTGTTTTCATAATCTTTCATCTCTTTTACAAACTCATCCTCTGTGACTGCCTTGCCGCCAGGTTTGGGCTTCTTCATGTTCTTCTTTCTGTCTTTGCACGCACATGTGCAGCTTGAATTTTCTTTCTTCGGTTCAAGTTTCATTCTTATGAACTCCTCTACAGCCTCTTTCCCGGACTTAATGACTTTTATCTTGTCTATGGGGTTTTCTTCCCTGAACCCATCTCCAGGAAATAATTTTTCCATTGAAACGGCATCTTGAGACAGAGGATAGATTCCGGTCTTCCTGAAACCAGCTTGAATATTGGTTGGCGTCATGGCCTTAAGATATGCCTTGCAAGCAAGCTTGCATATGTCAAATCGGGTGATATGCTGTCCGATATTAGCTTGGAGGATGTGGGAAGTGTGTGCGGGGAGAACAAAGAAGATGATATTCTGTGATTGGGCCCATTCTATCAAAGTCGGTGATACGTGTGAGGAGTGGCCATCAAAAATTAGCAAAATTGGTTGTGATGTGTCAGTGCCAGCACGAGCAAAAGGGAGAAAGTGTTCTTTGAGATATGTTTCGAATATTTCCCGATTGGACCAGCCCGATTCGGACATTTCACCTCTAGATCCAGTTGATGCTCCATCCATGAGGTCGCTGTTCATTCGTTTGCCCTTAAACACGAAAAAAGGCAGCACCGAGTTTCCGACAGCATTTACACAACCAATCAATGTTGTTGTTGTCGACCTTGGTGATGTGATTGCCTGGGGTTTTGTATGTACTGGACCAATTACATTTGGAGGTCGGTGGTCTGGTTGCAACCAGGTCTCATCCAAATTATAAATGTGCTGGGGCTTATCAGTCAGGTTATACTTTGTCAGTATTTTCTTCAAATTATCATAGTACGCTGAAACTATCTCTGGTGTTGATGATCTAGCCCTATTACTGTCCAAACTCCTTGGAGAAAATGATGCAATACGTGCTTCCCATCTTCCCAGAAACCCGTACAACCAATTGTTGCTCATGGGTTTATTTTTACATTTTTTACCCATGTCAAATGCTTATTCACCAGCAATTTGTTGCAGTTTGGTATTTATATAGCCATAACCTAACAACGACTTGGACTCCAAATGCTCTACTAAAACCTCTTCCTGCTTAGAGTGGTATCACCCCCAATACAAAAATCAAAAGGATCTATGCGTCCCTTTACTCTATCTCTTAAAGTATTCTCAGGAACACCAAACTACCTAGCTGCTGTCTTTACAGGGACCTTTCGCTCTTTTACTGCCTCATACGCTTTTAACAGCGTTTCTGCAGAGTACTTTCGGTACCGTCGGTCAACCTTTGTTGGATTCACCTAAAAGGAAAACATGCTTTGAAAAATGTGAGGGCCAATAATTAGCGTTCAATTAAGCACTTCGGTTTTACAACAAAGAATGACGTTTGTTAATTGAATTTTAAAAGATAGACTCTGACATGGTTTCGTTACTTTTTATGAGCAATATAAGTTAAAAGCACCTTGCTGAGGCAGATCGAAGGAAAGACAACTTCACAGAAACTTCCGGAATGATGACAGCGAAGAAATTGTTTTATTTTTTAAAGAATTTATAGGTGTTTTATGGTAAAATATTGACTTTTTAGCGGAATTGCAAGACATTTTATTGGGGAATAGCATACATACCTGCTTTTTACGCATATTTTACTCTTGGATGATGCGCAAATTCCATTAAAACTTTTACGTCACGAATCGGTGGGAAGGCTTGAATCAATGAGAAAAGTTCATGTATTAAACTGCATAAGAATCATCAAGAATTTTACAACGACGTCAATAATAGAGCGTTCCGGGCTACTCGAGAAATGAGTGTCAGCTACTTTAGCAAATAATGCTTGGATAATATCCACTCAAAAACCTATTGGACATAAATAGAAAATGAAACATGATAAACCAGATGTTCCAGTTTTACTGCACATGTTTGTGTGCATGTCGGATGCAGATCGTACGTATTGTTTTCGAATGTCTGCCCTTTTTTCCAATCAAAGACCACATTAGTCTTTTAGAGCTATCATTATAGGGAATTGAAAATACAAATGTTTTTGGGCGTAAATATTTTATACTTAGATCTGTCAGATGGCTATTCTAATAAGTAATTTTTCACCATCTTTAGTATCGGCTGATCACAGTGTTCCTGTGCGATTCAATCCAGTACATTTTGCTGATTATTTTGATTTGTTTCACTTTAATTTAGAGAACAGAAGTTTTTTTATCAGCATTGATATCGAGGCAGAGGTCATCTTCTTTGTTATGAGAATAACAAATTTGCATAAGACCAATCAACCCATACAGTCTAGAGCTTTGCATAATACTTTTGCATATATTGAAGGCTATTTTTAAAAAAAGCACTGACCTACCGACCCTAATTTTTTTGGAGGTCTGTGACCAGAAACAAGAATATTAGTATTTGGCCTAAAGGTAAAACAACATTACTGGTTTCAAAAATAATATTAAGCCTAAGTTTAAGTTCAAGGGTGATCAATAAGAATTCTGTAACAAAGCAAATAAATTAAACTTAATAATTATATTCATAGATATTTTTTATATTACAACAATTTAAAACGAAAATATCATTTGTTTGTGGACATGAATACTATTTTTTCTTAAATAAATAAATATTATTTTTTTTATAAGATTCAAAGTATTTGAAAAATTTATGCGGTAATGACAATATTGATAAAGATATATTTTCATTATTTTCTAGGAAGATCAGTGGTCTAGGGGTAGAGCGTCGGACTCCAGATCCGGTGACTGCGGGTTCGAGTCCCACCAGGGATGAGGTTCGTCAGCAGTTTCTTCAATCCACATTCGGCGCAAGTACTGGTTGGAAACCCAGGAAGCAGTCATCGAGCGTGATTAATATAAGTTGGAATAACTTGTTTCGCTATTGATGTAAAATAAATAAGTTTAAACTAATTATTTTCTAGATCCAAAGAAGAAAGAAGAAGATGTTTGTCTGCTAGCTCACTCAAACAAGTAAGTCGTTTTTGTAGGCACACAGCATTATCCCTTTCCTGGATTTATACGCATTTTTACGCATGTGCGACCAGTGTAGATCCAGATCAGCCGGCACATCCGTGCCGTCTGATCAGGATCTGCACTGGTCGCATTTTGGTCAGAAATAACCTAATGAATCAATAAGCGAACAGTTTAGATCCTGATCAGACGGCACGGATGTGCCGGCTGATCTGGATCTAAACTGTTCGCCCTGGCAATAAAGGTGTATCTGTACAGGAATGGGTTAAGGATTGCTGACCACAGACAAAGGCCTGTATCATTTAGCTCTTTTTCTGTAGTTTATCTTTGTCTGATTAACCCATTACTCCATATACATATGCATTTTAACGCATGAGTGGCCAGTGTAGATACAGATGAGCCAGCACATTAGTGCTGTCTGATCTGGATCTGGTCCCAAGGTTATAAACTGAGTTTGGAAACCAGTCTCAAATCTCAAGCATCTGATTGGCTGAAATGGCGACCGGTCGCCATTTCAGCCAATCAGATGCTTGAGATTTGAGACTGGTTTCCATGCTCAGTTTTATAACCATGGGTACTGGACTGGTTCCAGCTTGATCAGACAGAAATAACCTAACCGATCTAAAAGCAAACAGTGTATATCCTGATTAGACAGCACGGATGTGCCAGCTGATCTGGATCTACACTGTTCCCCAATATGATGAAGGTGTATACATGTACATGTATGTGGAGGTTAAAGCTCTAATTCCCATGGCAATTAAGTGTTTTAGATCCAATCAGAAGTATTCATTATGGAGCATCTTTCAAAACTGCAGCCTTCATTAATTGAAATGGTGTACATGTATCTAAAATTGACTGGTCACCATTTCAGCCAAGCATATGCTTGAGATTTGAGACTGGTCTCAAATCTTGGTTTTATGATCTTGGGCTAATATATTGGATGTGTGCTGTTTACTAACTGTCCGGTTATCTACACTACAAACATGTACTATATTTCTGGCTTAATATCATCAACCCTTTCCTTGATATATAAGCATTTTTACGCATGTGACACCAGCGTAGATCCAGATCAGCCGGCACATCCATGCCATCTGACCAGGATCTGCACTGGTCGCATTTTGGTCAGAAATAACCTAATGAATCAAAAAGGGAACAGTTTAGATCCTGATCAGACAGCACAGATGTGCCGGCTGATCTGGATCTAAACTGTTTGCCCTAGCAATAAAGGTGTATCTATACAGGAAAGGGTTGAGGATCCACTACACTCCTCCTTGCATGTTCATTGATCAAAAAGAAAATTATCAAAATCTCAATAACGGCAATATGCTGTTCAATGAAATTTTGCATAAATGAATGTTAAATTTATCTTTATTTTGTATATGGTAAGACACATTAGAAATGTACAAAAAACTAGCGAGATATAAATATTCCCTAAACCTATATTTTACATAAATTCACAATTTGATTGATGAACTTGCAAGGCGGAGGGTAGTGGGCCCTTAAAATTATCATGATATCACAATAAATTGTCATGGACAAAAAAAGGGTTACTGTAAAAACAAACTTGCACATTTTATAGTAAGTACAAAAAATATAGACATGTTTAAAAAACTTAAAAAACAATCTTACTACTTGAAATTGATGTTTGACACTTTTATTTGGAATAAAGAAGATCTGTAAAAATATTTGCTTCTAAGATCTTAGTTAAAATAACTTCAAAAGTGTGATTTGATAAATGAAAATGATTTCAATTTCAGGATTTTTGTTGTTTGCTTGGCAGAAAATCATCCAGTTCTAAGGGAGAAAAAGAAAGTGTCTTCAGTAGATTACCAGTTTGATAATGTGAACCGACTGTGCAATAGAGTGACAGGAAAAGGGAAGAAGGTAATAAACTATGTGCTATCAACATCCTACTTCTCCAGAGTTTGCCGATTGTTAGAACCTATGTTTTAATCTTAATGCAGCGAACATTTTTAACCCTTTACACCATAGATACAATATATTTAGTGGGCAAACAGTGTAGATCCAGATCAGCCAGCATGTCTACTGTTTGCTTTTAGAATCATTAGGTTATTTCTGACGAAGATGCGACCAGTGCAGATCCTGATCAGATGGCACATTGGTGCAGAATTAAAGTAATTTGCCACAAATGGACATTTTTTTAATCTCTATTACGATATTACTTCTAATTAAGTCTTCAATAATGTTTGTGTTGAATGTGTATCACAGGAAATAACACCAAACAAAAAAACAAGTACATTTGTCACATAAAAGAGTTGCCATAGTTATAGTCTTGTTTTCACTGAAAATTTCTCAAACTATTTTTTGGAAAAATGGTATTTTGTTGCTATAGAAATAAGTAAGTTTTGCCAAAATGAAAATGGAAGTGGAATTTGTCCGAAACATAACTGTGCTAAGGCAAAAGGGCTATCCATGTACTAGTAGTTTCCCCTTCATAATATCTCGATCAACCAATTACCCCAATTTTGTCAATTGTACATTTTGAATTGTAACAGTGATTCTGTAGAGTTGCACATGATTTAAACATTTACATTCTGACGGAACCTGCTGAGCATCGATACCTCCCTGATCGAAAGAAACAATATTTATTTTATGAAAAGAAAAAAAAAGTAATTTTCTCCTCGTATAGACGTTCTGTTCTAGCTGGCTTTTTCAAGATCTGTGCCCAAGGTTATAAAACTGAGCATGAAAACCAATCTCAAATCTCAAGCATCTGATTGGCTGAAATGGCAATTGGTCGCCATTTCAGTCAATCAGATGCTTGAGATTTGAGACTGGTTTCCATGCTGAGTTTTATCACCTTCAGCCATGAACTTGAAACTTGGAATTTATATTCACTATCATTTTTCAAACCATGACCATCTTAACAACTAACTCAGCTACACAGTAATTTATGCCGTATTTTCACTTAGATTTTGTATTTGTTTTTAAGCACTTGACCCATAACTTCGAAACAACAACTGGAAATGAATTTTCACCTTCATTCATAATGTACATCACCTTCTCAAAAACTTATAATATATTATACTTCTTTACTTACTATTTAGAGTTTGGTTAAAGTCTGATTAAATTGTTCCATGACTTAATGTAAATTATTGAAATGAAACAAAAAATAGTTTTCCCATATCACTACTTACTTTGTTTCCAAGAGCTATAACTGCTCCAAAAGCATTTCTACAATTAACCCCTTTTAGCACTTAGATTTGTTTTAGTACTTATGCAGTAAGAATATATTTCTTAATACTAAACTACTTACATAGAAGCAAGGTATCTTATATTTTTAATCTCACAAAGTTAGATCCAGCAGAATGACTGCCCTCGCACACTGTATATAAGCTATAACGGTTTCCCCATATTACTTATGATTCAAACCGCTCGCAAAAGGATCATAAGATATCATTACGGTAGAAATAAATTTAATACCACATAAAACACACATAATTTTCAGTAAAATATGCCTTATGCGGGGTGTCAACTCTTTTTATGCCCCCACTCTAAAAGAGGCGGGGGGGGGGGGGGGATGTTCACCATCATGTTTAGTCGTGCACCTGGGGTTTTGGTTTCTGGCCACTCCCATTAAAACCAATGTTATATTTAAGTATAATACATTTACCATGTAATCTTGTGTTGCGTGTAAGTCCAAAAGTATACTTAGTATGAGTCACAGTCAGAACCTTTACAGGCATGTTGATCATCTTGTGTAGTTGTGCACTTGGGGTTTTATTTCTGGCCAAACCTATTACAAGGAGAGTTAAGGCCCTTATGTTTTTCAGTATAATGCATTCAGTATGTAATCTTGTGTGGTGCGCAACTCAAAGACTATGAGAGCCACATTCATGAAACTTTACAGGTATGTTGACCATCGTGTATAGCTTTGCACCTGGGGTGTTATTTCTGGCTGCACACATTAAGACCAGAATTATGGTCCCTTATGCATTTCAGTAATATGCATTCAGCATGATATCTAGTGTCGCTTGTAAGTCCTGAAGTATATGAGTCACAGTCATAAAATTTTGAAGGCAAGTTGACCATCGTGTGTAGTTGTTCACATGTTTTGTTTCTGGCCATTCATATTAAGACCAGAGTTATGGCCCTTTTTGCATTTCAATATAACGCATTCATCATGTATTCTTGTGTCAGACATTACTCTTAAAGTTTATGAGCCACAGTTTTAAAACTTTACAGCTCTGTTAACCATTATGTGTAGCATCTATGGTTTTATTTCCTACCACGTCCATTACAACAAGAGTTATGGCCGCTTATGTATTTCAGTACAACACAATCACCATGTAATATTTTGAAGCACATAACTCCTTAACTATAGTCAAGAAATTATAAGTTTTTTGACCATCATGTGAACTGGTAGTAGTAAGTTAGTGTGAGGTAACTCTGATTGGATGATCTCCCTTTGTTTAAATTAACTTTGTTGATTTTCCTGGAAATTTTGAGTATATTAATTGATCTTATGTCTTAGACAGAAGTTATTCCAACTTAAAAGGATAATAAATCTTGTTGTTTAGCACAACAATACTGGTCTTTATCTTGTAATTCTGAAGTAAAGTGGATATGTACTGTGACCACAATATTTTTTGACAACTCAAGAGTTGGGGCATCTGTGTCCTATAGACACATCTCTAGTTTAGAATTGTAACACTGTATACATGAATGCAATATACCATATAACTTAGGATTGCTTCGACAAATAAGGCAATTATCATGTACTTTCGAGATTTTGTAGGCTAAAATCTGATTGGTTTGGAAGGTTGTTGTTAAAAACAAATTTTGAGTGACATCTTGTCAGATATTAATATTGATAAATAAATTTAAGAATGTCCAGCATCATACCTTCTTCTTTGCAAACTAACTCAGTAACTGTTTCAATCACACGTAAAGGCCATATTGCATTCAATATTTTAGTTGCATGTATATTTCCTTATTTATTAATATTACTCAAATGGTTGAAATGGAATTTCGATGTCATGGCCTAATTCATTTTCAACAAACCAAGTAACTATGTCAAACTGTTTTCACAGTCCATTTGAAATCCGTTTTCTCTTTCATCATGAACTTTTTAATTATTAATAAGTATATTACTTTGCCCATGTTGGTCCGTCGGTAGGTCCATAGACCGCATCTTGTCTGATCAATAACTATACATCACTTTAGCATACAGTCTTCTTATTTGGCTGGTCATGATGAGTAGATGACCCCTATTAACCCCTATTGTTGTGCTTATCTTTTAATGAAATAACAACTATCTTAAAATAATTATAACAAACATTTTTTTCCGAAACTGCATTAATTTCAAATGATTCGAATAGACGAGCATGATGTTTCTCCGACAGCTCTTGATTCACGTGCAATTCTTCTGGGACAACGGAAAATACAACTAGGCAATGAAATATTACGCAGAAATTTGAACTTTGCATCTGGTAAACAGAGGAAAAAAATGGACGTTGATGGTTCGCATGTTTTGTCCTTGATCATCTAGCTTTCAAACTAATGAAAATAAACAAAGCTCCACAGCATTTAAAAATTCGTTGTTCTACTTTCCGGACTGCAATGCTTTTCTAGGACAAAAACTTCTCTTGTTGGCCATTTTTCTTCGATTTAATCGAGTTTCTGTTAAGGTCAACCATTTTTTGCGTTTTAGCAATTTGCAATTTGTGCACTAGCGTCATTTAACAACGTGCGATCATGTTTTGAATTATTTAATTTAATCTTAATTGGATGAGCGGTGCATTGTTTTGTGCGAACCAGGATATGGCAGTGCAAAGATGTAACATTCAGGCTTAGTATTGGGGTTAGTAAATTAATGCAAGGTAATTGGCTGCTACATGACAAGCAGGTTATTTCTTGAGCAATCTTGTTATTGTTCTATAAGTTCTTGGTGTTTTGAATGTTAACTGGCGTTCCAGGCCATTGTATTGTTATGTGAAAACTAACTTTTCATAGTGTATACGAACTATCAAAAGGTAAACAGCGGCCAGGTATACATCTAAATTTAAGCTTCACTTGACGAAGAATACCGTTAAATTTTGTGGACCGAATTTTGTGGACTTGGTCCATAACTTTGAAACTACTTGAGGAATTAATTTCAATATTAGATTTGGTATTAACATTTTATTCAGTTTGTCCATATCTTTATACGTTTGGTATATACGTTCCAGAAAATATGAAAATTATTGACCTTGAGTCTTGTGATGATAATTGACCTTCCAGATACATGTGATAACTATTGATCATCTAGAGACAAATGATAATTATTTTGCTTCCAGATACATGTGAAAGTCACGACCTTCTAGAGAAATCTGATAATTATTCACCTTCTAGAGTCATGACATAAATATTGACTTTCTAGAGACATAATTATTGATCCCCCAAAGACATTGTGAGAATAATTGACCTTTTATAGAATTTTGTTAATTATTGACCTTCCAGATACATGTGATAATTATTGACTCAAAGACATGTGTAAATGATTTACCTTCCAAAGACATGTGATAATTATTGACCCGAAGACATGTGAAAATGATTTACCTTCCAAAGACATGTGATGATTATTGACCCGAAGACATATGGAAATGATTTACCTTCCAAAGACATGTGATAATTATTGACCCGAAGACATGTGGTATGATTTACCTTCCAAAGACATGTGATGATTATTGACCCGAAGACATGTGAAAATGATTTACCTTCCAAAGACATGTGATGATTATTGACCCGAAGACATGTGAAAATGATTTACCTTCCAAAGACATGTGATGATTATTGACCCGAAGACATGTGAAAATGATTTACCTTCCAAAGACATTTGATGATTATTGACCCGAAGACATGTGGAAATGATTTACCTTCCAAAGACATGTGATGATTATTGACCCGAAGACATGTGGAAATGATTTACCTTCCAAAGACATGTGATGATTATTGACCCGAAGACATGTGAAAATGATTTACCTTCCAAAGACATGTGATGATTATTGACCCGAAGACATGTGGAAATGATTTACCTTCCAAAGACATGTGATGATTATTGACCCGAAGACATGTGAAAATGATTCACCTTCCAAAGACATGTGATGATTATTGACCCGAAGACATGTGGAAATGATTTACCTTCCAAAGAAATGTGATGATTATTGACCCGAAGACATGTGAAAATGATTTACCTTCCAAAGACATGTGATGATTATTGACCCGAAGACATTTGGAAATGATTTACCTTCCAAACACATGTGATGATTATTGACCCGAAGACATTGGAAATGATTTACTATCCAAAGACATGTGATGATTATTGACCCGAAGACATGTGGAAATGATTTACCTTCCAAACACATGTGATGATTATTGACCCGAAGACATGTGGAAATGATTTACCTTCCAAAGACATGTGATAATTATTGACCCGAAGACATGTGGAAATGATTTACCTTCCAAAGACATGTGATAATTATTGACCCGAAGACATGTGGAAATGATTTACCTTCCAAAGACATGTGATGATTATTGACCCGAAGACATGTGGAAATGATTTACCTTCCAAATACATGTGATAATTATTGACCCGAAGACATGTGGAAATGATTTACCTTCCAAAGACATGTGATAATTATTGACCCGAAGACATGTGGAAATGATTTACCTTCCAAAGACATGTGATGATTATTGACCCGAAGACATGTGGAAATGATTTACCTTCCAAAGACATGTGATGATTATTGACCCGAAGACATGTGAAAATGATTTACCTTCCAAAGACATGTGATGATTATTAACCTTCTAAAGACACGTGATGATAATTGACCCTCCAGAGAGATGATATTATTATTTGCCCTCCAGAGATATGTGATAATTTTTGACCGCCCAGAGACAATTGATAATTTTTTACCCTGCAGACACGTGATAATTGTCGACCGATCAGAGACATGTGTTAATTATTGACCGTCCAGAGACATGTGATAATTTTTGACCCTCCAGAGACAAGTGATAATTTTGATACTCGAAATACGTTTTATAATTATTGACCCTCCTGAAACATGCGATAATTGTTGACACCGAGACTTGTTATGTTATACCTTACAGAGCCAAGTGAGCCAAGTTCTTAACCCTCGAAAGGCATGTGAGAAGTTTTGACATTTAGGAGCACGTGATAATGATTGAGCATGCCAAACATCTTGAATAAAATAGTGAAATCCGCTGAGCCGTGTGACCCGAACGCTGTGTGTTCACAGTGCGAAAAGGTTATAAGCACTTCAGACTTGTTGGCTAGTATTATAACTTTTTTTTTTAACTTACAGCATTGTAAAGCGAAAGGGCGGGTACTCAGTGACCTTACCGAGACCAAAGACCAAGGAGTCAAATCAGTAAGAGCACGATGGAAGGGATAAAAGAAACAGATCGAGCTTCTAGGTTCTTTTACAAGATTTCCCTACAAACCTTTATAATATTGCCTGATAATAAATCGGCACTCTATTGTATGAATTCAATTAAACTTAATGGGATAGGCGACATTTATTATGTTTAACATGTTCCAGCTTGATGATTGCAATGGAGTTACTGTCTCTTGAATGGTTAATATTATTCTTTTTTTCTCCTAGTCGATTTCAGTGAAACTTTATGGGAAACCTCAATAACAAAATGAGATATGTATACTCCGGTATTAATCTTTTTTTTTATTGATACCGTGTTCGCTTCATGTAATATGTCATAGTTTGGTACGATCTACAGAAAGTTTACTAATAATGAGTATATAATTCTTGCAAAAATACAATATGCTTCTTCTTACAATATCATGGACCATCTTATATCTGTGCACGCATGAACTTTCTGTAAAATACATAACACATGCCTTACTCTTTGGCCAGTAATCGTTTGATTGTACGTTTTTAGAGAAATTGCATGATTGCATGATAATTTTTTATAATTTGTTTCATGTTCAAGATACCGGCTCATGAATTTAATCATCTATTGGCGCGGTTCTAGGACAGATGCCTTGCAATGTTTAACAAGAGAGAACATGCTTTTTGTTTACCTGGTCTGCTTTCTATCTCAGTGGGCACATGTTTGATGTCAAGAGATTTTTTGCCATATGGAATGCACTTTTTTTTGTTAAACTAAATCATTATACAAAAGGATACAATATTAGTGTGAAGTTCGATTGTTAGATTTTGATAGGTCTTCAGGAGTCGTTGCAATAATTTGGTTGAAAATGAAAGCCATTAATATTGATCTCAGTAAGATCAATGAGAACCTTTCTTTGTTTGCTTGACAATGTCATTAGCCTTTTATGCTAATACGTATGTGAGCTTTTGCTTGCAACATTGGCGAGTTGTTCATCATGACTACAGTCATATGACCAAACCGAAGTCTGAAGGTCATTTTTAAGCACAATGGGGATGGTTCAACTCACACCGGCTTAAAGTTATTTTTTCGAATTTTCTTGATTATAAATGTTTGCTCATCATGAAAACAACCCCACCTAAGTCAAAACGCCAAGTCTCATTCAATGACGTTAATATGTTTTCAGTATGCTTTTCCATTACTGCCAATGAATAGGCTCAGTCAAACAGAGCCTGCAACATTTTCAGATTTTGTTTGTTCGTGTGGCTTTCAAAGTTTTGTGTTATCTTTTTTATGATTTATGCACAATAACAATAGGTAAAACTTTGTCGTGCCTTAATATTTTAGCGATTTTTCAGTTTATAATAAGCGTAACAACAGGCATTAGTAAGAATTTGACACTAGATCATGGGTGGGGACCAGGTATCATATCTTTATATCTTTCCTGGACTGCTTTGTGTCGTTATGTTAGTAAAGTTCCGTTCTAGGAAAGGTTCATCAGATTGTTGGCAGTTTTTTACTTATGTATTTGAAGAAGGTCGGAACCTTAGGAAATGTTTCACGCAATGTTTAAAATTTTCTGCTTATAACTGTTTTGATTTCAGAACCTTAGGACATGTGTCACAGAAAGTTAACCGTTTCTCTGCTTGCATTCGAAATGATTTCAGAACCTTCAGAATATGTTTTCGCACTGACCGTTCCAAGGCGGTAACCCTAAAGGTGCACTATGTCGTTAATTGTTTGTGGTCTTATTTGAATTGACATACACATTGTACTTATTACAACATGCTCTATTGTCCTCTCTTCTTTTTAGCTGCGAGGGGAGGCTATGTTTTGTGAGTTTGGTGATTCCTTATATGCATATTTAACTTTTTTTTAGAAAATATTATGTCAGCGAGTGTTGGCAATGTCTCTACTGAGAACATTTTTCACGGAGTTTCCAATTTATTTCTGTGAGAGATTTCATAACCTTATGACACGTGTCATAGAGAGTTCAAGAACATTTTGAAATTCTCTGCTTAAGTCTGACCCCAGAATGTGTGCCGAGGAGTATCATAACATTAGGAGTTGTGTCGCATTGTTAAAATAGTTCTGCTTATATCTTTTAGGGAGGCCAGTTCCTTAACCCTGATTCGCTGTTGTGCAGGATATGTTGTGAAGACGGTAGTAAATACTATGTACCATGTGGTATCAAATGCCAGCTCTTGGAAACTAATGATAGTCTGAAAAATAACCCTGCTGTTCTTGTAGAAAAGGTAATTTAAACGTATAAAACAACTTTTGTTACTGGCATTAATTAATTTTGTTTTGCTTTACAAGTGAAACATGATTTATGAAGTTCGGTTGGAATTGTTGTTTATTTAATAAAACATCAACAAGGATAAATAAATTGGTACTCGTTTAGACAGAGCAATACAAACCATTGTCTCACATAGATTACCTTGCGAAGAAATCAGAACTGTTGTTTGCATGCTTTTCTCCTAGTAACATGTGCAACAAGTTCAGTGAACCACGGGAAAGCAACAATCACCGAGTCTGGCAATCCCACGATAGTTAAATAGGATATCACATCATTCTAAACACGAACATAGTTCAGAACAGCAATCGGTTAGGACGGTCAGTTGCACAAACACTGCTCGCGTTTTAAAACTCCGTTTAAGACCAGTCTGAATCAAACCATACCTGAAATTTTGAATCCTGAGTACTTGCGAATATTCAAAAAAGTTACAACCTGTCATTTGCTGATAGGACGATAAATATATTTTATTGTAAATGTTTAAGTACACGTGTTGCTATAATATATTATGAAATGAAAACTTTTAACAGTATGGCTACATTGATTATTATTTATAAAATTAATCATTATTTTTTCCATTTTTCATTTCAGCCGGTTAGTGACGGATACATCGCTATTGTGTTGCCAAAGTTAAAGGAGTATTCAAATGAAGTCGGGAAACTTTTATCGCAAACAGATTACATCGCAAAGAAATCAGAAGTGCTCTAAATGCAACTAAGTTGCAAAGAATGTATACCGGATTGACTTTTATCTAAAACAGACCACATCGAAAATAGATCTGATCAGCTGTTACACAAAACATAATGAAATGGACCTACTGTACATTGATAACCCATGAACATTTATCGAGAACACGCTACATCAGAAAGAGATCAGAACTGTTGTAAAACCCAACAAGAATAGCTATATATATTATATATCAGAACATAAACATAATTGTATAAGATTATTTTTAAATACTTTTTAGAAACTTGTTAATAACATCTTTAAAGGTTTGCTTACGCAGACAGGCTCCAAATTTTAAAAATGTCAGAGAGAAAATTGTGAGATTATACAAACATTACCACATAGAGCAACACTAAAGGAAAACTTCTCCTCCCTACATGGCTGAAATTCTAGTTCCAAATGTCAAAAAAGCAAAAAGTCGGTTCCACGCAATGCTGTTGTCATTCAAATAAAGAAATGGTTGCGACAGTCTTTCATAAAACCCTTGATATAAAAAAAAGTGTTTAGCCGTTCAGTCGACAAAAGATGAAAATTTTGTGTTTGAACTAGATTCTGACACTGTCCTTTATTCCATCTTGCTTATGCGCATGTTATATATTATTTATTTTTATTATATACCCATGAATGATGTTAGCATAGTACAACGTTAATCCGCAAGATTGATACAACTCGTCAGATTAGTAATTCCTTATTGGACAATGTCGTTTTCCAATTCTTTATTTTGCAGCTTCCCGAGTTTTATGTGACATCACAACTACCTTACGCTATGTTTTCGTAATTTTGCGGCTTATACCAAACTAGGAAATATCTGTCGCTGATTTCAAACCGTTACGATTTTTTACGCCATTCATAAATTTTCTACTCCATTTATAAATTTATTATCGCGTTACTAATTTTACTTCTACTATTATGTAAACCATGTTGTTGAATAAACGTTTTGTTGTTTAGTTATTTAAATTTGTTCTGAGCAAAAAGGAACATTATGACAGTACTCAGTCTGTAGGTTCGTATTATTTCTCGTTGCGTATGTAAACCACATCACGCTCGACCTTCGGTCTTGCGTGATACTGTTTAACTAACCCAACTTGAAAAATGCGAACCTACAGATTGCATACTGTTATAATATTCCATATATATATAGATGGTAGTATTGCATGCAGAAATGTTGGCAGTCTTGATACATAAACGTTTACAAAAACACTGTCGATCAAATTGAAAATGATATTGCCTCTAGCTTGGTCGGAAAGTCCTGACATAAGTTATCATAACTGCAATGCATCGGTGTCGGATTATTCTAGTGAAAACAGTACTGACCATATGTACGGGGAGACGTTTTACGGCCGCCACACTGCACACACAGCGCTATTGTGAATTTTAAATGAAACTGCCTCTAGCTGGGAGCGAACCCGCACCGTCACGGCGACAGCGCCTAGCCCTGCAATTCCGACAACGCAATTGAGCTAACCGGGACAACCCCATAAAATGTTGATCGGATAGCCCTGGTATCCGTTCACGAAACACGATTACTTGTCACAGACCACAGTGATATAAAAAAAAATGAAAAGGGAATTTTGACAATCACTGAACATCAGAAGCTTTTTGTCCAAAGATAAAATAATCATGGGTAAACTATATTAGCATGATCGGATGATCTTGGATTGGGTTACTACAACTTTTGAAAGTACATGGGAGCACACTGGTCAAGCAAACTTCTGCCTTCTAGAACGGAATTTTTCGCTTTATTTCAATGACTTCTCAGGACTTACAAATTAATTTTGAAGATCAAATATTTTATAGTTAACGTACAGTTTCTTTCAAGGCGGCAACCCCACGGGTTCCCACTTTCGTTTATTGTTTGTGGCTTCCATTTTGAAAGTGATTATTGTATTACCATGCTCTCTTCTCCTCTCTACTTGATGGCTGTGTGGGGAGGCTGTGTCTGCTGGATGTGGCCATTCCTGATAATTATGTATATTTAAATATTTCCATGCTTCATACCAATATTACAACAGCGCTCGAACTAGACATTTCACTGTTTGATCTCTTTAAGTCGCAATTCACGAAATTCATTTAGTTGTATTTAGTACATTACAATCATTGATATTAATCATCATTATCATCATCATCATCATCACCATCATCAACAAAACTTTATGATCAACAGTATCGAACATATCATTCTTATTCAAAGAAATAGTGAAATTTATATGCCAAACAAATGAAAAGGATTTTACTAAAACTTCATTGTAGCTTTAAACTTTTTAGGGAGAGGAATTTCGACATCTTCCCAATTTTGTTGATTTGTACAATATTACTTTTTTACTACATCGTTATATACCTTATGTTTCGAAAATAAATGTTCATATTATTGATGTTTTGATGTTAAACTATATATTTTTGCTTACCTAGTAATTAGTTCAACACATTTTTATATTCTGAAGAAACGTTCACTCACGCTGAAATTGACATAGGTTATTGTCGTGATTAGCGAATCATATTTATTAACAAGTTCAATGGATGAGAACCTTCAGTGAATGAGGTTAGAAGTAATGAAAAACGAAATGTGCGACGATTTCACTTTCCGAAACAGCTTGCACTTTCATGATGATTTGCCTTGAATTGATATGCAAGATAAAACCAAGAAACTTGTTAAGGGCTTGCCACACTCCTCCCAATCCTATTCATCGATAAAAAGAAAAACATCGAAATCTCAATAACGGCGAAATGCCGTTCAATGAAACTTTGCACAAATGAATGTTATTAATGTATCTTTATTTTGCATACAGTAAGACGCGTTAGAAAAGTAAAGAAACAAACCTAGACCTAAAAATTCCTTGAAATTCTATTTGCATAAATTCACAAAAACTAAGCGATACAAAACATAATTTTAAATTCACACGTGAGCGCAATGATACTGACAAGAAAATGTGTGTACTTTGTAAAAAACGTTCAACTACAAAAAGAGAAATTAGTGATTGTCGTCCGTTTACGCGACCAGGAAATTGAAGGTCAAACGCACTTTTACTAATATCTCATAAAGTTTACATATGTAAGTCACGAGGACACAATAAATTGTTGTCAGTATCATATTACTCATGTGGGCATTAAAAATGATGTTTTGTGTTCTTTAGTTTTTGTGAATTTATGTAAATAAAAGTTGAGGGAATTTTTAGATCTCGCTATTTTTCTTTACTGTTCTAACGCGTCTTACCATTTGCAAAATAAAGATACATTAATAACATACATTTGTGCAAAGTTTCATTTAACAGAATTTTGCCGTTATTGAGATTTTGATAAATTTTTTTATCGATGGATAGGATAGGGAGGAGTGTGGCAAGCCCTTAACCAGAAATCGGGAAATTCATCAAATTATCTTTACAGTTATGACGTTTGTCAAAAAGGTTACTAGATCAATTCAGGAATTTAATCGATAATTTACGGCAAACAACGTCTCTTTGAAACCACTCGATGGATTTTAACCTAAAGCATCCTGGCATTTCCCGCTTCATAATGTTTTCAAATAATGGCCATGCAGTAAAACGTTCTAAAGCCATAGTTTGTATCAAGCAAAATCTTTACATGAAGAATCCTGGGACTGACATGTTAATTTGTTTCCAAGGTAAAGGTCAGAGTTGTTTATATAATGTCGTGTAAAGTTTTTTCCCGTCCATGACGATGACATATATTGTGCAATCTTTTTGTGTCGCCTGCGATAGCAGGTAGACACATAGGGATCTTATTGTCCGGCGACGTCGTTGTCGTCGTCGCCGTTGGTGCCGTCGTCCGGTAGTCCCCCAACTTTAATATAAACTTAATGTTGCCTATAACTTTGAAAGTACCTGTCCTATTTACTTAATGCATGAACAATCTGTGACAACAAGAATGATAACTCCTGTTTCAGTATTTTTTTTCGGCGTAGCTGTCTAAGCTCACTTTGACCTAATTTATTAACCAATGAAATGTTGTAAATAATACTGGTATTATATTATTATGCAGCGGGAAAATTAAATAAACTATTTCGATTGGTAGCTATTTCCACCAGAGAGGCATCTAGCAGGGTGTAGAGGTATCTATTGGGATTTTTAAACAATTAGTTTACACTGTTTGAAACGATTATTGCTGTGACGTTTAGATCTTTGCTATATTCTTGTGTTGAAAGATGTTGAAATGAGGCACACTACAGTACTCGTCAATGGCTAGGATTATTTCTCATTTTGCACTTAGAGAAATGGTTAACCTGTTTCGACAAGATAGATATTTCCCGATTTCTACTTATAGAAGAAGAGCGAAAGTTTACACACTTACAAAACAGTTCACAGGTCATGACTCAGAAAAGTAACATAACTATGGGTACAATGTACCTTATTTATGAGGTATTCTCCTCATTTTGCACTTAAAGAAATGGTTAACCTGTTTCGACAAGATAGATATTTCTCAATTTCTACTTATAGAAGAAGAGCGAAAGTTTACACACTTACAAAACAGTTCACAGGTCTTGACCCAGAAAAGTAACATAACTATGGGTACAATGTATTTATGAGGTATTCTCCTCATTTTGTACTGAGAGAAATGGTTAACCTGTTTTGGCAAGTTTGATATGTATCGATTTCTACAAAGAGCATTGGCATGAAAGTTTACACAATTACTAAACATACACTGGTCATGACCCTAACAAGCAACATAACTCTTGCTAACTTATTTCTGGGTTTATCTCCCCATTTAGTAATTAGAAAAATGGATAACCTGTTTTAGCAAGTTGGATATTTCTAAATTTCAATCATGTGCCTCTAGTAAATGATGCCCAATCCCTAATACTTGCATCACTGGTGTTTCTACTAAATTCTTTGGAATTTATTATATAAATGCTGTCAAATGTTGCAAATTCGTCTTGAATAATATGTTCTTTATTATCTTCAATTATAGATTATTTTACTTGCTTTTTATGTTAAATATTTCATTAGCAGGTTCTGGCACCAGAAAGATATTTCCATTATATACTTACCTGTGATTTTAGTTGCTGTTTTAACACTGTTCTTTCATTTAAATTTTGTATCATGACAAACTTTGCAACCGATGGCATATGTGTTTTCCGAACACTGCTTCTTGTTTTATTTTTCTTTCATTACGTCCAGCAAAATGCATCACATCTTGTTACAATGTCAACAGCATTTACTCAATACTTATACTAGTATACTCAGTCTATCATTTAGCGTTTAACTTCATTGTCTGAGCTAGCTCTGTTAACAAACTCAGTGTTTCGTTGTAGGTTTACACTTTTAAACGCATCTTCTTCTCTTTGGCCAAGGTGCTAACAGCCTTGTTGTAGTTGAATTACAAGAAATTTAGACCTTCCATTGATATCATCAATAGTGAATTTATTGTGGAGTTGTTCAGTCTGCTCCTTTACTTGGTCTTGACACTTGATTATGTGGAAAAAAAACTCTTTCACAGTCTGAAATTGAAATAAATAATGGAAACAGTAAACATAAAGACATCTTCATATACACATCAGATACATATACAAGGTATTCATATAGACACAAATAGGAATACAGCTGAACCTTCCTTAGAAGCCACCAGCATTCAACAGCCACCTGTTTTAAACAGCGTGTTTAAATATGACCTTAAGAAATTCGGGGGAGCATATTGTCGCAGCGTTGTCCGTAAGTCCGAACATACGTCCGTCCCGCACTCATGTCGTGCCCATAAACGACAGAAATGATCGTTACATCAAGGCAACGTGTCGCGCACAATATTCGGGTCGCTACCTTGAAGGTCAGGGTCGCAGCATGACATTGAAGCAAAATCGTGTCCGGTTTGTAAATTTATTTAAAGTTGGATTTTAAAATTAGTTCACAAAATGATCGCCATATCGATACCAAATATCGCGTGCAACATATGATCGTTATCTTGAAGGTCAATGTCAGAGCATATTATTGAAGCAAAATTGTGTTCGGTCCATAACGTTGTTTTCTGTTGTTTGATTTTAATTGTTTTCACAGAAATAATCGAGAAGACGTGTCGCGCGTAAAATAAAGGTTTCCTCTTTGAAGGGAAAAGCCACAGTGTGACTTTAAAGCAAAATCATCCATTGCTTTTGCATTCGACAAAATTCGCCTCCATAGTTATACAACTAACAGTTTTTTGTTTTTTTTGTTACAAAATAACCGTTCGGTCTTCGTCGGTCTCTTGTTTGTTTGCTTGTTTGGCTTGTTTTAACAATTATTTTTTACCTGAATACTGTCTCCACCATAGGGGCAATTTATGGTAGTCTTTGGGTCAGCTTCCCGCTTAAAAAAAGGCTCCCCGTACATTCATTTGTGTTTTTATCAATTACGTGCTATGAA
The DNA here is from genome assembly GCA_038501625.1 of Corbicula japonica. Taxonomy (NCBI): domain Eukaryota; kingdom Metazoa; phylum Mollusca; class Bivalvia; order Venerida; family Cyrenidae; genus Corbicula; species Corbicula japonica. The sequence goes on from JAZAYU010000080.1 coordinate 1,279,057, forward strand.
GGTCGTTGAGCACGATACTTAGGTATGTTTATAGTAGTTCTAAAATTACTTTTGTTTTAATATTTCGGCCAGTTTTGAGATGGTTGGTTTCAATATCCCAGCCAAAATAGATTTGAATATTGTCTAGTTAACCCTAGGATATGCTTCCTGCTTTTTAATTTTTGTCTTTTGTGTTCTCTGTGATTCTATTCCGTTCAGACCCTCGCATTTATGTACGCAATTGTGTTCATATTGTGTGATTTGTTCCAAAACCATGCTTCAGTGTCGAAATTCTATCTTGTTCAGTATTGATCTGAAAATACATCATTATAGGTTCCATGTTCATCGCCATATATATGTACACCTTCAGTAAGGATGGAACTGTTATTTTTTATTTACTTTTTTTTCATTTATTTATTTATTTGTACTGTTTTCTGCTATGCGACGAAGTAATATGCTATTCCATTACTGCCCATGAACATGCTCCAAACCGAGCCTGCAATATTTTCATATTTGTCTTGTTCGGTGACTTTCAAAGTTCCCTTTTCATCAGTTTAGGGGAAATAGAGCAAAAGATATTGACATAGGCATTATAATATTTTTCCTAAACGGTACAATATTAAACTAAAACAGTTCCATCTTTTGGAAAATAAAGAGCATGCAAGCTTGGATAAAGCTTAACATTTGATTTTACATCGTTATTAGTGAGCCCTACAATTTATAACAGCCCTCGGACCATAATTAAAATCGCAGATCGCATTACCGATTGTATGCACTCAACTGGTTTATTAAAGTACAATTAACCTAACCCACATTATTGTTCGGTGCAAACGAGTAAGCTGTGACGTAGTGAAAGCGCTTGAATTTCAAATTACTGCATTTAGCGTAAGCGTGGGCGCAGTGTTGGAAACCACACGTTTAAACATCGAAAAACGGGGAACAGTGTCACTTAACAGACTTCACGTTCGAAAAGATCATGTTGCAACATATGGGCGCCAATATTTCTAGTATTGTCTGTCGGTAAAGCGTAAACGATTAGAACGGGTATTCAGGAAAACTATCGGCAATATGATATTCAGTTTGTCAAAATTTGAAGCGGTGTTTATACATCATTCTATGTGGTCTTGTCTCTGTGGTCAAATTCGCGTTCGTCTGGGCGGGTAAACCCAGGATTGTCATTTTTTTCTGTCGTGATGAGCATGTAAAAATTACAGGGCCCAAGATTATAAAACTAAGATTGGTACCCAGTCTCAAATCTCAAGCATTTGATTGGTTGAAATGGCGATCTGTCGCACAATTTAAGGCTGGTCTCCAGATTTAGTTTACAAGTAGTTATACATGTATTAACTTGGGCACAGGTTTTCTTACAGACAATATTGAACACGTTATTGTGAATCTTGATGATGGTTATAGATTACTTATATAATAATACAATGATCTACACTATTCTTTGCATTGTTAATAACAAATAGCTTTCCAATCCTATATTTGTGTGAGCAAGCATTGATATCCACGAAGTATGCATTATCCTTGTTACTCGTGCCTTACATTTATATATTTGGAAAAACGACAACAACTAAGTGACACGTCGACATTAAAAATAACCATCAATTTGTCACCTATTATAGTGAGCTAAATGCCTTCCCTGTAAAAACACCTGCTTTGTAAAAACAATTAAAGGTACATTTGAGACAAATTCTTACGTTCAAATTACAACTAAAGGTAATTTAAGGTTTTGTCAGCCTTTCTTAGCCGAAGGTGTATGTGTAAGGTGTTCAGAAAAAGTCTGGCCGAAAGAAAGAAGAGTGATGTAACTTGTTTTTATATACACTCACCAAAAGTTCTAATTGGTCACTCTTTGTCCGTAATTTTTTATATGAAAGACATTGAATTCGCTCTTTATTTATGATAATATGCCAACAACAGTCTCCATCTTAAGCTTTAATCTCGTAACAATTGACCTTGAAACAGATTGGCGAGAGTTATCCTAAATTTTGCTAAAATGCATTTCTTGCATAAGAAGGTCAAGCAAACAGAAATTTGCTCTAAATTCCTTGTTTTATTTTTATAGGACCTCTCATTAGTAGGAAAAACAGAAAACATGATTAATCAACAGCACATTTGTTTAAATAAACCACTTTCAAAGTATCCAATTTTGAAATTACCTCCCTTTCAATTAAAGACTGTTCTTATTTTGACCCTACGGTGTAAGTTAATAATATTGGATTCATTTAAGTAAACAATCAATAAAGATTAACAAGACATTAAATAATTGATTTCAAGGCAAAACAGTTCTTTCCACAACCTCCCTTGATGTAGGGAAGAAACGAAACTAGCATACTTTGTAAACATATACAATTAATGACCAATTAGAACTTTGGTTGAGTGTACACATAATTGATTTTAGTATTGTATGTACGTGATTGATACAACGAGGCAAATCACTAAATCTGTATCACACAGTGTGGTTTTCATATTCTGTAATGTTTAGTTGACCATGTTATATAAGAAGTCATAACTACGTCACACTCCATCGTGTATTCTGATCGTAATTTTCTAGTACTCTTCGGCACATATCGAACTCCAAAAAAGGAAATGTTCATCGCTGTTTTCCCACCGTTACCATATTCTTACGACATTCATACATTTTCTACGTCATTCATAAATTTACTATCACGTTAATATTTTTTATTTCTATTTATATGTGTATCAAGATGGTGACAAAAATTTGTCGTTTAGTGTATTTAAAATTTGTTTTTAGCGATAAGGATATATATTCAATTTAAAAGGAACATAATCGCAGTGTGCAGTCTGTAACGTTTTTGTGTCGCCCTTTCGAAGAAATGGCGATACATAGGGACCGCTTTGTCCGTCCGTCCGTCCGTCCGTCACGAAAAATTAACGTTGGCTATAACTTTGCTATTTCTTTATCAAACTTTCAAATTATAGTGCTTATGACAACCGCTCGAGATGATGCCAAATTCTCAAGGTCAAGATCACATTTGATGGTGTTATGCCCCTTTTTGTACTTGGATTTTTACACGAAAACTTAACGTTGTGTATAACTTTGTCATTTCTTAATATTTTTACATCAAACTTTCAAATTATATTGCTTATGACAACACACTCGAGATGATGCCAAATTCTCAAGATCAAGGTCACATTTGATAGAGTTATGCCACTATTTGTGCTTGGATTTTTACACGAAAACTTAACGTTGGCTATAACTTTGTCATTTCTTAATTTTTTTCACCAAACTTTCAAATTATATTGCTTATGACAACACGCTCGAGATGATGCTAAATTCTCAAGGTCAAGGTCACATTTGATGGAGTTATGCCCCTTTTTGTACTTGGATTTTTACACGAAAACTTAACGTTGGCTATAACTTTTGTCATTTCTTAATATTTTACATCAAACTTTCAAATTATATTGCTTATAACAACACGCTCATGATGATGCCAAATTCTTTGATGGAGTTATGCCCCTTTTTGTACTTGCATTTTTATTCTGACATAGCACCAGAGGGCGACACAAGTATTCAACTGAACACCCATCTAGTTTTAGATAAAGGAATTGCTTTTATAAACCTTACATGTACATTTAAAGATAAAACGGTTGATTGGGAGGTACGTAATTATTTTATTCGTAAAAGCCATTTGTAAATTTTAAAAGAAAGGTTATCAACATGATATTCTGCAGCTCTGTGCAGGCCTGGTGATTAACCCATCTACAGTTGATAATTATGCCTACCTCTTTGGTTGCACGACGGTGGCAGGGGTTTAAGAGTTTATGAAGGTTTATAGGGAAATCTTTTTTTTAAGAACCTAGAAGCTCGATTTGTTTCTTTTATCCCTGTCATCGTGCTGATTCGACTCCAGGTAATCTGGTCTAGGTAAGGTCGTTGATAACCCGCCCCTTTGGCTTTTCAATGCTATTATAGCTTCTTATGTTTTATATGTTTGTGTGCTTTGCATGCAACTTTGTTAAGCTGATTGGTGGGATGGAGTTATTTCACTAAGACAACTTGTGCTTGTTTTGTGAAATGAGAACCTGTTGGGACAAGTGTGAGGTTGGTGCACCCTAGAACTTGGTTTAAATCCCCAGTGGCAATTTGTTTTGCCACTGACCGTTCCAAGGCGGTATCCCCAAAGGTTCTCTTTTTCGTTAATTGTTGTTGCGTCTCATTTGAATTGACAAACTTATAACAAACATGCTTTCTCTCTTCCTCTCTTCTTTTTCGCTGCGTGGGGAGGCTGTGTTTTGTGAGTGCGGCGATTCCTGATATGCATATTTCTCTTTTTTTAATAATACTGAAACGCCTCTTGTTTGTTGTAATTGCAATAATCAAACACGAAATACAATTTACAATTATAATTAAATTACCTCTGATTTACAGTTCACTGAAAATACAGCTAAAACTTGAGATTGTTTTGAATTAAAATATTACTGTCAGCCTGCCGGTCACACCGTAACAGGCGACCTTCAGGTTATCAAAGACTGCAGAATCCGTCATTTAATTTATTAAGGTCCAGAATATAGAATACAATCGGATATTGTATGCCTGTCGTGCAGATATTGCCGAGTCTTTAAACTTATTTTGCAATAAAATGGAGAAAATGGTTTGCCTTATACTCTATCTAACTGAAAAAAAAACAATGTTCATATAATTGTCAATCGTATATCTTATAAACGTATAAACATTGCCTTATTACCACCGCGTCCTCGTTTAAAAGTTCGTCAATGGCATTTAAAGAATGTAGTTCAAGACTTTCCTAATAGATTTGCTATAACACCAGCTGATAAGGTTTCTAATAGTGTAATTATAGTATGAATGATAAACTTTACAATATTCAAACTCAAGAGCTTAATAGTACAATGCTTATACAGCGTCAGTCATATAATTATCAGTGTACTCTTTGTCTACTTATTATTTTTCCACATTGTATACTTCACTTCCTCATAATTTTATAAGAGACAAGATCACCAGTCTCATTTGAAAAAAACTTTTGCATAAGAAAATAAAACGTTTTTAGCTTGTAATGGACAGAGCTATTTTTACATATGGTTCTTAAGATAATTATACATAATGGACTATCAAGACCAGATCGAGTCGCTCTCTTTTTACTAGATAATATTTAATATTTATGTTAGATTTGCCACTTCCATATATAAACAATTTATAGGGTAGTGAGTATTTATTATGCACCTCTTACTGCTGATCTGTTTTTATACTTCAATCAAATAGTTAACAGGCGTACTCTTTGTCTACTTATGATTTTCCACATTGTGTACTTCACTTCTTCATAATTTAATAAAACAAGCTTCCTAGTGTCATTAAAAAACGTTTGCAAGAAAGTGAAATATGCATATCAGGAATAGCCACTCACAAAGCACAACCTTCCCTTCGCAGCAAAAAATGAAGAGAGGAAAAGAAAGCATTTGTTTATAAGTATGTCAAACTTAAATAAGACAAAACAAAAATTAACGAAAATGAAAACCCTTGGGGTTGCCGCCTTGGAACGGTCAGTGGCAAAATAATTTGCCACTAGGTTGCACCAGCCTCACACTTGCCCCTACAGGTTCTAATATGAAGATAAACTTTTAAAGCTTTATTAATGAACCTAGAGTTTTTTTACAGATGTTTCTTACATGTATTTATAACCAGTATTAGGAATCTCTATGGGTACTAATTGTGCAGCCTTGTTGCTGATCTTTTTTTTCCACTGTTTTGAAAAAGACTATCTTTTACAACCGAACATCAACATGACATTATCACAACGCATCCAGGTACCTTGATGACTTATTAAATAAAGATTATAACCATGTTCCATCTCTGGTAAATAAAATATAACCTAATGAACTCCAGCTTATTAAAGCAAACACTTCAGGAAAGCAAGCAAGCTTTCTTGATCGAAATCTTTCCACATGTACTTGTTTTATGATACGAGAACCTGTTAGGGCAAGTGTGAGGTTGGTGCACTCTAGAACCTGGTTTAAACCCCCAGTTGCAATTTGATTTGCCACTGACCATTCAAAGGCGGTGACCCCTCGGGTTCTCTTTTTTAAATTGTTTGTGTCTTTTTGGAAACTGATAATTTTATTAACCATGCTCTCTCCCTCTCTCTTCTTCTTGACTGTGTGGGTAGGCTGTTTTTCCTGAATGTGACAATTCCTGATATGCACATTTTACCTTTTTTTCAATTGAAAATAGCTACGTCACTACAAAATTTATAATAGAAGAGATGATTTTAATTTTGATATTTACCCCTCGGTTTCTCACGTTCGTTTATTGTTTGTGGTGTCTTTTTAAAAACTGATCATTTTATAACCATGCTTTCTTCTCTCTACTTTTTAGCTATGCGGAGAGGCTGTGTCTACTAGATATGACAATTACTGATATGCATATTATACTTTTTCGTATGAGTTTTTCCTCGAAAAACACAAACATACGGACTACATACTGTTTAAATATTCTATTTTGTATTCTGAAAAGCAAAAGATGTAGTGCCGCAAAATCATTCTGTAATAATGACAATGATGCCTGTATGCCATGAAAATGTATTATTTCTTTTCTCTTCGATGATTTTTGTGGAGCCTGCTTGTGATGAGCTCGACTTAGTTTTCACATTTTTTTTCAAGTTTTATCCATTTTTTTTCAATTAAATTTTTATGTTATGGATAATATAAAGTTTGTCCCATTATCCAAAATTACTTGAGATATTTATAAACTTATAATTCAAATTTAATTTTCACTCTCAAAAAATCAACGTTATTTCTAACAAGACCCATAACTTTCCTACATACTTCCCAAGATATTTCCCTTCACTTCACATAAATTGTTTGTAAACAAAAATATGCACTTGGTCTAGAATGATGAATCTACTTGAGATATCAACTTAAAATATATATTCACCATCTATATATTCACTATCAATTTTATACTGTTAGCATGTACTTATAAATGTAGATATTTAGTTACGCTCAACTTTTTGCTCAACTTTTTGGCAAAATATGCATGAGCTTTATTTTCCATGAAAAGGCTCCATCTCACATATGCCCAGGATCATAAAACTAAATCTAGAGACCAGTCTCAAATCTGATTGGCTGATAGCTATTTCAGTCAGTCAGATGCTTGAGATCTGGTCTCTAATCTTAGTTTTATGATCTGGAGCCCTGGTCTGCAATATTGTCATATTGTATTTAAATTTATCTACTTCGATATCACAGTATCGCTCATTACGACGGCCATAAAAAGTATCCACGTACATTTTATAAATATCATTATCAATTTCAACATTTGTGAATGACACAATGTATTTTCGTTTGTGTAAAAGGCATTTTAAATGAATTTCTGTGTGGTTTAGTTTTTGTGAGTGGATGTTAATAGAATTATAGGGATTTTGGGGGTCAAACTTTTTTCATTAATGTTCCAACTTTTCTTTACATACGTAAAATTAAGATACATTTACATATTTTTGTGCAAAATTTTATAATTGGGTCGGCCATGACCCTGTTTTACCAGTTTTCAACAATCAGATTTGTTAGAAGTTTCAAAAAGTAAGTAAATGTTACAGAGCGGTCGATTTTGTAATGCTGTGCAAAATGATCAAAGTTATATTTAAAAAAATGTGGAATCAATATTTGAAGAAATCGTGGAAATTCACACAAGATTTTGATTTTAATTTTCTTGTTTTATCGATGATAGACAACGACGGCTGAAGACGACGCTTAATACGCTTTAGAGTATATCGTGGTTCAACTTGGAGGTTATAAAACTGAGATTGGAACCAGTCTCAAATCTCAAGCATCTGATTGGCTGAAATGGCGAGATGCTTGAGACTGGTTTCCATGCTCAGTTTTATAACCTTGGACACAGAATGTGCTTTAGCTACGCATTTCAACGATATTCGAAGATATATCATTTCTGTCCTAAAACAAGGTTATTACCTTGCATGTCATTTATAATTACAATCGCAAGTCTTATCGGAGTAAGTGAATACGTTAATCTATGTTACGTTACGTTACGTTACGTTAGTTACACTTCGGCACTTCGGTACGGCGTATTTATGTATTGATAACGACGTTACTTTATATATTCTCATGTTCCCACGGATTTCTTATAATTACATTTGTAGTTTGCACTAGATTTAAGAAAATGGCAAAAACTGGTACTAATAAGTTATAAAAAGAAACTTACGTCTTACTTTCATTTCCCATCATTGTGATTAACGACATGAACTTAGACAAGAATAAGACATAGAGTTTAACAACGGCAATAAATTTTCTTAACAGGTTTTCTTGACTTTTTCGCAAATTGTTTAAGTTCCTTTTTAGTTTTTTTGATCATAAACATTAGAAACAAGGGTGAAATTATTTCTGGAACGAGGATAAATCAGTCTTCTAATTAAATCAAGTGTCTGTTAACGATATATTTATTTAAGCTGCCACTTGACTCTTTACAGTAGCTGATGTACCACCTGTCAAAACTTACAGTTAACTTGAGAGTGATTTTAGGATGTACTTCATCTGCCACTGAATCCGATGTATGTAAATATAGCCGCAGTTAGCATTCCAAACGATCAGCTGTTAGAAAGGAATGTTAAATACGAAGAACATAATCATTATGATAAATTGCCGGAATCTGGGTCAGTAGAATAAGTAAAAACGAAAGTAATGTGATCAAGACATCACAACAACAAGAACCATTCTTCACTGCGTGCAAATGGATATTTTGAAATATTTTGAAGCAAAGTGACACAAGTAAGGATGAATGTTGAATTAACCGGTATGAGTTATGATAATTTTCCTTACTGAGGAGCGAACCCGTACGGCGACAGCGCCTAGACTTGCAATGCCATTTACGCTACCTAAGCTGATGAACCCTAGTGCATGGTTTGAACCCCCCAGTCGCAAAGAAAAAATTGTATTACCACTGACCTTTTCGATGTGGTTGCCCCACTTGTTCTCTTCGTGTTTATCACTGGTTAGAGTTAGTCGTCTTATAAATTCATTGGAAGTCTCGTATGAATATTTTTTTCAAGACGGTATAAAGTCTTGGGTTAAGCTTAATGTTACTTCTTATGTAATTCTTATTTAAACGTTTACCATGTTTAGTGCGTTTTTTTTTTTTCATTGCCTATTTCTGAAATCATTTTTTATTACTGAAAGATATACAAGACTAACCCCAAACCCATACAACACCACAATAAACTCAAAGCGGAGAAGTGTAAAATGACTCTTATGATTAATTTGATATTTAGATCAGGCATGTATTTAGTTTCATTAATTCCGTGACTTTTTGTTACTTTTATCATGAGTCAAATGTTAACATAATACTTGCGCAATTTTTATGAAATTGACCAAATTGACTAGTTCAATCATCTCCTGATCGACACTTTGCCTTTGGCTTTTTCTGTAATACACTACATGTTTTATATTCTCAGATTTCTTGTCAAGCTTTTATTCTTCTCAATTCCGCCCACAGTTTTCCTCCGCGGATGATGATGATGATGGTGATGATGAATTATTATTATTATTATTATTATTATTATTATTATTATTATTATTATTATTATGAAATAATGTCATATTGAATATTTGCTGCGCTTTCCACAGAGGTAAGAAATTTCAGCCAAATGTTTGTTTTAAAATAACAGATAAGGTCTTACTTACTTAGATTATTACATTCAAAGCTGTTTTAGTCTCTTTACAGAACAGAACGCAATTTTACAGCATTAAGACGACAGTACCAGATGTCAGATGTAACAAGTGTACTCTTCTAGAAAACGTGACATTTTTTTTTAAATATTGACAAATATGACATCTCATTCATCAATATGGTGTAGTTCTTGATTGTGGGTGGTATAATCAGATATCAATAACATACAGCCTTAAAATTTATAAGTATCTAACAGGCTTGTTATGGTTACTTATTGAGGCTATAAAGCATGATAATAAAGAATCAGTGAATGTGTAATATTTTTTACAGCAAAATATATATATTGCCCCTTTATTATATTTAGTCGTTTGCTACTATTTTACTTCTTTTGTTGCTGCTGCTGCTGCTGCTATTGATGCTATTGATGCTTCAGCTGATCTAATACGTTTGGTCCCTTTCTAGCAAACAAACTAGTCACGAAAAACAAGAGGGCTTTGGGTATTCGCAACAGTGAACGTATAATAGATACAATTTTGTTATGGCACTCACAGATACTGTCAATGATCTCAAAGCAGAAATATGTTCGAAGTTGGAATACTGTTGCAAGTAATAACGGCCTACGTCATTGTGTGCTGCAAGATGTTTAAGAGGTCGCAAACATTGCAAATGGCGAAAACTAGCTAACATTTACTACATCAATAGCTAAATACATTTATTTACTAAAATCTAGGTGGCAATAAGTATTTTCCCCAAAATTCATTTTTTTGAAATTTTAGCCTGTTTTCGCCATTTGCAATGTTTGCGATACCTTAACGAGATCAAGAAAGAATTATTCAACCATTAGTCAACTGCGTAAACTGTTACGCAGTAAAATACCCTTGCCAACCTTAATACACTTATGATCTCAAAAAAAGAACCATTACATGTTGCGTTTTATAACTTTAAAAAAAGACACGTTGTTTTATGCCAATAATAAATAACGTGAAAAGATATTAAACATTCTGGAACGCATATCAAGAATTGGCATGAACACGAATTCCCAATTACCGCGTGAGCAGGTTGCCAACAGTATCAGCTGTTTCTAAGGTAAAATGGTCATCGTGGCCGCGTGCCTTTCAACATATCTTCCACGTTTAGATACATAAACAAATCACTAAGATTGGTTTGAATACTTCACTTAGAAGCTTTGGCAATGAATACAATCTTCTGGGCATATGTTTTCAACATTCTGCAACTGATTGGAACTCTTGCGCTATATTGGGACCACTATCAACTCCTACAGGGTAATTAAACACAGAGATAAGAACAAAAATAACTCTCATGACTAATTAATTTTGATCAGCGCGTGTCTTTTTTTATAATTCCTAAATTTCATGATTTCCGTTTAACTACGTAGATTTTGTATGAATAAATCTTCAGTAACACAGGAAAATAACCAAGTCCAGAACGCAGAATTCAGAATTTAAATAAGAAATACTTTCAGCCAACAGCACTGAAAAAAACATGAACATTTTAATGGTCATTTATAGAATCTTGAATTCAATATGCATGCAACGACGTTGTAACATGGCTCCAAAACTGATCGAGCCTACAATGTTTTGATGATTTGCCGTGTTTGTCGGCTTTCATTGTTCTTTTTCCTTCATCTGTTTAAATATCACATAGGCATTGTTTGTGCCGTGTGGCGGCTGTAAAAAGTCTCTCCGTACATTAAATCAGGTGTTTTACTATTAATACATCTATGAAATATTGAGCTGCGCTGAACCCGGGATTAGGCGGCGTGGACAATATACATTTTCATTACTGCCCATGAACTGGTTTAAATCAAGTTATTCGTCGTGTTCAGTGGTTTTCATTTGCGGTGTCCTCTGGATGTGACCATTCCTGATATGCATATTTCTTTTTTTCCATAGTTCCTTTTTTGTCTATTTTAATACCAAACAGAATTATATATATTATTAGTAACATAATACCTCTTTTTCAGCGAACAAAAATTAGTTTGTGTACATGTAATCATTTTAGTTCATTATTCTGTTTTCATATTTCACAGGCAAGACCGAACGACGGAAAGGTCAGTGAACCGAAGTGATATCGCTTTACTGGTGTGTTTTTCCAAGAAAAAATGACCTTCGAATGTTAGTACCAATTTACATAAAAATACAATAACTTAATTATAAAGATTATCATAAAGCGAAAATAATTCAATCATTAAAAAAATATTGAATTCAAGTCAAACCCAGTAGGAAATCAATTCAAATGATTGGTATTTTCTGTAAAATTTGTTTAGTTTTCAGACGCAATTATATTCCTCTCGGATAGTTTGAGTTTTTATTGCTTATAAAAAAATTCATTGGTAGTTGGCGAAATTTTGTAATATATAGTAAAATATAGTAAAATAACACTACAATATCCTTTAAAAGAAAACAGGAATTTTTGGTATTAATACACATAGGGCTTTATTCAGTCGATTTTATGACCAACATCCGGTCATGTTCCAAATGGCAAAAGATATACCTTATTCCAATTAGAGAAGAAAAATCCCAATTGAATCAATACAAAAAAGTCTGACAAAAATGATACATGTTACCTGTGTCATTTCATTAAGTATAGGTTATAGTTTATTTTGAGGCTTGTATGAAAATTAAACGGTCAGGCCCAGCGCAGCTGGGCGACCGTTTAATGTTTCATACAAGCCTCAAAATAAACTATAACGTATATAATGGTCGAAATTATTTTTGTAACTGACAAAACAGTCGCCGCCTAAATAACCATATATGGGTATGCAAAAATCAATAGTCAAAGTGAAAGTAGCTTTGTCATTCAATGGCCCGTAAACATACTGAGAGAATATTTTAGAAAGTGAATTATGAAATTTCTTTATCAGAAAGCACCATGTGAACATTACTGATTCTCATGAAAAAAAACCTGTGTAGTCTATCATTGCTTTGAGTAACAAGGTTTCAACCGTGGAAGTTCCATTTTACCCTTTATTCATTAAGAAAAATTTTATAGCATGGTAAAATAGTTTTTTTCCGGATCAACGGGCTCATCCGTGTAGTCTGATCACGACCGACACTTCTCCCTGTTAGATTCACTAGGTTATTTGTGACAAAAAATGTAAAATAACGATCAGATGACATTGATTTAATAGATGATCTTGATCTAAACTGGTCGCCTATGTGATAACAGACGTATATATGAAATAAAGAGTTAAGAAATTTAGGAAGATTATCATAAGCCAAACAAGTCAAAGCTAAAATATTTATAAGATTTTCCTTTTTCAGACTTTCTAAGTCACGCCTCCTTGAACACTGTAGAAGATCGTCGACGAACTATACATGTTTATCAATAAATGTTCGAACAACATTGTGGAGGAAATCGACCTATAATAAACACATTTCAGACGCGCGACTTTATGAGAATTAAGGTTCGAAATATTTGAAAAATACTGCATTGTCATTGGCTCAAAAATAATTTCAACCATTTTTAAAATATTAAAGCGTTTTAAATAATCAGGTTAAATTTTTTATCCAGAAATAATTGATAATTAAAAATATGTGAAATTTTTTTTATTCCCCAACGATTGAAAACAAATCCAATATCTGGCAAAACAACGTGAAATTTCCCTATTCCAGGGGTATAGGCCATATTCCCTAAATGGTGAAAAAAGCTTTGACAGATTTTCGTCAACTTTACACATACTGTTTACTTAAGGTACAGGGTTCAATGGTCATTAAATGTCAAGATGACAACCATTAGATAATAATGATTCTGATTAGCTATTTTGTTTCACCGTTGTTGTACATATATCAACAATTTTCTCGGGGCGTAATTTCATTTGAAGGGTATATTGACAGTTTACGTCACTCCAACGCAGCGCACACTTCAACAAAACATTTATTATCTCAAAGCAACGTGTATGATAAAGAGCGTCATTAAAATGCTATTTTGGATGATCAGTTTCACAATTAACAAATAGTTAAGATAACATATCTGAAAAGGTAAAATACGTTTTCTTCTCAAAATATCAGGCCATGCACTTAACATGCTATAATGATATTTTTATGACGGAGCTGTCAATTTTCAAAGTATTATTACTCTATAGGTTGCAAAAATGAAGAGCGATCTCTTTATATTCTCATCATGTTACTGTAAAAGAGTAAAGAGGTTTTTACTGAAGGTGATTGATGCATTCATTTGTTTTACAAATGTTTTCTGACGTACACCGTTCTTTAGTGTTCCAACTGATTTATATTTTATATCTTTTAAAGTCAAAATACCGTTAAAAAGGGAACGCTCGCAATGTAATTCTTTTAAAAGTTTAGAAACGCCCACGGCCAACCTTTCATCATAAAATGGAAAATAAAATATTTTAGACATATGCGGTTTTAACAAAATAAAACAAAACGGATTGAATATATCGTAATTGGTATGAATATGAGCACTATACATTACCTGTCGTTCAAGTTTAAGGGTGTTATTTTTATTTTTTTTAAAGTAATTATAATCAAGTAAATAACATATAATTGATGTTCTAAATTTATTTCTTTTACTTTAAATCCGTCGGTGGGTAAAGAATCCCCAGAGTTTTCAGAAAATATTTACAGAAATACTGTTCCACAAAATGTCATGAAGTCATTGTTGAAACTGAGTGTTCAGAAAATATTTACATACATTCTGTTCCATAAAATGAAATGAAGTCATTGTTGAAACTGAGTGTTCAGAAAATATTTAAATAAATTCTATTCCATAAAATGACATGAAGTCGTTGTTGAAACTGAGTATTCAGAAAATATTTACATAAATTCTGTTCCATAAAAATGTCATGAAGTCATTGTTGAAACTGAGTGTTCAGAAAATATTTACATAAATACTGTTCCACAAAATGAAATGAAGTCATTGTTAAAACTGAGTGTTCAGAAAATATTTACATAAATTCTGTACCATAAAATGAAATGAAGTCGTTGTTGAAACTGATTGTTCAGAAAATATTTACATAAACTCTGTTCCATAAAATGACATGAAGTCGTTGTTGAAACTGAGTGTTTAGAAAAAATTTACATAAATTCTGTTCCATAAAAATGTCATTTAGTCATTGTTGAAACATAGTGGTGAGAAAATAATAACATAAATTCTGTTCCATAAACTGGCATGTAGTCATTGTTGAAACTGGGTGTTCATAAAATATGTACATATATTCTGTTCCATAAAATGGCACGTAGTCATTGTTGAAACTTAGTTTTCATAAAACATTTATATAAGTTTTATGTTAAAGCATGTCCCGCAGTTATGGTTGAAACATAAAATTTTCAGAAAATATTTGAAGTATGTTTCATAGGACTTTATGTAGCCAAAGTTGTAACGCGAAATGTTAAGACAATATTTATACAAAATCTGTGTGACAGAATGTCATGCATTTCACATAAAGGGTTAAGAAAATATCAATATTTTATCTGTTCCATAAAATGTCATGCAGTTATTTTTGTTTTGAAACATAGTGTTTAAAAATAAATATAACACCCATAACATACGTTTCCATGCAGTCATTGTTAACATAGCGTGATCAGAAAATATTTATATAAAATCTGCTTCATAGAATGTCACGCAGTCATTGTTAAAATATATTTTATATAATATGTTTCAAAGGACGTCTTGATTTCATGGTTAAAACATAGAGTGTTCAGAAAATAGTTCCATAGGATGTCACGCAGTCAGTGTTGAAACAAAATGTGTTCAGAAAATATTTTTATATAAACTATGTTTCATAGGACGTCATGTAGTCGTTGTTTAATCACAAAGTTTTCAGAAAAATATTTATAAGAAAATCTGTTCCATTGGACGCCATACTGTTATTGTTAAAACACAAATTAACCAGCAAACAATGACTAAAAACAAATGATTTATATATATTTTATTTTATAAAGGATTGGCACAAAATTGTCATGGCTGGGTTTAGATAATATTTAATATATAGCTTAACAATGCAAACTGAGTAAAACTTCCATTAGAATTATTGAATATGAATTGACGTTATTTTTTGCTTCGTCCACGAGCGCAAGAGTTTTATGATATTAAACAATCGCTAGCATACTAAAATAAGAAAGGTCAGGTAAACTAGGGAGTTTGCTAACGAGTTACCTCCCTTCATAAAAGTTTATTATTGCCGGGAGTTTGCAATGAGTTTCCTCCCTTTGTAAAAGTTTGTAATCACTTATGTTGGGAGTTCGCCAACGAGTTACCTCCCTTTAAAAAAATTATGTTAAAACTGATGTTGGGAGTTCGCCAACGAGTTACCTCCCTTTAAAAAGTCTTTGATCCCACATGTTCGAACATCATCTGTTATAGATGTATAAAGAGAGTCTTTTTGCGATTTTCCATCACATGGTTTACAGGAATCTGGTTGCAAGTTATCGCCAGATGCAAGCGTATTCCAGCCACGACGATGTGTAATACCCTGGAAATATAAAGCAAAACCAAGAAAAAGGGGCAGGGTTGGGTGGGAAGTTATTAAACAAAGTTTTTTATGTAAAGTAGCAATGCCTCTACCTCGTTCCGTTGATTAAGAATCGAAAAGACTGGAATCTGCGGAGACAAGAGTTTATATAGGCAAAGTCACGTGACGTGTGACGTAACAGGAGTCATTTCTGCTGGTTAAAGTGTTTAATATTTAATCGATTAAACGTACTATTAACCAGCAAACAATGACTAAAAACAAATGATTTATATATATTTTATTTTATTAAGGATTGGCACAAAATTGTCATGGCTGGGTTTAGATAATATTTAATATATAGCTTAACAATGCAAACTGAGTAAAACTTCCATTAGAATTATTGAATATGAATTGACGTTATTTCTTGCTTCGTCCACGAGCGCAAGAGTTTTATGATATTAAACAATCGCCAAAAAGGTGAGAGAGTAAGCGAACGAACCTTCCGCCAAAACCGGAATATCATAAAACGACCCCAAACCCATGACAATTTTATGCAAACATTACGTCCTGATAATTATTTTATAATTGTTGAGAAGTTCCAAGCTGTCGGTTAATAACAGGTTGCGGCAGAAGTTTATTTAGATATAACAAAGATAAAATAGCCAACTAATATTTATACATCAGGATTAATTATTAAATTTCAGTGACAAAAACAATGTCGTATTTAGATTCTATGTCTGTTGTAATACACGTGTACGGCAATGTACAAGGAATTCATAAACAGCTCCCAATATACCGGGGTGGTTTTTAACCATTATCTCGTATCCAAGGAAGAACTGATGAAAACTAAAGGGTATCTCGATTGATAACGAGAATTTTAAGACAACCACCCCGTTTTGCATTTAGTTCGCAGGAAACTGTTTAATATTGTTTACATTTGGTTTGCAATAAAATCGTTCGCAATATACCGCCAAGACCTTCTAGGTAGAGGCTGTGACTAAATAAAACTTATATTAGACTTCATCCCTAACCACTCGGAAAACATTTTTGACCATCCATGTAAGATTTGGTGTTTTTGCCTAACCCAAGGACGCTTACCCGACAAAAAATAATTAAATCTTCAGACGACCGGTTGAAAGTCAATAAACATTTACATTATCATGCATTATGTCACTGGTTTAATATTACAGTCAAATTACCCTTTGATAACGACTACCTGTGAAAAAATACCAATTTTTTCCGTCAAAAAATAAAGGAATAATTGTATTTGGAACAAAAACCACCCGCTTATATAGACCACTTATGGCCATCTCTAGATTGGACGTTGTAGACGTAATTTGATAGTTGGTATATTTAATAACTAAATTGTAAGTCAAGAGTGCAAAGGAAGGCAAAGTAAATTTTTCAAACAAATAAACGGAAACAAATCCGTTAAATAGAAGTTTATTATGCTATTTATACTGTCATAAGCTATAATAGCAAAATGGTACATCCTTCAAATAGCTCGGATGTCCAGAAAATAGCATTCAACGGAACCTATCTGTATTTAAATGCCAAAAGATGTTGCCGGCTTTCACATTACAGCATATGGCAACTGATAACATCACATTATAATTTTGAAAAGTGACGACCCCTTGTTTAATAAACACGGACTGCCTGCCTCCACATTAAGCTCAGCAGCCCTTTTTCCAAATAGTTAAATCATTATTATTTTTTTATATTTTGAATTTAATTGAAAATGGTGGTCGTCAAATGAATTGTTGGGCTGATTGGAGAGGGGGTCTATAGAAATTTAGCAATAGATAGATAGCCCAACTGTATCATATAGTACATGTAATACTATTTATTAAATTTTACACAGAAAGTCAAATTTTAAAAACATTTCATTATATACAACATGACACATCCTTCAAAGAGCTCGGATTGCAAGAAATAGTAAAATTATTGAAAGTCACAGTCATTATAATAAGAATTCATTATATAAAACATGGCACATCCTTCAAAGAGCTCGGATGGCCAGAAATAGTAAAATTATTAAAAGTCACATTATAATGACAATTCATTATAGACAACATTGCACATCCTTCAAAGAGCTCGGATGGCCAGAAATAGTAATTTTTAGAAAGTCACATTATAATATCAATCATATATAATATTGAACAATATTCGAATAGTTCCAATCACCTGAACGTAGTTCGTTTTAATAATTCATCGGACATAACTATGTAAAAATTAAAAAGTTTCAAGTGACTTCAATTGAAATGACAAACTTGCGTGACAGATAATTGATATAATTTTGCATATGTCCACGTGATCATAAACACTGACTATTTCAAAGGTCATTTTAAACATCTATATGAGTACAATAACCCCTTAGCTCAGTTTTCGATGACGTAAAATAGAACCCAAATATGTTGCTTCTCATAACAAAATCTTAAAGACGTATTACAAACATAAATTTTGTTGTTCTTATTTAGAAAATCACTAAACCGTAGTAGGGCTAAAACGAAAACCGGCAGTGAAAACACAGCGACATACGTGTTTAATACTGTTCAAGGACGAACATGAATTTGCCGAGGAATGTTCCTAAAAAAAACACCAACATTTCTTGTGTTTTTACGCAAACAATCTAACATAGCTTTATCATGAAATGTTCTGTGTTACCTGGTATAGTCAACTAGGTTAACGTAACTTAAAGCAGCAATATGAACGGTAATAGTTGAATGGGGATATTGATTTAAAGGTAGTCACTCACTCATCAATAACGAAAATATCGTATATGTTCAAACAAGAAATATCTTTAAAAAAGATAAACGGCGTTGATGGACAAGATTTATATATACATGTATATAAGAAAGAAAGAAATACAGAGAGGCAAAGCAGACACTGAGTTTAGTTATTTTATTTTATTTGTTATAGCTGTCGACGAACCCTCCCTGCCTTCTTAGTATGACTTAGAGATTAAAGCGACCGAATCATGACAACTTATAAATTTATTGAAAGTGTCTTTCAAAAGAAATGTTGAAGCTGTTGCAACAATTTCATACAGTGATAACAAGTCGATTAAAGATACTGAAGCAAAATATTCAGTTTCAATAGAATACCTCGTGTAGAGTGAAAATTCAAGATGAATAAATGTCCTTGAAATTTAATAAATATAAATAATAACAGCCTGTTACAAGAGCGAAATCTACCAACTTTTAAGTATATTAACTTTAAAAAAGTGTCCGTCCTGAGTATTGAACCCGGGGCCTCCGCTTGAGAGGCGAGAGTGTTAGCCACTACATTACAGTAAACTTGTGTTTCGTACTTGAAATTAACAATCAGTATCAAAGGAACTAGAAATGAACCAGTAAGAACTAGGAATATCTACACTTCTCTTTCGTTTTACACTGTGTATTGTATGCAAGTGTTTACCTGACACCCAAGAATATTCCATATAATATTGTATTTAAGCCATCAATATTGACTTAACTGGTTACTTAAATCGTAAATATGCTTTTCCTCCAATACAACACCCACTAACAACCAATCGAATTACTGTAAAACTGGTTTTATTTGCGTTAGTTTTATTTTCGCTAATATTCGCGAATCGCTTACCTCGCGAATTCATAAATACCGCGAATATATGATGAGTTTCCATATATTTGGCAAACAATATGATCAATAATTTACACAAATTATGTTGTTTTAGTAAAACACTTTAGCACTATTTTTTATTATTATTAAAGACCTCAGGCAAATACAGCCTAAAGTCAGCGCTGTATAACAATAATAGGTTCATTGATAGTTAATTGCACAATTATCAACTTTCAAAATTATTCAGTAAGACTTCACATTATTTTTAATTTAAAGTTATTATCTATATATTTGAACTTTTAAGCATTATAGGTCCGTACTTTCAATTTTTTTATAAAACCGACTATTTTGTTCACCATTTTCGGTTTACGACTTCCGGTTTTGAGTCTGACGACTTCGCGAATTCATAAATACGCGAATAAAGAAAATATGTGATTTTTGACAAAAATCGCGAAATTTTGACCTCGCGCAATTAATGCGTTTTACAGTAATATATTTTATTTTTCCGCTGCATAATAATAAAAATCCCACTAGATACCTCTCCACCCTGCTAGATGCCTCTCTGGTGTAAATAGCTACCAATCGAAATAGTTTATTTCATTTTCCCTCTGCATAATAAGAGAATACGAGTATTATTTACAACATTTCATTGGTCGAAAAACTAGGTCAAAAGTGACCTTAGACAGCTAACGCCGAAAAAAGATAAACGGCGTTGATGTAAAAGAGTTTTATGTATAAGAAAGAAAGAAATATAGAGCGGGGAATCAGACTCAATGTAGTAATTTTACTTCACTTGTAATAGCAGTTGACGAACCATCCCTGTCTTCTTAGTATGGCCTAGGGATTAAGCGACTGAGTCATGGAAACCCCATAGCTTCATTGAAAGTGTCTGTCTGAAAAAATGTTGTTGCAACAATTTCGTCTGGTGATAATACGTCGATTAAGGAAGCAATGTCTTACATTAGGTCTTGATTTACATTTGTTCAGTTTCAGTAAAATACCTCTTGTAGAGTTAGAACTCAAGATGTTCTTGAAATATAATAAATAAAAATAATAACAACTTGTTACAAGAGCGAAATCTACCAACTTTTATGTTAATTATTTTTTTTAAAGTGATCCTACCGAGTATTGAACCCGGGGCCCTCCGCTCGTGAGGCGAGTGCGCTAAACATTACACCAAAGAACATTTTTGTTTATGGGCTTGAAATTAACAATCAGTATCAAATGAACTAGAATTGGAACCAGAAAAAACTAGAAATATCTGCACCTTTCTGTCGTTGTACACTGTGTATTGTACGAAAGTGTTTACCTGACTCCCATGAATATTCCATATAAAATCGTATTTAAGCCACCAACTGACTTAACTGGTTATTTATTCCATAAATATGTTTCTCTTCGATACAATTATCGCTTTTAAAAACTAAAAAGCCCGAACATGTAAGTGCCAGGTTAATACTAACGCACAATATAAAGATCATAACGGTAATCGTTAAAAACACCCACTAACAACCAATCGAAATAATCTATTTGATTTTCCCGCTGCATAATAAGTTTTACTTACAACATTTAATTGGTAGAAAAACTAGGTCAAAAGTGAGCTTAGACAGCTAACGCCGAAAAAAATTTTATTGTTACATGTAAAACTGTAGAAGACCCGTTAATAAAGTAAATGGAATTTAATTTTCCTGTAAACTTACTGTGAAATTCGCTTCTGTCGGATGCAATTAATATGAACCGCATCTGAGATATTCAGGTATTCCACGAATTGTGAATATGCAGCTTTAAGGGATGCAATAAATTCCGTTATTACATTGATATTTAGAGTAAAAATGATGTTCGAGACCCAAGTTGATCGCAAATGCGTTACAGCTGTCTAAATAGTAGTTTTAGCCCTTTTTGAATTATCTGATACAGAGACTGATGTCGGTATGAAATTCTCTACGCACTCGTAAGAGATCTGGCATGGTTCAAAAGTACCGAAAGTGATTCAAACAGTTTTGCTGAATGAAAAGGACTAACAGAATCAGCGATGCAGATAGTATTCCATTTTCCAGGAATATGCTTGCACTTTGATCTAAATGGTTCTATAACATTGAAAGAGGATTAAAATTTACGAATTCAATGCATTAAGATTTACGTTTGTGAGGACTTCATGTTTCAACGAAGGCGCGATTCTTGAACCACACGAGCACTTATTAAAATAAGTTATGCACTTAAAGACACTATTTTTAGCATAATGGCCATTCAAAAACCGTTAAAGGTTAGAATTGTCGGATGCGTCAGTTTAAAGTTCAAGCATAAATTCTTGTAACCAGTCTAGCCGCTAAATATACACGTTTTATGTATTTAACCAGGGAAGCGTTCTCTCTCTTATTTTCTTGATATTCCTAATGAAATGAGGGGGTTTCTTAGCTAATGACATGGCATCATAGATTCAGCGTAAACATGTACGACCTGCCGGTATGGTCTTAGAAATAAAAACACATAACTGCAACACCGACCAGAGGTGTTTTAATGTTATTTTCTTTGAGTTTTAAACTAAAGGTTACCCGACTGATTGCTTTTCTTATTATTATTTATATGTGAGGCAAATGAAGGATCAACCCCTTTCTCCTTTCAAAACGAATCGCCAAGATCTCGGCATATGTGATCGAAACTCGACATTAAATGAAGGCAGGTATTACCAGACGATTTAATGATGACAAAATCATATGTAATAAACGATCAAATTTTTTATCGGACTCCTGCTGTATAGATCATTGAATAAGTTTACAAATTTTTCAAATATGAGTTAAGAGCATAACGCCCCAGCGGACTTGAGGAAATGTTGTCTAGAACGGATATTTTCAGAGGAGATTTGGTTTAATATATCGTTGACTGCTGAAATTAAAGCGGACAATATAAAGCAATGTAAAAAAGCTTAGACATATATGGACTTGGTTGCAAAGTCGTTCACTATAGAACCTTCGGTTGTTAAAATCGGAAACATTTTTGTGAGCAGGCCGACTTGAAGTTAGTTTTTAATAGGCTGTAAGTACAAGATCTATAACCTCCCTTTTTTGGCAAGAGTTCACATTTTATGTCTAAATTACGAGTCGTAAAATCAACAACCGATGTGTTTTAAAGCGAACCTTACATTGGCTGATTACTTCATATCTGTTACAAGGATGTTTCTCAATATAAATGCGATTTAATAAGTCAGTTCAGACTTCGAGGTATTTTCTGTTTAAGAAGTGATTCGCCGTTCAAAGCATGCAATTGTTGTTTAACCCAAGATTCTTGATCTGGTTGTTTAGGCAACAGGTTTTGCAAATGTTTTGATTATTTTGACTATCATTTTAAAATAAGTGGGTCAAGCATGACTAGCACAAGGTCGGATTTTTTAAAATATTTTCACCTGGTGCGGAGAATGTTGTAATTGGTGTTTCAACCTCCTGCACACCCTGTTTCCTTGACCACCACATCTGCTCCTGGACCATCTGTCTGTCATCGCCGCCTTGAGAAGCCGTCCGTTTTCGATGTACTTGTCGAGGCAGATCATCCTGTTTGTGCTTCGACATCTTTGGATTGTTTACTCGGGTAAAGAATAAGAGAAAAGTTTTAGGAGAAAATTGTAAAAACTAATTTCGTAATATTAAAAGTATAAAATATATACAGGCGTGCAACTGCTTAAACCTGAGTACTCGGCTGAATCCACACGAATCACCAAGGAATGCCCGGAATCCACCAGACAGATTCTAATACCATCGTTTAAAAACTTTTCTTGTGGACGGGGAGATTGCAAGATCCCTGATCGTCTATAGACTTAGCATTATAATAAATCTGCATGAATACATGTAGAGGCTTACTAGTCTACGCCCCCGAAAAAGGTTATAGGTACGACAGGTCGCCAATTATATATGATAAATGCTGGTGGGAGATTATTTAAATATGATTTACATTAAGGTTCGTTATTAAATGCTCAAAAATTCGACATTTGTAACTAGTTTATAGACCCTACAGTAATATCGATTTGTTTACGCGAGCTCTTGGCAGCTGCGCGCGGTCATGGCGTCAGCAATAAGTTCTTTTTCTACAATATTTTATTATAGATTCTAAATGCATTTTTATCTTATATACAAAAGTTAAATTGAAATTGCTTTGAATGAAATGATTATCTCAAATGAGTATGAAGTAAATGAGCAAGTATGTATTTCCAAATATCAATAAGCTCACCAAGTGCTTCCCACGTGGCTGTGTATAAAAACTGCTTTAAAAGCATAAAAATTACTGTAAGTAGTTCAAAAATATTTAAAATATTATTTAAAATTAAGTATCATCGTTAAGGAAGTGAAAAAAAAGATGTTTGAAAGTTATTAAACAAAGTTTTTTTATGTAAAGTAGCAATGCCTCTACCTCGTTCCGTTGATTAAGAATCGAAAAGACTGTAATCTGCGGAGACAAGAGTTTATATAGGCAAAGTCACGTGACGTGTGACGTAACAGGAGTCATTTCTGCTGGTTAAAGTGTTTAATCTTTAATCGATTAAACATACTATTGTTCAGAAAATATTTATATGAAAATCTGTTCCATAGAATGACTTGCAGTCGCTGTTGGAACACAAATTGTTAAGAAAATGTTTATATAAAATATGTTCCATGGAATGGCGTGCAGTAAGTGTTGGAACAAGGAGTGTTCAGAAATAATTTATATAAAATGTGTTCCATACGATCTATTCCATCTGATACATATATAGAATGTTATGCCAAACTTAATTAACACTGAACCTTCTTTGCAATGATTTTTAACCGAACTTTATATATCAGTATAATTCTGTACACGTATTTATTATTTTGATAATAAATAAAGCAACAGCAAAACACGGGCTTCTTAGCTTCACTTGCAATCCCCCTATCAAATGAGCAACAAAAATCATCTGATAACATATAGTGTTCTCTCATTTTATCATCTGAAATTCACAGTAGCGCTTTTTGTGCAGTGTGGTGGCCGTAAAAAGTCTACCCGCAGATATAGTCAGTACTGTTATCAGTAAAATAACCCGTTACCGATGTCTTGCAGTGATGGTTACGTATATCAGGGCTATCCGATCAACCTTTTTGGGGGTTGTCCCGGCTAGCTTAGTTGGTTACGTCGCTGGAATTACAGGGCTAGACGCTGTCGCCGTGACGGTTCGGGTTCGCTCCCAGCTAGAGGTACTATCATTATTAATCTAGCAAATAAAATATGCTATTTTAAAAGACAATTGAGATAATAATATCTCAGTTTGAAAGTAATGTATGTACTGTTGAACGAGGATGCCGATAGTTAATGCATCAGTTCATAACTGTAAGCTGTTAATAAAATAGATAAAAAGGGAACTTTAAAACCACCGAACACGACAGATATGAAAATATTGAAGGCTCGGTTTGATTGAGCATTTTAATGGGCAGTTACGGAAATGCATATTTCTTAGCCCCGGGTTGAGAGCAACTCAATAATTACACCAGTAAACCAATCCCAAACGATAGTGTGCAGATTGCGGTGAACATGGAACCTGCAATGTTCACGTGCGTATGGTCTGCGGATAAAATAATTAGTTTGCCCTAAACGACAAAACAATAGTCTGAACTGAACAGAGTAGAATTTTGTCTGAGAATATAAATCCTGCATATCACAGAGAACGCCTTAATATGCAAAAATTGAAACCACTTATTTAAAAAATATTTCTTAACAGATTGGGTACTAAATTACGAGTAAAACGAAAGTATTAGGTCCTGAACAAAAAGAAAGGAAATGTACTCGTATGGTATTTTTTTTATAAATCAATAAAATACTTAGAGCAATATTTATACCAAAAAAAGAATTCCTTTTATTTAAATTAATTTCAGTTGTTTCGACCAATTTCTTCCATTTTTCTGTCATGACCCCTTTGCTTTTGACGCGAAAAAGTTTTAAGTCGTAAAGGTAAAGTTATGTACGAGTTAATGTAACGCAGTTTTGATTAGCTTGTTTTGGCTGAAGTGCAAGTAAATCGCAAATTACGAGTTTAATTTATATAATATATCGTTATATCGTAATAACTGCAATTTTATTTTATTACAATAAATTATCTTATGTGCAGTTAATTAATCAAAACATCTCGTCACTTGTCGAGTGTCACCAAACTATTAATTGGACGATAGTTTTACCAATGTGCTTCTTTGTCATATTTCAGATTTCATGACACTTTATATGAATGCTAATTAAAAAATCCAAAGGAAAAGCTATAAATAAATATTGCGACGTTCTCATGTTGTAGATGCCATATATTTCTTGTTTTCCATAAAAGGTAACTGCGCAGGTGCTTTTAAAATAGTTTATTAAAGCAGTATATTAAAACTGAAACAGCGTTCTTTGACAGACAGAAAATTAATGATGTAAAAAGTGAAATATGCATATCAGGAATGGCCACATCGAGAAGACACTAGACAATTATTTTCATTTAAAAAGTGTAATGACGTATTGTCCGGAGTAACTCCAACGAACTCGGCGAGAAAACTTAATGAATTTTAAATTCACAAAATTCACCACGACATTATGATCGGCGATCGTTTTTATGGCAAGCGGTTTGCACAATTAATCCGATATCAATGTTTATCGACCAAGAACTTAGATATCGTCCGATAACAATAGTTATTGACGATAATTAGGGTTATACCAAATAACCATAGTTTTTGGTAAAAATCCTAGTTTTTGGCCGATAACCATAGTTACTATGGATATCGGCACAAAATATAGTTACCGACCAAAAACCGACGATGGTGTGCAAAAACGGCGGTAACCCAGGTTTTCGGGCGAGAACTAGAATTTTCACCCATAACTATGGGTATCGGAATTATATCGGATTAATTGTGCAAACCGTCTGCCAAAGTTGCTCATTTGTCGGCGAAATATACAAATCTCTTACGACATAGCTGATTGCATTTAAAACTGTGTTCAAATATGTTTGATTCCCTATTTTACTTCATTTATGCCATAACATGTCTTTTTTTTCTTTCATTACGTCATTTACAATGATACATCAAGTAAACCGAAAACATAATTATTTATAAATTATAACAAATTACAAATTTCAAAATAATAATTAGTATTATGTCGAGTAATATACATATATAAGCAATACATATATACTCCCCGTCAATAGAAAATTACCTCTTTAGAAATTGCAACCACCTGTGCCCAAGGTTATAAAACTGAGCATGGAAACCAGTCTCAAATCTCAAGCATCTGATTGGCTGAAATGGCGACCAGTCGCCATTTCAGCCAATCAGATGCTTGAGATTTGAGACTGGTTTCCATGCTCAGTTTTATAACCTTCAGACTGAATTTGAAATAATCACTATGATCAAGATCAGGAACACACTTCCGGTGTTTGCCACCATAAAGCATATTTCCGGTTTGTTTGGTTTTTTTGCAAATTTCCCAGCTGTGGTCTGTTAAAGCATTGTCAAACGTTTACCAACTAAACATTAGAGTGTTTCTTAAAAGAAATCACAAACAAATTAACACTATTTAAGTAAATTAAATTTTCCTTGACGCGACGAAAAGTTAAGACAGCCTTTAACAGGGTTTCCCTTTTTTGACTGTTAATCTGTTTTGTTCTGTTGATTTTATTGTTTCTATCAAATACTGAGCCTTAAGATTTTGGCAGCAGAAAAATCCTGACAAGACAGTAAGTTACCCAAAATTGCAAGAGTTTACTATTTCTATTTTGCCATACCGAATGGTTTCAATTTCATCAATGTAAAATGTATGGTAAAAGTGGTAACTTTTAATAAATAGGATAGAGTCTATTAAGACGTTTCTATAGAAAATAGAAGCCGAAATAGCTTCTGATTGGCTACAAATGTAGGGCGACTTCTCTCGCTAATTGGAATTAGACATTCAAAGACACTCTACCACTATAAAGTTATCTGCGTTTTTCTACTTTATACAAGTTATTTCTATATCTTATTTTGTGACGGCTAAGCCATCAGATATTTAAACACATTATTACAATTAAACACTCCATCACTTTGAAGTTATTTGCAAACTTTCTTATTTATATATTATTAAGTTTGTTTCTGTATCTTATTTTGTGACAGATCTGCCATCAGTTATTTGAAACAATATTACAATTAAAACGATGTATTCATTCTTATATGAAATAACTGGATACATGTTTTTAATTTTCAGGGTATATGTTCTTAAATAGCTTTTTCATTTGCCGAATGTATCGCGTCAAGGTGTTCCACATCTGATGCCATGCTGTGTCAAAAGCAAATCATGAATAATTATTCCCGATGTGGTTTCTTGAAAGTGTCTGTCAGATAAATTTCATTTGAAATAGAAGCCTATGACCAAGTCACACCTAATTAGAAGCATCGATTTCGTAACAGAAACAACAGGAAATGTCACCTTTATAATCAAAATCACGTAAAAGCATATCGAATTTAAACAGTGGAATGTGATTCGCAGATGTGGACGCATGTAACGTCAGAAGTTTAATGTTACATCTCCCACATCAATAACCACGAAAGCAAAAAAAAAAGAAGATAAAGGATGATCACTTTCAGACTTCTGTCTTTACACGTCTAGCGCTCGATACACTCCTTAGGAATTTATTGATCACAAATTATTTCAAAATGCTATGAAATAATATCTTACGTGTACAAATCGAGTCCAAGGAAGCACTAATGTCGCGGTGCGAATCTATTTACTAATTGGGGCAGATGTGTAAGCAGCCCGGATAGATCAGTCTGAAGAGCACTTGCCCTGTAAGCGAGGGGTCGCGGATTCGAATCCCGGTATGGCTGCACATCTTTCTCGCCCATTTAGCGTCCAACGGGGTCAGTGAATATTTATACACAAAACGGTAAGTAAACGATTCCAGACATTGATGGAAAAACGCACGCGTTCAGAGTTTATTAACTGGTTTACACTATTATAATTCATCCTTTATTGTTTTTAATAGAAGCGCCGCATTTTTTAGCCATACTTCATAAATTTTCAGTAATCTCAATCATTCTGAGGTTTGCAACGTCGATAAGTTCGTTGGTGATCTTGGTGATCTAGAAGATGAATCGTTTCTAACCGATTTGCTGCGTACAGAATGTTTGTACACAAGTATGTATTCTTTTTGATATGCCGCTGATCATAGAATGGTATTAATATGAAAATACCGCACTGAAGGTTCCATGTTTACCGCAATTATGCAAACTATCGTTTGGGATTGATCTAAGTTGTACTGTTTACTGGTGTAAATAGTGAGTTGCGCTTAACCCGAGGCATGGCGTTTTGGGCAATAATATGCATTTCCATAACTGCTCATGAACATGCTTAATCAAACCGAACCTGCAATATTGTCATATTTGTTGTGTTCGATGGCTTTCAAAGTTCCCTTGTCATCTATTTTAAGAAATACTTTTTAAAATGTTTAAAGTATTTTGATTTTATTGTGAAGTCTATATAAATTATTGTTGTAATTTATTACCATAACGATAAGGGTTTTACAGCAATTGGAAAAACTTTGCATGTTCGGGAGATTTATATCCTTGCTAGGAATTAGAAAGTTTTTTTTGTTTTAAAGTAAAACGTTTTCAGCAATATCACTTGATAGATGCTTGACTAAATGTATGCATGAGAAGGACCGGATTTGTGCCGCAAACCCTCCAAATGTTGTTGAATATTGTCAAAAATATCACAGATATAAAACAGTTACATACCTCATTTTAAGTCAACAAGATAATGATATTGATCAGCATTTCTTTACCATCCTATCCCATGATTTTCTTTTACTATCCGACCTTTGATTAAAGTGAACTTTTTTCGTTAAAACTGCCCATTCACAGGGTAGAATATTACAGTGTCACCGCTGTAGTTAATATTAAGGCCTATATATTTTAGTCTTTAAATTACTGACAAGCTGCGAATTTTACCGAAACTTTAGTCTTTTCAGTTCTGTTATGAGTAAATTTACTGCCTAGTAACGTTATCACAGTTTTGGCTTTAAATAATTTATCTCGAACAGAGTAAGAATTTTACATCACAATTACTTTGTTAACATGTCTTCTACAGTTTATATTATAAATATGGATATTTAAACCACTTTACATTTTGTCCTGATACGTGACTATTAAGGTCCTAATCAGTTATAATTCAAGCACCAAATATCATAAAGTACTACTTGGTTAACAATATTAGGAAAGTTTTAAAAAAGTTTAAAAATATTTAATCCCCAGTCCCTCGCCGTAATAAATTTAAACCTATCACATATGAAAAAACGATTTTGAAAGACCCGTTTTACATGAAAACTATCTGATGTCTTACCTTATTCGAAATCAAACAATAATGAAATGGCCTGCTTTTATTTTGTATAATGAGGTACTAAACGAAATGGCCATCAACGTCATGACAGATTTATTGTCGGGTCACCTTGGCCGAAATATTTCGCATAGCCAAGTTCCGAAACAGCTGACTAAGCTATAAATATAAATTGCAACATCATAGAAATGTAAACTGGGAATTTTCGCATAAGGTTTCTTTTGTCGTGACAGAACATCTGTTTCAAAGTGCAAGTAACAACATAATGTTAATAAAAGAGAAGTAACCATATGTCTTTAAAGGTTGAGTACTATAAATAAATGATTAGTTTTGTTATAAAATAGTAAAAAAGATGAAACTAAGATTCGTCTATTCACAAATAAAACAATAAAAGAAGTTAAAGAAATTTGCTAAAACATTGTGTTGTTGATATTATAAATATTATATCCAACAGTTTCAATATATTCAGACATACATGAGCCCAATATCATAAAACTAAGATTGGAGACCAGTCTAAAATCTCAAGCATCCGAGCATGAGATTTGAGAACTGGTCTCCAGTTTTACTTTCTTTTGTCTTCTATACTGACACGATTTTAATTGTTTGCTCACATATATATTTTGTAATACACGCGGTAAATAAACATTAGAAAAACAGCACAATATCGCTTTCCATCACGATTTTTATCTTGTTAAGTCTTAAAATGTTACTTATTTGTTACTTAATCCAAATAAATACAATTATCATAAATCTTTTTGTAAAGATAAAATAAGTTATGGACTGAAAATAAATTTAAATAAAAGTGAACTCGTCTAAAAAGTTTACAGTACATCTTTTCCAGTATTTACCAACCTTGCAGTCATCGAGTAAGTAATCTTTGTTCAAACGAGCTGGTGCAGGTTCAATTCCCGGTCTGAACCTGTACTACAGGGCGGATCCAGTTGGAGCGGGGAGGCGGGGTTGTTTGACCCCAGTTTTGGGTGCAATAAATATAATTTTCATAGGGATTCTGACCATAACGTTGGGAACCCGTAAACGTTTTGATAGTGAATGGGTACTTGGTAAAATCCCGACCTGAGCATTAATATAGCAAGGCGTTGATGCTCGAAGAGGAACTGGTTCAAATCCCGACCTGAGCATTCATGTGGCAAAGCGCTAATGGTCGAAGGGGTGTTGGGTCGATTACCGAACTGAGCATTTTTGTGGCAGGGCGCTGATGGTCGAATGGGTGCTGGGGCAAAACCCGACCTGATCATTCAGTTGGCTAGACGCTAGCGATGGTCAGAAGGATGCTTGTTCAAATCCCGACCTTAGCATGCATCAAAGAAAATGGGTTATATTTTATGACTTTGCTAATTGATAACGTCATTCAAGAATGGCATAATGTTAATTCAAGTAATATGTAAGTGACATGCCCGAATAACAAAACATTTGGTGAACAGGGATTAATGTGATATGCTTCAATGTAATTAATACTCGCATTTTTCCAAATATGACACTTTTGAAAGATGAAACATATACAATTCGTCTTAACATTTCATTGCTGCATTTGTTTGAGGATAGTTTATGTGATCAAATGTAAGTTTAAAATACTAATGTAAATATTTATGCAGATGAAAATAGTTATATTTTTATGTTTTGTTAATATATCACTGTTTTGATGTAATGCGATATTTTAGTAATTAGTATTGCAGTATTATATTATTTATTTATTTATATTTTTCACAAATGTAATACAACAATATCAACATAAGAATGTCTTTATTGAGTGTATCTTTTGCATAAGTATCATTTACATTATTTTTTTAATACAGTATGGTTTAACAATGAAAATTATTAAAAACATAATGTGTATGAATAAACCAAACGCTGAAATATTCAATGCACCTGTGCCTATGAGTGGAATACGGCACAAGTGATTACAAATTTAAATAATATATAACAACTTTTGATTAAATTTATGTCAGAAATAGATCTACATATCGATTTCAGATCAATAAATAACATGCTTAACTACATAAATAATGGAACGATCGGCTGTATCAAACCAACAAACAAATTATTTCAAAAATGAGAAATAGATTTTTGTAAACTTAAATAAAGTGGGGACAGGATATAAATTATTTTCATATTTATTAGAGACGTTCGTTTTACCAATACATGTCAGTTATACCCCCTGCCTTCCTCAACCAATGGCTTTTTTTTTTTATTTTATGCTTTCCAGTGAGTTATAAAATTTTCTAGGTGAGATAAAAGTGGCATTCCACTATTTGCAAACAGTGGAATATTTTTTGACTGTTTCTTTTTCACAATGGTTCCCATACGCTCATAATATTGCGAATAAGAATGTTTAGAAAACGGGTTCAAGTTTGGTATATGATGTCATGACGTGACGTCATAAACAAACGTTTTGTCGCCATTTCATGCAATTTGTCTAACACAATCTCGCAAATCGTGCATTAAAAGCATTAAATGAAAAGAAAATTTGTTTTTACCAGTGAAGAATAGACATATATTTCACTCGTGAACTACGGAATTATGTTTTTTCACGAGTGGCGAATTCCAGAGCTTACTGATCCAAATATTTTTGTCTTACACTGGTAAAAACAAATATCCTCCATATTTTGAGAGCAAACAGCTAGAAAGAAAACTACAAGACAATACAAAGAATCAAATGATTTAACATCCTAGTATTAAAAAGCTCACTAAAAATTGAAATTGAAATAAATTTAAAGGAAATAAGAAAATTCATCATTAAGTTTTAAAGGTAAGAAATTACGTGACATTTTGCATCGATAACTTGCTCTACAATGATTGCTTTCGGCACCAGTTGAAGCTAGTTTTCGAGGTGTAATTTACTAACAATATGCAGTGATTCTTTACATACTATTAGGTTCTCTAAAACACCGCTTCAATTTTCTTCTCGTTCTTGTTCTCCAAAATGACAATTTGTATGAACAATTACAATTTTCTAATGAGATTTATCAGTAGTATATTTACACTTCAACTTCATCCTCTACGACGAAGTCTTATTCATCTAATGAATCATAAGTTCTGATGGTAAACAGTGTGACGTATTATTTAAAAGGCGTGGCTACAGTAGAGCCGTTCACAATTTATTGGACGGTGCACGATGTTTTGACGTGACGTCGCCTTGCACACACGTTTTGCCACGAGTTGCTGCGAAAAAGCGTGCCGTTATTCACGTTGTCGTCAACGTAGCTGTTCCAACAGCCATTCCAAAAAGCCGTAATATTACGATTTCTTCTAGTTATTTCTGTATTAATGAGATTATTAATGAGTGTAAATATAAGGATTGAATCAATATTTGATGGTTTCCATTAGGGTATGAAAAACAGTTGGATTGTTTAAAGTACGCGTGAAGCCCTTCGGGCTTCACACACTTTAAACAACCCAACTGTTTTCCATACCCAAATGGAAACCATCAACTATCGATTCAATCCTTAAAAGATTTAACCATAAAATTCCATTATTTATTAGAGACAGGTGTGTACCATTCTTTGTCTTAGGAAAGTATAACCCTTTACTCCGTGGAATATGTTTGTTATCCCATGGGCGAATATCAGGATCTGCACCGTTTGCTTTTGATTCATTAGGTTATTTCTGACCAATGGCATGGGTGTGTTGGCTGATATGGATTTACACTGGTCGCCTATATGGGGTATTTTTTAGTAAGTTGTAGATGAACAATCACAAGAAAATGTGTTGCATGAAAGCAAGTAGCGTGCATGTTTAATCAATTAAATTTTTATCTTGCACGTGCAATTTTTCATTAGTGTATTTCTCATCTCGCCCGAAGTTCAATGGTCGGACCACAAACATTCAATTGCAAATTGAAGCAAAGGAATCTACAAAAAGTCAGCTGAAACTGTATTTTACGTATTTATGCAACTTGTCATTTTGGAAGATGATTAAATGATAAAACGGTCAGAGTTTTTCCTCCACTTCCAGATGGTTTCAGATTGGAAGCGGAATTTTGCAATGCATATTTACATGAAGATGATTGCAGGTTGAAAACGTCTTATCTCGAAAGACAGTTGCAGTCGCACCGCGATGCAATTTATTAGGTTATAAGTCACAGTTATATTTATAATGCGTTTCTATGAAGCTTCCTAAACATGCTAAAGATAAGTTATATAATGTAAAAAAAATATTTGTTAGAAAAATGACATTACTCCACCGGAATAAATTTGGTACCGATTGAAAGAGGACATTTACATGTACATGCATTCAATGAAAAAAGAATTTTGGAATTTAAGCCGATGCTGCCGGTAGAGTAATGAGTTGAAAATTGGCATGCAAAGATCCAATCTTCCTACCGGACAAGACTTTTGAGATTAGCAAATTTCTTTTGTCAGTGTTGACACTTGTATTTCGGCATGATTCAAAAGATGTCATACTGTTAAGATCAAATGATTAAAGACAATAAGTTTTGCTTTTTTCATATTTTGTTGTTTTTGTTTTACGAACAGAATGGACCAGAACACAACATTTCTTTTTAGCAACCTGGTTCAAAAGCAACAACCTTATTATGATATAGTTACAAATCTGGGATATTGGCAGACAGTTGGAAGAGCAAACTCAACGGGAAATGAAAGGAATTATAACAATAGTTAAACAGGAACAAAAATTACTGTGCAAATGTTGCAAAAAAACTATTGTTATAATGACAATGATACGAGTGTCTGTTAACCCGTGTAGTCCAATCAGAACCTAACGTTTGCCACTCAGCCAATGTATTTCTTTCAACTACTAATGGGTAGTTAAATATTTAATACACCATGGCATAGTAAACTATTCGAATATACAATACTTTAAAGTTCTAAGTGCACACTTAATAAACGTTGATTTTCCGAACTATAGGATTGAATCTTTCAAAATATTGTAAATTACAATGAAGAAGTATCAATATCCTATTAACCCACACAAACAATTTGAGTCTGCTAAATAAAAAATAAAAACATGTTTAGCTCACTGGTACACAGAAAGAAGTTCTCAAGTAAATGATCATTGCATCCGCTATCAGTTGTGGTCATTTTCTCATCTTTGTATCATCAAATTTTGATGTAAATCGACAGTAAATGTTGTGGTTTGTCATTCCATTGCAAGAAAATAACTTCCTGTAGCTTCGTAGTTTTCTGCTGGGATAAATTAGCAAACACACTCTTCTCTATTTTATTCATTACGTGTTAACATGGATGTCAAGGAGAAAATTCTATTTTCTTCACATTGGTTGTACCAAAAGATTTTGATTGGTCTATCGATTTGGGACGATACAATTCTCTATCATAGATGTGTAACACCCTTTCCAAAAGGAAAAAAATTACGTAAGAGAGTAACGTCTACTTTCAACGTAATCAACGTAATTAATCTAAAAAATAATATCATTTGAATTTTTCTTGTTTCGATAAAATATGCAAAAATGTTGCATTTCTTTTGCATTTACGAGTAACATCAGAATGTTTTTTATAACAAATTAAAAATTTTACCAGTAAGGAGCATTTTGACGGCACGTTCGAGGTCTTCAGTCGTCAAACGTTCCATAGTTATAAAATGTTGGTGTGTTTGTTTAGATAGTCCGGTGTCTGTGAACATGTGGAAAACAAAATCGGTTGTAAAAATCAATTTCGATTGCCGCACGGAGATTAAGAAAAAAAATAGCGTATAGCGAGGTAGATGACGTACAGTAATATGTAAAACAAATGCACAATTTTCAAATAATTATTATTGTTTGATCATAGTTAACATAATTTCAAACTTTCTTTTAAGTATAATAACTTTACTTTCAGATATTCAACATTGAACAGTATGCACTTAGAACCTTTGACAAGTGTACTCGTATTACTCTTTATTCAATGGGGGTTATAGATATCGCAAAACATGTTACAGTATGCTTCAAAGTAATTAAAGAACCAACCCTAAATACTGCATAATGATGATGATGATGATGATGATGATGATGATGATGATGATGATGATGATAAAAATTTTAAAAAATATTATAATAATAAAATATTGATTTAAACAATTAATCGATTCGAGAACTAAAAATAAAAAAAAATATTAAAATTTTATTACACTGCAGCCGTTTGAAGTGCTTCATCAAAAATGTTGTCTTTTATGACAGCCCTCTGATTAGTTTTGACACGTACAACTATCTGTTTTATCTAAATTTTTAATGAAAGTCAAGTTGTTAGTTTGACATGTTCAGCTATCTGTTTTATTTAAGTTATTAATGACAATCATACGGATAGTTTGACATGTACATGAAACTGTTTTATTAAAGTTTAAACGGTTAATGTCCTCAAATATAGGTCATTATATTATAACTCGTGGGCATTTAGAAAAATAACGGAACTGAACAATTTGTAATTGACAACCCGAATTGTCTATGTCGTTTGATCTTAACATTATGACATCTTTTGAATCATGCCCAAATACCAGTGTCAAATATATAAATCACGATTATTCTTATTATAAAGTGAAAGAATCCTCTTGAAAACTGTTCTTTATTTTATGGTTTCAATGATTTTTTTTGATATTCGGAGAAAACCAAGTATAATTTCACTTAAAAAAACAACAACAGTGGAATACCATTTTTCAATGCTTTTCACGTTTATACCCGAACGCTCATCATATTCTGAATTAGAACGATCAAATTTGTGTATATGACGTCATTACGTAAAGTCATAAACACACATTTTTTAAGCAATTTTTCTTTCAAATTAACGCATAATTGTGCATTAAAAGCGTAAAAAGAAAAAGTAAAGTTGTTTTTACCAGTGAACGATAGAAATGAAATTATGTATATTCGCCACTCATGAAAATACGGAGCTCTCCCGGTGAAAAAATTGCTATCTTACACATGCTAAAAACAAATCCTCTCTATCTTTAAACGCACCTCTGTGTACGGGAAGGCCTGATGAGTTCATTGATGACCTTACCTATTTTTGGCGCCAAACGGAAGATTAAATTAACTTCTTAATGAAGCCTTTCATCTTATATCATGGTGAAAAAATATTGCATTTACATTTTAGTTTAACTGTCTTTGAAATGTTCATTCCTAAGTTTAGTGAATTAATGCCTGTAAAATACCTGGGTACGATATTGTTGAAAGATCAATTCTTACTTTTTAAATTGGCTCAGCACATGAATATTTATTTCGCACAAGAGTTTAGTAATCCAAAAAAAATAAATCTGAATTTCGTCAAAATTATGTTAGGGTTTTCAAGAAATTCAAGGAAAGCTTACTTCCTGGTTCAAAGTGAAAGTAGATTCTACTTTCACTTTGAACCAGGAAGTAAGATTTCCTTGAATTTCTTGAAAACCCTAACATGATTTTGACGAATTGGCACTAAACATTGTAGACCAGCATATACTTATTTCAGGTATGAGTTGCTTTTATATATCGTTCATGAATTTCAGAGTTCTCATGCAAATGGTTTTTCTTTTGTTATAGTATGTGCTTGGTAATTAGAACATGAATTAGACTAAACTGAGCTTGCAAACATTTACTACATCCATAGCTAAATACATTTCTTTACTAAAATCTAGGTGGCAATAAGTATTTCCCCCCAAAATTCATTTTTTGAAATTTTAGCCTGTTTTCGCCATTTGCAATGTTTGCGATACCTTAAGGTGGATTGAATACCTGATTATATGGACTAATTAAAACTTGTTTTAAAAAGCGTAATTAAAAATTGTATTCGTGAAAATTATTGAAATTAAGCAAAATAATAAACATGTATTTTTCTATCTATAATTACAACGTTCAATGTTTATGCAAATTAGATGTAGGGCAACTGACATTTCATACATAGATGAATTGCATGAAAATAACATTCAATCCTTAGATCAACTTAGGCTTGTAAAATATTGAATAATTTTAACCATGAAACAAACTGGATAATATCCTAAAGTAAAATTTTAATGTAAGGACATTGCGAAAACATAATTCTAGTAACATGTTTCAAACAATCAATGAAATTTTAAGAATTGTTTTTGTCGAGACCAGATACAAAATTTGATAAGTCGAGTTATTTTCTTTTATGTTTTGAAGGAGGTTTCAAAACGATAAAATAAACTTGTTCTTTATGTGGGTTTCTGTAATAAAGATGATTAATGTAAGACTAATATCTACTGCTTGATTTTATTTTTTATGTACTACTATAATACAAAATTTTATGCATTTAAGTTCAGAAAAAATAAAATTATAGTTAATTAAAAGTTTCATTCCAACCACTTACAATCGGATATTAAACAAGCTTTAAAAAGTTCCTAAAATGGGGAAGGACATATTGACCTTTTTTAATCATATTTTAGAAGTTTTAAATGTGGGTAATACATCTCTTGATTTAAATCTCTTGACTTTAATCAGGAATTAAGAAGTGATCAATACAATTTATATTGTTAAAATGATTGTTAAAATTGGAAGCTTTGCCCCGTATGATATTTATGAAAATGAGCCGGAAAGTGGCCAAAAATTGCATTTTTTCAAAATATTCATTTGATTTTTTTTCTTTTTGATTTTGGATGAAACCTTTATTTTCGTTTAAACAGAACAATATCTAAAAATGAAAAAACTATGGTTGGTACGAATTCAATTCGCATATTTCATTTTATAGCGTTCGTGAAACGACTAAATTTTACACAGCTCAAATATTTATACCATTGCGGAATGGTCAGTGTCGCGTAGTATATATTTTGACGTTTAAATATTTTAAAGTCTATCATTAAACTCAATTTCATTATTTGTCTTTTATTTAAACTATTATTTAGTTTGAAATCTCAAAAGAAAGTGATTTTCAGTGCAATGTATTTAATCTACTATGAGCGATGGCCCTAGGTACCTTATCAGTCCGTGCCAGCTCTTCAGACTGTCATACACTACACCTGGGTCCTCTAGTGTAAGATCCAGACTTAACCTAAATTGTTAAGGAAACATTTTTACACTATTTATCCAATTATACTTTATACTCTCGATTCCGAACCCATAAACGCCGAATCACTTATATTAACTCTAACTCGATAAATCTATACCTACACTAGCCAATCGTTTTATCAAGTAATACTATCAAAATTCTGAAAAGAAACTTAACTATTTTTATCAGATTTATTTTAAAAAAATGGTACTGAAGTTTTCTGAAGTTTTGATTTCGCTGATAACAATCATCCGCGATAATTATCCCTTTTCTCCATATATACGCATTTTTTACGCATGTGCGACCAGTGTAGATCCAGATCAGCCGGCACATCCGTGCCGTCTGATCAGGATCTGCACTGGTCGCATTTTGGTAAAAAATAACCTAATGGATCAAAAAGCGAACAGTGCAGATCCTGATCAGACGGCACGGATGTTCCGGCTGATCAGGATCTACTCTGTTCGACCACGAAATAAAGGCGTGTCTATAAAGGAAAGGGTTAAAACATTGCATTAAGAGTAGATCTCAATATAAGATTTTCGTACTGATGCTATTTTAATTCTGTGCGTTGGAAACATACATGGTGCATACATCGCCTCCCAGAAATAATCAGAAATTGATTATTGAGGAGTATCCTGTAGATGTAACACCTGTTTGTCATTTTATGCAAAAAAAAAAAACATGCGGAATTCATGGAAGAATCATTTGTCATGTAACACAAGACAAGCAAGGAAAATCAAACAAACCTGTTTTCAGTGTTTTGACATGCATATATAACAATAAATATAACATAATACATATGTATGGTATGCACAGTTTTTAAAATTTAGGTTTAATGTATTTTTTCACTGATTGTTAAAAAAATACTTATTATTTATTATTATTGATTTGACGCTAGTCAAATTCGAAATTCGAATTTATAACCAAAGTTAGACGAGTCCAACGCTCTACATGCCAGGGCCCGGTGGTTTGAAACTTTATCGGCAGGGTATAAATTTCGGACAGTATATAAGGACAGTTTTATACAATGTTTAGAATATCTTTTTTGCATTAGAAAATTGTTAATGTAATATACCAAAATGCATAAAATAAGGAGATATGATTTGATTTGTAAAAAAAAATGAAATATACGTATCAGAAATGGCCACATCGAGTAGACACAGCCTCCCCTCACTGCCAAAAAGAATCGTTTATTTTAATTTTAACCTCCGGTTGGTTTAACCCGAAGAAATTTTTTTCGAACAATCGGCCCCTGTTGGTCACTGAGGGAACCCGCGGCATGAAGCTACGTACTTATATTCTGGCTGATTGTAGTCAGCACATTATTTCTATTTATTATTTTGTGACATTTTTGTATTTAAGTGCCAGATGCCGTGAGAACCAGCACAGCAGGAACGAACGAGGATTGAGCATTAGTTCCTAATTCAATAAAACAATTTAAAAAATCCAGATGTAGATTATAGCCTCAACACTGATAATTCTATCCAACGGGTCATTTAAAATAAAGAGCGTATAAAAGATAACAGAACTTTTTACACCTAATTTCAATAAAACAAATAACACTGGCAGCAGTGTTATCAAATCTTGTATCATTTATAATACGATGGTAGCAGATAGAATTTTAACACGCGATCTGGCAGCATTGAGTGAATATCGAAGATAGAGGAGACACGGTAGAGAAAGAGACACTGAACTGAACCGTTGAGATTTAAGATTTTTCAAAGCATGCTGTAAAGAGGAACAAATATATCATCAATACGAACAGTGTAAGAACCGCCTTGGGGTATATACTGTCGAGCGGTTCGCGTGTCGGGAAAACTGATATCCCTACAATGACCGATATAAAGGATAGATTGCCTGCAGTCTATTTCAACCTCAGCATGTCATCGGAAAATAAGTGTATTCAACAGCTGATTTTGGCTATCGGATTTTAAAACAAAAGAAAATAAAAATTATTTGATTTATTTAATTCTATGAACATAAGAAGGAAACCAACTGGACATAGACTTTAAAAAGTAACGAAAATCAAAATGAAAATTAACAGAACAAATTATTATTTCTTATTATTCTGTGTTCATTTGTACTTCACCGTTTGCTCAATGGAGAAAGATAAGACCGAAAAGAAACAATCGTTAGATAACAAAAACATTAAAGAAACGGAGCATAAAGAAGAGAAAGTTCAGACTCAAGAGGCGACGGAAAAACGTAATAAAAAGTATTATGAAAGAAAATCTTATGCAACAAAAGAAGACATTCCAAAAGATTATTTAGATATTTTAAAGAGGCATTACAACATTAGAGAGGATCAAGGTGAATATTTCGATGAATTTTATGATAATGACGATGATTATTATGATATGCCATCATACATGCCGAGTGTGGATGACATATACTCCGACAATGAAGTATACGACGATAAATCTGACGGAAATTTAGAAAGTGACACGGAATCAGACACACATAAGGACAACGCTACGGGCGCTGAAGATGCCTCATTAAACAAAACATGCAAAGTGTGCGAAGTTGTAGAAACAGACAAGAAAATACGGATAGATTCCATAAAAAATATGATTTTGAGCAAACTAGGATTTTCCAGTCAAAATTTGCCCAATATGACGGGGAAGACGATCCCGAGGATACCGTCCATTCAGAGATTGATAGAGGAACATGAAATGCAAGGGGACGCTCCCTACAATGACCCGAACGATTATCTTCCAGAAGACGAATTCTACGGTCAAGTGAGAAAGGCATACACTATAGCACAAAAACGTAAGTTATTTTTATATGCTATCCGTTGTATTGTAATGGCTTTCAAATAATTAGCACGAAATATAAGTAGTATAAAATATATTATTAATACAGCATTTCTTAGAGTTGCGGTCTGCTTCTTAAAACGTCTTCTTACGTTATTTTAAATATTATAATTAATATTCACCGTTATAATGTAACGGCTTTAAAATAATTGGCATAAATATAATTATGATAAATATGGCATTTCTGACAGTAGCGGCCTCTGTAATCTGCATGAAAATATGATTATTTCTAGCAATACATATATTAATCTAAGCTCTTTTTTACAAAAGCATGCTGTAATAATAGAGCCAAAATAGAACACAAGTTAATCTAGTACATCGTTGTTAGAACTGAACGAAATATGTCAGGTATATAAATATGTAAAATAATTATCTACTGTGAATTGATAACGTTTATTATTCGGCTAAAAGCTAGTATGTTATACCGTTACATCAGTATAAACCAATGTTAGACTGTATCTATATATATTTTATTTATAAAAGTCTCAACAAATATCTGAAATAATTCTTTATTGTGTGCATGTGGTCATTCTGTTTAAGAATTACAAGGTAATATCAATATATTAACATGTCGTATCTTATCATGTCATACAACAGTTATCAAACAATCAAATACCTTTAGCTTAATTATTTTTAAGTATTAAAATGAATTCACCGGACAAACATACATGCCCTAACATCAAAGCTCTGCCGCTACTCTGTTGTCGGCATAAATATTCATTTTTTTTATCCAATACCCTCAACAAAATTGCAGTTCCGCATAATTCTTATTTACTTTTTAAACTATCAAACCTATCACATGTTCCTCATCATGTCTGGTAAATATTATTCAATAAATAATGCATTCTAATCGTAAACAGTAACAGTTACAGAGTATAGTAACCAAACCAACCCTGATGGCCGTAAAATTAGTTACGAATCATTCCATAGACTGATTCCATTTTTTATTGAATTAATAAGAGCAGTCAAGACGCAAAGTGGATTTTCAGAGCCACAGTCATCATCCACGTGAATTTGACTCAGCTTGGTTGCCTTTTTCGCATAACTGCGCATTCAACATCATCATATCATCATATCTCATAACATTATACGATGTACCGTAAAGTAACAGGAACTATGCCAGATAATGTAGTGTTGACTATTGTTCAATCACCCCAAGGATATACTTCCTGCTTTTAAACATTTGCCTATGGCATTCTCTGTAATATGCAGGGTTTATATTCTCAGATCCCCCCTGTCAAAATACTATTTTATTTATTTCCGCCCATCGTTTTCTCATATTTGACGAACCAACTATTTTATCTGGGACCCATACGTCGCTCAACATGGAGAAGTATTAATCTAGAAAAGTTTCGTGTACACCATCGTTTGAGATGGATTAAAATTGTACTGTTTACTGGTGTAAATATTGAGTTGCGCTCAACCCGGTGCAAGGCGGCGTAGGCAATAACTTTCATTTCCATTACTGCCCATAAAAATGTGCCTGCGATATTTTCATAATTGTCTTATTCGAAGGCTTTCAAAGTTCACCTTATCTAATTGCATCGCATCCGCAGAAGTTATTAGGATAGAAGACTAGAAGCGAATGTCGAGGGTATAAAAAGCAAGTTTGTCTAAAAATATGATCATTACAGAAAACTCGACAGGTGTTGTTGTTTTTTGTTGTTTTTTTTCATTATTGCTTTTTTAGAAGGATTAAAAAGAATTATTTTAATTGAATTGAATCATATAAAAATGTGCCTGCAATATTTTCATAATTGTCTTATTCGAAGGTTTTTAAAGTTCTCCTTATCTAATTGCATCGCATCCGCAGAAGTTATTAGGATAGAAGACTAGAAGCGAATGTCGAGGGTATAAAAACCAAGTTTGTTTAAAAATATTATCATTACAGAAAACTCGACAGGTGTTGTTTTTTTTTTCATTATTGCTTTTTTAGAAGGATTAAAAAGAATTATTTTAATTGAATTGAGTCATATTAAATAAATTCGAATAATGACGCCAATGAGATCAGCCACCCAAATTTATTGACGATGGACGAAATACTCACAAGTTTCGACCTTTGATAGAATTTCGTGTCTGTTTAATTGATAGCAATTAACAAGCAAACATTTCGTGTATGTTTAAGTGATAGCTTTTAGCAAGCAAAATGTTCGTGTCTGTTAAAGTGATAGCTATTAGCAAGCAAAAAAAAACAATACTTGACACATCTACCCTATCCTTTCTATTCCTTTTAAAACAGCGATAATGTTATGTATTTGGACCTGTCACCTAGACAAGACAATGTGTTATGTGTTTTCACTTTTTTCTTGTTTTCGAAAAAAGGAAATTAATACGATTATCGAACTACTCCCTTATGTCTTGTAAGGACATTGAGAAATAACATGACATTTACAGTAGAATTAGCACATTTCATGTAACTGATAATATAATAATATTTGTATTGTCACTATACTTTTATTGCGAGGAATCTGTATAACCAAAGCTCCCTTTTAACAGGGGCGGCGCTTGAGGAATCTGCTTTAGCAAAGCTCCTTCATGAACGGACCCAAGGACCTTATCGCCAAACTTTCATAGTTAAGGCGTATATTTGGTTGACTATAACAAAAGACCGCGGTACGCTATGCATGATGGGATTGATTATTAAAAGATCCGGTTACCTTTATTCAAAATCATAAGAGTCTTCCATATCCCTCTCCACCCTTTTCCCTCTCCCCCCCCCCCTCTCTCTCTCTCTCTCTCTCTCTCTCTCTCTCTCTCTCTCATTCTATCTCTGTCTTATTTATGCAAGCTTAAATCTCACCACACGGCAACAAACATTTTTCAATTTTCGGAGCGACCAATTGATACCGAATGCTGTATGCAACCTGCCTAAGTTACCAGAGATTAGGTACAATTCAATTTAGAAACAGATGTACCACTACACTAACTATCTGTATCCTATCTTGCCAGGCACACACTACTGACACACTGACATACTGACTGCTGTCTTGAATTTAGAAACTTATTGTATGTTAATCAATTATTTAGAGGTAACAGGTAATCATGCTGTTGAAATCTATACGTTAGCAATACATTAAAATAAAAGAGGCGGATAATCTCATTCATGTTGCAAAAAAGAAAAGCATAATTAAAACAATACCAATAGAGATCAAAGCAATAGTTGCAGCCAGCAATGATTATAAAGTGAAAAATATTTTCTTTGTGGCAACATAAACACCAAAACCAAG
This sequence comes from Corbicula japonica, assembly GCA_038501625.1. Lineage (NCBI taxonomy): Eukaryota > Metazoa > Mollusca > Bivalvia > Venerida > Cyrenidae > Corbicula > Corbicula japonica. The sequence continues at coordinate 1,324,011 of JAZAYU010000080.1, forward strand.
GCAACGTGGAATTATCAAATGTTTGGAGCATTCATCATTTTAAATAAAATGCGTGTTAAATTAAATATTAATAGTACTACTCTGTCTTTAAAATGAACTTTATAAAATGCACGGCTTTTAGAAATATATCAATTAATCATTTTACATATATTTACGATGTCATTTTATATGAACTGTTGGCGACGAATTTATATACAGAAGTCATGTGGGTTGTGCATTTTAGTCGTTAATACGATTAATTGTTTTCTTTTACAGAATGAATAATGGATGTGAAATTAAACTTAATCAACAAACATAAACATTAAACACTGCTGTGTTAATAACGATAAAACAACTTTGGCCTTCAATATAACAACAACAACAACAACAACAACATTTAAATGTATCTATTCGTACGTTGACGGTTTAAGGATATTACGTCACATTTGCCATGTTGACAGTTAATTTTTATAATTTTTGATAAATGAAAACCCTTTATATTTTCTGATACCCGACCGGACACCTTTAATTGCTGGCTAAAAGATGAGCGGTTACTAATATTACTTATGGCACATTTTGTCAGAACCAGGTCGCATGATATATTTTTAAACATACCTGTCCATAAACAATTTCAAATGGAACCTCGACAATTTCAAATCAATTAAAATCGGAAATCAGTTGACATACTTCTTCTAATTGTGAATGTTCTGGTATCGTCGATGTTTCGGTGCGTTTTCTTCAAAAAATATTTATGTAAAACTAAAAACATCGTACGGAGTTCGTTTAATTAAATCGGTTTATATTCTGCAGCAACCAGTTTGAATTCAGAGCATCAGATATCTGTTTGAATTAAAGTAAGATAAATCAAATGGAAACATGCTGTTGAACAAGTATGGTAAAAACAACATCAGCAATTCACGAGAAAAAGTCGTAAAAATATCTTGCTTCTGTTCTTGATCATAGGCAACTGCGTAACTATTTGAATATTCGATACTTGCAATTAAATCTGCACTGCAGAATCGATTGAACAGGAGGGAAATTCATGACGGCAAGCATGAAAAGTAAGCAGTTGATACAAACGATTTCATCCAGTGAAGAAAGGGTATGTGCGTCTTTTATGGGGCCGGTATGACCGAAAACTATTTCATCCAGTAAAGAAAGGGTATGTGGGTCTTTTATGGGGCCGGTATGACCGAAAATTATTTCTTCCAGTAAAGAAAGGGTATGTGGGTCTTTTATGGGTACCGGTATGATCTAAAATAATTTCATCCAGTGAAGAAAGGGTATGTGCATCTTTGATGGGACCGGTATGACGGAAAATTATTTCATCCAGAAAAGAAAGCGTATGTGCGTCTTTGATGGAACCGGCATGATGGAAAGTTATTTCATCCAGTAAAGAAAGGGTATATGCGTCATTGTTTTTACCAGTATTACGGAAAACCGTCACGGTCCAAGAAACGAATGTAAATAATGTTTTTTGATGTTTTTGTAAGGGAATAGAATTGTTTAGTGTTAAGTTAACACACCATATTGCATAATTATATACAGTGGAGCTTTGAGTGGGTTTTGAAATGGTTATCTTTTAAGTGGCTCTTTTCCTCCATTGAATGTGATGTATTTATTAATGTGTTTAATCGTATATGAAAAAGTTCCATTTCCCTTAATTCAATGTTAATATACAATGTGATCGATTTTTGTCTTCGAAGGATATCTCCTGGCTGTTTCATCAGCTTCATAACACGAAGCTGAACACAATGGGCATTTCAAGACAAAGGTGATAATTTATGGACATTTTGATCTAAGTTGCAAATTGCAAAATATCATCTGCATAGGAGAAATAATTAACGTTCAATGAAATCGGTGGTGAAATGATTTCTATTTTTCGGTCTTTTTTTGTACCGACATGTGACTATCTTGAATAAAAAACATATGGCCAGTGCGACCAGTGTAAACCAAGATCAGCTTGTGCATCTGCACAGTCGGTCAGGGTTGAAACTGTTCTCCTTTTCACTGGATCGTCCTTTGCACGCGCACAGTCTAGTTAAGGTCTCTTTACCCTTGATAATCCTGTGCATCGATCCAGTTTGGTAAGTGTCTAAATTGTCCGCCTTTTTCAGATAGTCTAGATCATCTAGACGTTCTGTCATTGATCAGTGTACTGATCGCCATTGCGAAATCAGAGCGTCTGAATGATTGAGACTATTTTCAGACCGTGAACGTCCGTAGTTTAGTCAGTGTCTCAATTGTCCGCCTTTTGAAGACCGTAAACGTCCGCAGTTTGGACAGTGTCTCTTTAAATTGTCCGCCTTTTTCAGACCGTCAAAATGCGCAGTTTGGTCAGGGTCTACACTTATCGCAATGTTAGTAAGCCCTGTTTTGTCACGCTGCGTTTACTATAAATTGCAAATGATGCCTAATCAGATACTGCCTCCAATAACTTTGATGTTAATAAATGAAACAGTAATTCATCGACACGAAACTGGGTCAGATTATTACGTGCATGCATAGCTTTAGATTGCAAGATGATACTATTCATTTGCTAAATATATCGTTCTACTTCCTAAATTAGCAAAACCTATTGTGCCATATTGCGATGTTATCTCTCACCTTTGTCAACTAGATGAAGTTTATCGTAGTTCATGCCTATTTTGATACTTGTTACCTCAAATTATAATTTTATAACGTTGTTTTATTTAGATTAGGTAATTCCTCGTTTTCAAAAATAATTTGATAATTTAATAAACGGTATGATCACTACCTGTTTAGTCCTTTTACGGCCAACATGGTCTTTTTGGTAAGATTAAAGCAAGAAAGCGAGAAGCTTTTGTAACACAATAAAAAAGTTAAAAATGCTTATCAGGAATGGCTAGATCAAGAAGACACATCCTCGCCTCCAAGGCAAAGAGTAGAGAGGAAAAGAGAGCAGGGGTAGTAACATGATCAATTTCAAAATAGACACCAGTACCCAAGGTTATAAAACTGAGCATGGAAACCAGTCTCATATCTCATATGAGATTTGAGACTGGTTTCCAAACTCAGTTTTATAACCTTCAGACCAGATACAACGCAGGCCTAAAAATTAAAAATAATATTAATACTATTAAAATAAAGTCCTCCTAATCCGTCAACTTCTAATTGCATCTAATTTGCTGTTTTGATGCATGTGAAATTAGGTTTAGTATTTTTGTGAATTGCTTTAATCAGAACCACCAGAACAATGAAGCATTCTTGTTAAACACACATTACCGTTTGACGGATTTGAAATCATATGATATTTTGCCATAAATTGCGATTTAATCATTAATCTTCATTTTATGAAAGCCCTAAAAAATAACCTTATGTCATATAACACAGTAATTTGTGGACGTCATCAACTGTCAATGCATGGGGCTGTTTTATTCTTTACCCAGATGTTAATGTAAATAATCCTCATTGAGATGTTCGTCAGAGGCTTTATTGTGTAAAGTAAACAAACACACATTGAGAACCCCTGGCGAGCGAAAGTTTCAAATTGAGTGAATTAAAGCTCACAGCTTTTAGTCGTGAAAATTAGTGTCAGTATTTGGCTGAAGTACATTACTTTTCTTCAAAACTCTTAAAAAAGTAATTATTAGCAACAGGTAAATAAAAATTAACCGTCCCTGGTTCCTCTTATGCATTAACTTTTTAACTTATTGAACGATGCAGGAAACTATACAAAGAAAAGTTTTGATATCGATAAACATTTCCTAACAAAGGATATGCACTTAGTATTTGGATATAAAAAACTTCCGATGAACGCTTTTATGCAAACTCACGGCTTACAGCGATTTTTTATAACGTTAATGCTATTGTGTGGTGACCGCTACAATTACTGACGCAAAATTAATAGTCAATGCAGTTGTGAATTATATGCAGACACATGACGCAGTGATAAGAATTATACGAAAGACCGGTGGTGACATTTCAACTTCACGATTTCACGATTTCAAAACGTGAATACAGGAAGTTCAAACCGATGAAATTCGTGAAATCATGAAATCGTGAAATTGTGAAATCGTGAAATTCTGAACTTTTGAAGTGAAACCGTGAAATCATGAAATCGTGAAATTGAGAAGGTTTTAAAAGAAATCGTGAAATCACAAATTTGTGAAATCACGAAATCGTGAAGTTTTGGAGAGAAATCGAGAAATAATGAAATCACGAATTAATGAAATCGTGAAATTATGAAGTTTTGAAGTGAAATCGTGAAATCATGAAATCGTGAAGTCATGAAATCGTGAAATTATGAAATCGTGAAATTATGAAGTTTTTGAAAGAAATCTTGAAATTACGAATTTGTGAAATCATGAAATCGTGAAGTTTTGGAGAGAAATCGAGAAATCGGGAAATCGTGAAGTTTTGGAGAGAAATCGTGAAATCACGAAATCGTGAAATTATGAAATCGTGAAATCATGAAATCGTAAGATAGTGAAGTTTTGGAGAGAAATCCTGAAATCAGGAAATTATGAAATCACGACGAATTCATGATTTCACGATTTCTTTCGAAAACTTCACAATTTCACGTTTTCATGATTTCACGATTTCTTTCGAAAACTTCCCAATTTCACGATTTCATGATTTCACGATTTCACGATTTCATGATTTCAAGATTTCATGATTTCACTATTCCTTTCTAAAACTTCACAATTTCACGATTTCCTGATTTCACGATTTCCTGATTTCACGATTTCCTGATTTCACGATTTTTTTTCGAAAATTTCACAATTTCACGATTTCACGATTTTTCTCCAAAACTTCACAACTTCACGATTCATGATTTCACAATTTCACTTCAAAATTTCGTAATTTCTCGATTTCATTAATTCGTGATTTCGCGATTTCTCTTCAGAATTTCACGATTTCACGATTTCGCAATTTCACGATTCTTCCTCGTTTTGAAATCGTGAAATCGTGAAATTGAAATGTCACCACCGGTCTTTCGTAGAATTACATGGCAGCGCACTAAATAATAAATTCACATTACATCATTTCAATGTCAAATATATTTTTATACAGTCAAATAAGTTTCAGTTAACGGAGTAATCAAAATAATATTTTATGAATAGTATACGATGACAAAACATACAACTTTAATAGCGTTATCCTCTTTAAGCTGTTATGCGCATGTGATTAATATTCGTTTAATTAATTAATATCATTTTTATTATGTAACAAACTGAGAATAGTGAATGATTGAATAAATATTTTGAAACTGATAATTGAATGACCATGCTCTCTTCTCCTGTCTACTGTTTGCTGTGTGGCAAGGCCGGGTTTGCCGGATATGGCCATACCTGATAAGCATAATTCACTCTTGAAACTTTACTTGCCAAGTACCTATCCAAGGCATGTGGTTTTCTAATGTCTTGGGGTACGTCTAAGCAAGTCCAAAAGAGAAACATTTTTCGATGAAAAGTTAAGCTAAATATTTTTAATGGTGAAATTTGACATTTTTAGATTTATATATTGCCTGAGCAATTGCCTTCAACATTCAGTTGGCACTTTTGAAAATTCCTCTATCTAAATTTATTCAATAGCGTTGTAACTAACCCTGTCCTTTTCTATTATTTAAAATTAACTCCGTGATCAGGACTGTGTTGTCTGAAGCATTGTTATTTTATTTATCTTTATCATTTTCTAAACCATGACAATGATATTTGCTTAAATAGTCGAAAAACAAGCTACTTTATTGGACCTACTCTATTTAAGGTTATATAAAGTCCTCACTTTTTTACTAACTGCAATGTTCTGGCTTGTTAGACAATATGTTATGCCGACAACAGGAATCCCTATAAAGTGTTTCCACTCGTCAATATGAATACGGGTTTAACATTTGCATTACTTTCGAACACCACTCGTACATAAATCACGTGATATATCATATGAATTAAAAAAAAATATTTTTGATAATATATGTTTTACAGATGAAAATGTTCTTGCAATGCAATATATACTAACATAAACATAGTCTGACATTGATAAATTTTCAACTCGTGTGCTAAAGACACACTTTGTCGTAAATTCGCAGAAATGTTGAGCCTTAACTATTAAGTTGAATACAGTCTTTCATTTCAAAAATGAAACCTAGATACGGACCTATCCACAAACACAAAGAAAATTTAACATTTTTGCAATATTCACACATTTGTTTGAAATGCAACTGCTAGACCACAAACTTACTAAACAGATCCTGAGTCTACTAATCAAGTGGCATGACACATCTATATATATTATTCAAATTCCGAATACTGTCTCCAACCTTTTTGGGGGATGTTTCGGTAAGATCGAAAGGTAGCTAAATTTGCATTGCATGGCTAGCCGCAGTCGCCGTGCGAGTTCGCTTCCGATCAGGGGCAATATCATGAACAGGCTCAATCAAACCGAGCCTGCAGTATTTTCATATTTGTCGTGTTCGGTGGCTTTCAAAGTTCCCTTTTCATCTATTTCAATATCACAGTAGCGTTGTTTGTTCCGTGTGGCGGCTGTAAAAAGTCTCCCCGTACATTCAATCAGTAATGTTATCAGTTACGTCCTTTAAAGGTCGTTGAGCACGATACTTATGTACTATGTTTATAGTACTTCTAAAATTACTTTGTTTTTTATATTTCGGTCAGTTTATAGATAGGTGGTTTCAATATTCCAGCCAATATAGATTTGGATATTGTTCAATCACCCCCAAGCATATACTTCCTGCTTTTTAAATTTTGCCTTTGGCATTGTCTGTGATATGCAGGAATTATATTCTAAGATCCCCTGTCAAAATTCTATTCTGTTTAATTCCGCTCATTGCTTTCTCGTTTAGGGCAAACCCATTCTTTTATCTGGGGACCATACGCCGCTGAACATGGAATGGTATTAATCTGAAAATACCTCATTGAAGGTTCCATGTTCACCGCCATATGCATACCATCGTTTGGGATGGATCGAAATTGTACTATTTAATGGTGTAATTACGGAGTTGCGCTCAACCCGGGGCTAGGCGGCGTGGGTAGTAATATGCATTCCCATTACTGCCCATGAACAGGCTCAATCAAACCGAGCCTGCAGTATTTTCATATTTGTCGTTTTCGGTGGCTTTCAAAGTTCCCTTTTCATCTATTAACATACATTATGGACACCTTTATAATATTTATTAGACACATTTAATAATGCTAACAGGGTCCGTATTTGTTAGTTACGAATACATTAATATTTTAATTTTGGTTGTTTTGTTTGCCTTTTTTCCTTTTTAACATAGTAAGATACATGTATGGTAATATAAAGGATATTTTCAAGACAGGTTGAAAAAAAAATGCATTGAAGAGACACGAGACGAATTCGACAAGCTAGGATGCCGGTTCAAATCTGAGACAACTTTTTTCAAAGTTAATGCAACCTTTCTTATAGTGTAACTTGAACAAACACTTATGATCAACCATATAACCTACAATATTTACGACTATTCTATACATTAAACACCTGTCTGAAGGCAACTCTTTATTTGCATAAACCTAATCATCTCTTAAGGGCAAGTATTTTGCCTGACTCAGCAAATCTGTTTTCCTTATTCTGATATAAACAGTTAACCAGTTGCCAAACTGAAGATATGAAAGGTCTGTTAAAACCGAAGAGACAGTTTTAAATATTGTTGGAAACATTTTGTCTTTTAGAAAGAAATGTTTTTTTAACATTGACTGTCTCTATAACGTCACAAAAACTGTACTTTAAACTGTTAAATGTGATTTTGCTCTAGAGAATTGCGTTTATTAGTGGTCTATGTCATACACTAATTAAAAGCGTGAATCTTCCATACCAGCCACTGATTTATCAACAAATGTCTAAACGCACTTTTTTGTTTGAAATATTATTTTTTTGTATTCGAATTCCATTTTTAGGAATTCATTAGGCCAGTATTTACATGACCTAACATGTCAAAAATATATAAATAAAGGATCTGTTATCTTAACACAAGACAAAACTGTTTTATAGAACTGGAGAAAGACTTTTATTCGAATAAAAGTATCATTGTGGAACAAACCAAACGTACAATTTCATTGTTGTGTAAACATTTTTACAAATACAACGACAGTCAGCAACTTAAAACTGATATGTGTACGAAATTTTTTTTCTATATAATTTATCACGTAGGCTCGACACTCTCGACTTCACATAACAGTTGTAACAGAAGTTATAAATAATGACACTTGGTAAATCATTAGTAACGATTAACTCTACTGTCATTTAAACTTGTTTATGTAAAGACGAAAATGCTAATATTTCATAGGATACGAGCTGAGACAAATTACCAAATCTTAAACAGATATAGTTTCGTGTCATTTTAAAAATAAAAGCTAATCATTAATGGAAAGCACTTAAATTGTCTAATTATTTCAGCTTCGTACACATAAACTTATGGATCCTTTGGTATTAAGTTGTCAGCAAATTTCACAAGTATCACAGACACAAATTATATCATCTACAAAAATAACTGTGCTAATTTAACTTGTGAAGTGTATCGGCAAACGTACTTGTTATAAAACACATTGTTATTACAAAGAAGGTGCACAATAAATCATTTGAGAAGATAAAGATTTAAAATTTTACAGTGTGCACGTTAATCTATGGGTTTTAAAGCACTTGTTGCAGATCCGTGAAAGGGGCTGAATGCTTTTTAACCAGCGAAGCTGGTTTTACTAATCACAATTCTGAAATCGGTATCAAACCAAAACGAGGCACTGGCAACCGGCGATTTACGCATTTCAGAGTAATCAGAGTAAGTAAAGTAGTCCCCAAGTTTCCTGTTACGCGTTAAAGTTGGCTCTTGTCACGTTAGTATCGCTAAAAGAATACTTGACTGCTTCACTGCGCTGTCCCTAATTCAGAACACAATCGACAACAGTAAACCAATTTTATCTGGGGGTTGTAGCCGCCAGGGATTCTTTAGCGAGCCACAGATATGTTACCTTTAGGTAGAGATATTAACGATATTCCCGATGTTAGGATATTACAATAGCCAAATATTAAATCTGAAATATTTAATATATCTTTTTGCTAATTCGAAGCTCAAAATAACAGGGAAAACATTTTCTTATTTTGTCATTTTAAACCCATTACAATATTGGACGTTTGTTCCGCGGCTAAACTGTTTGTTTCATGAAATTTTTTTTTTATTTTTATCATTAACAATAACGATAATGATAAATTTCCGTCTTAGCATATTTTTCTTCAATTGTCCACTTTATGAAATCAATGCGCAAATGCTTTCACTTAAAGACAGATTGCGAACATTTGTATATTATTTGATGGCAGGCGTTCATGAGCGTTGTAAATCACTGAAAATGAAGCAATCATCATTGCTGAATATGTTTATATATTGGATTTCCACATATAAGCTTGATCAGTAAACAGTAAACTATTGAGATGTGTAAAATGTTACATATTAAAACTAGTATACCGGATATTACTCGTACAGAAATAAGGACATGTAAGATTTACAGATCTATGTATTCGAAACATGCTACGAGCAAGCGCGGTACGTGTCCGGCTATCATGTACGTGGCAAGAGACACGTCGACAATAAGGCCATCAGTGGTCCAAGGAACGGACTATGATTTGTTTCAGGAATAATGCATAATTTACATTTTTCCAAATGTTAAAATGTTTACTCGGTTTACGTTTTCGATTAAGCTAGAGATGACTACTATTTTTGTTCGGAGTACATGAAATCATAGGCGCAGTGACACATTGAATATACAAATGTCAATGACGTCACAATTTCCCGCGTTTTGGAGAAAGCCAAATAACAGTAAAAGTACGTGTGAATATAGAAGACAAACCATGATGAAGCCTAAAATTAAAAACTACACATCTGTCTGCTGAAACTGATGTTATATCCTTTCCACGACCATAACGTATTTAAACGTGACAAAATTTTGACTTCCCAAAACCCGACCCTGTTTTACGGGAAGTCGCCCGAAACGTATTTAAACGTATAAAAAAAATCGCTTTTCAAAACCCGACCCTGTTTTTTCGTCGGAAACCCGTCGATTTATTTTTCATTTTTAAAAAAAGTCCTTACTTTGGTGGCTATATAAAAAAACGCGGAATCATCGATCAGTATTTTAAAACTATAAGTCCTTTGAACACCTCGCATTTTTTCTCTCAAATATAATTTAGTAAGGAATTGAATACATTTGACCTAGATAATCTGATAAGAAAATTAGTAATTGTAAAAAGTTCAATTTGAAGAAAAAAAAATCTAATAACATGTGTTGCTGTTTCTTCGTCTTTCATTGTCAAAATAAAAAAGTGGCTCCAAAACAGTTATTCATTATTTTTAAAAAAATCCTATATCTACCTAGTAATAACTTAAAAATGACATTTTTTGCAATGGCATAAAAATTAATTACTGTTAATTAGATTAATTAATTTACGGAATTTTACGTTACAGTCTTTCTGCGATAAACCGATTTTTTCACCCATTACGTAAAAGAGCGTTGAAATTCGGGATTTTAACGCACTATTCTTGATATGCATTTTCCACCTTTTTTTTACAGAAGAAAGACCGTAACGTTAGATAACGTGATTTACAGTTATTTATCGGGTTTCTTACCATGTTGAAAATTCCGAATTTCATTAAAAGGTAGAATACCGGTAACGGACAAAAGCGTATATGCTTTATTCAAACATACACTTTTCAACGGGCATTAAAATAAAAGTTACGCAGATTTACGTTATGGGTTTAAAAATCGTGAAAAAAACACACGTTTAAATACGTTTCGGGCGACTTCCAGTAAAACAGGGTCGGGTTTTGGGAAGTCAAAATTTTGTCACGTTTAAATACGTTACGGACATCCGTCCGGAAAACAGGGTCGGGCGCGGAAAGGATATGAACGGATTGTAAGCAAATGGACATTTATCCCAGCTCCTAAACAACCAAAACTCAATGATATGTTTACCAATGTCTTAAATCTAGCACCTTTTTCTAATAATATGCTACATGAATAAAAATCGAGGACGTTATTATATACAACTTAATACGGTGGAAATTTTTGGTATAAGCTATAGTAATTCATTTTCCTCTGAAATTGTCTTCAAGTTTACATGTGTGTTATCTAGCATTAAATTCCAGTGCTTTCGGCAATGTTATGACTCTCGGTTGTTCTATCTTAATATGTAGGATTCTATGATTTCCTTTACATGTTATTCACAATGAAGGAAACAATTATATATTTCTTATTTCAAATAACTGCATAACCTTTCCCATCGATGGGGTCTCACTTTTTTATCATTTTTCGTTTTCATTCTGTCTTTGGGATGTCAGTACACAGATTTCTCTATTATAATTCCTTGCTTAAAACCCTTTACTCAATTTATACGCCTTTCATCACATAGGTGACCAGTTCAGGTCCCGATCAGCTGGCACAATAGTGCCATCTGATCAGGATCTAAAATTTGTGATTACTGGTCAGAAAAAATGATTATAAAAGCGAACAGTTTAAATCCTAATCAGATCGCACAGATGTGCCAGCTGATATGGATCTAAACTGTTCGCCCAAGCTATGAAGGTATATCTATGGAGTAAAGGGTTAACAGAAGCCTTCATCCAGATAATACATGGAAACCCTTATTTCCACTATCATTTAGACAAGATGAAGGTCTTTGCGAGTGAACCAAGTTCTTTTGCTTTTTCGTAAATGGATACATGTATGAGAATCATGGCACTGGTTATTCTCAATAAGCAAAATCGCTTCGCTGGTTTTCTGTACTTTCAGTACTTTGATTTTTATTGAGGACCATCCTCTTTAACAACGGTTTAAAGCTGCTTTTTACAGTTCTGGGTTGAATACTTTATTGTCTCAGTTGACAATTACCATAAGAAAAAAACACGAATACCTTATCCCAATTTAGGAAACACATTATGTAAGTGCTGTCGCGTATTCCAAAATTTATAGGCATTATATCATGGTTCATTAAATATTTATCACAACCGACACGATGAAGTATTCCACCCTGAACTGTGAATAGGAAGCTTAAAAGTGGCTATTGCCCGTTCAGCACGTTCTGTAAATAACGAATTCTAATTTACTTTTCAGCTCCTGACGAGTTTAAAATCCATGTTCCCGGAGGCGCTTTCTTCGATCTTCCTGAGTCGGTTACATCTAGAAAAATAACCGACGCGTCTTTATGGATTTACATAGAACCTTCTGCAATAAAGAGAAAACAGGCGATCGCAATATCTGTGTATATAATACCCCTGAAAGCCAAGCCGGAACATCTGTTAAAAGGGCCAGTGCGTTACAAAAAGACAGAAGCGCATGGTTGGATTGAATTCAAGTTCTCGCACATAGTGCATCACTGGGCAAAGCAGCCAGGAGAAAACAGAGGGATAGTCATACACGCTTTTGATCAGGCCGGAAATAATCTGGCAGTTACACCTGGCCATGGACACGACGAAAAATTTGTAAGTTAACTTTTTTTCAAGTAGCGAATGAATTGTAACCGGAATCTTAGCAAATATTTTAACATGGATATTTAAATGAAAGTTATCCAAATTTAAACAAAGCACAATCTAAATTAGATCAACTGGTTTTAACTTTTCAAACAGCTAATTGCGAATATATACCAACACTCTGGCTGCTATGCGGAAAGCTAGAAAAAGTGTCATTGGACAGCAAAACGTCAATGCTTAAAATGACCTTATAAAGTTGAGTAAAGGACATTTCTTCCAATGCATTTTGTGTTATTGATAAAAAATATTGTCACAATTATCTGTAGCTAAATCACATTTAGATCATATATGAACGTACATTCTTTACAAATATATTAACAACAAAAACTTCAACAAACAACAAAAACAAAATCTTTACTCTCTGCACCTTTCCCCGTGTCGTAGCCCTTAAAGTTATTTTAGCATTTATAAGATAATTCAAACAAGAATTTTTATTTTATTTCTTTGTTATCACAATCATAAAATGGTCAACAGAAAACAGCGTATTTTCTGAAAAGTGATGTTTCAAACTTTCACAAGGACTGAATAACCAACATGTAGTTTGAATGAATATTAGAATAATGTAGTCTGATTTTTTATGTTTAGTTAAGGAAGACTGTTTGCTGTTCTTTCAGATTCCCATGTTAGAAATGACGACAATGGCACACCGAAACGAGCATCCTAGAGGAAAGCGGTCTTTAAATAACATTTGCACAGAACATGAACGCCAAGAGGCATGTTGCAGATACCCACTGAGGGTTGACTTTGTTCAGTTTGGTTGGGACTGGGTCATAGCGCCCACAGGCTACATGGCCAACTTCTGTTCGGGCGAGTGCAAGTTTAGACATATGGAAAATAACCCACAAGCCTATCTTATTCAACAAACTCCTGATGGAAATGGACCCTGTTGTACACCATCCAAATATATGCCGTTAGCTATGCTTTATTTTGATCACGCTCAAACAGTATTATATACTCATATGCAGAAAATGATCGTTTTACGGTGCGGATGTGCATGAGCCGAGTGTTTAGAAACGTTTAACAAATTGTTGATCTGTCAAAAAATACTTAGTATTATTTTGATAGACATGGACGAGATTCAAACAAAGAAATGTGATATTTTTAACAGTCTGGTGCATTTAATCTCTGTTTATTATTTAACTTTTGAAAAAGTTAGCTAAGAAACAGGGAATCGTACTGTGCTTTTAAACAATGCAATTCCGACGAAGAGGCCCGACTACACGGATGATTTAAGGCCAGGAGGTAGATGATTTAGAGAACAACGGATAACAGAAAAAATCTTTCTGTTTTTAGCTTTTAGGCAATAGGTTTCGTTCTAGACTTAGATTATCATGAATTGTTCGAACTTTTTACCATGGGCTTTTTAATCAAGTTCTGCATTACATTTGATCAAATCCTTTATCGAAATTTAATGGCAGTGTTGTGTTTATAGTAGAAGGACAGAGACATCAAAGCACTGGAGAAGTGATTTGCCAAAGGTGTGAACCGAAAAGGGTAAACCTTGGCTTGCAGTGACTTGTTAAGGAACTGCTTTGGATAAAATGGTCGGGGAATATAATTCTCGTTCTAGATGATTGTTATTTAAATGTTTTGTGTTTGTTGGAAGATAATGGCCTAAGATCATAAAACTAAAATTAGATACCAGTCTCAAATCTCAAGCATCTGATTGACTGAGAAAAGGAGACTAGTCGCTATTTCGGTCCTTCCGATGCTTGAGATTTGAGACTGGTCTCCAGATTTAGTTTTATGATCTTGGACAAATGAATGCTTTTGTTTGTTGGACGATATTGAAATGCTTGATTGGGTAAAATTGTTTATATAGCAAAGAGTGATGAGATAAATGAGTGCTCTTTAATAATCAGTTGTTTTTTTTTTAAAAAAAAACGGAACAAAGTTCCAAAGTATACAAGTTAAACTATATTTTCTGTCTTTGCTATTTTCGAGTCAGAAAAAAACCTGCTTTATTATTGTTATAGGAAACATGGCTAACAACTTGGTTCTGTTTTTTCTTAACAAAATTTCTAGAATCTCTCTAGTTTTCTAGATCTTTATAATGCCAAATAAAAACATAGATTTCCATTTAAACTAATGCTCACTAAAACCTCTGTTAAGAATATTGTTCTTTTTACATGTCATTAAGTTCTATTTGCATGCATTTATGCAGATATTTAAGATAAATTGGCATTCACATTGTATTTCAAATATCTGGTTACAAGTTGTTTGCGCCGTATAAGTGCTATGATGAACTTGATATTTGTCTTTGATAATGCTTGTTCTGTTTTAAAATGATACTTTTTGTTGTTAAATCATGTTGAACATCTGCATTCCGACATTATGTAGAAATGTGCTTTCGAGCATTATTGTTTGCGTCTTTCAAAGAAATAAAAAAGTTGAAATTCATGGTTTGTATTTGTAGGACATACATCCAATCCCTATAACAACAGTGACAGCGCCTTGCTACAAAAATACTAGTGCACTATTTGCACCATTGCCCATTGCCACAGCAACTATATTCAAAAGGTTTACATAACTAAAAGATGACATTAACAGAGTAACAAAAAGAAGCAGAACAATCGGCAATGGTCTCTTTACTGTATATCGAGTAACAAGTGCTATGTTTGGTATAAATCTGAAAATACTTAATTAAATGTTTATGTTCACCGCCATAGACCACCGACGTTTGAGATGGATCGAAATTTACTGTGGTGTAAATATTGAGCTGCGCTAAACCAGAGCTAGGTAGCGAAGGCAGTTATATGCATTTATATTACTGCCCCTGAAACGGATCAGTGAAACCGAGTATGCAATATATTTTTATTATTTCTCGTGTTCGGCGCCTTTCCAGTCTTATGTACTTCTCTAAATACTCATCACAGGGCTATGATTCTGAAAATCGAATTTTTGTGTCTATGTTTTCACATGAAATCACAGTTTTCACATCAAACATAAAATTTCTAAGGTTACTTATACAAATCAGCGTTTTGTTGTGAATTGGTTAATTTATTGGCAATGTCGCATAATAAAAGCGACAATACACTTACCCAAAGTTCTAAATGGTAATCAATTGTATATGTTTACAATGTACGCTAGTTTCGTTTCTTCCATATGTCAAGAGAGGTTGTGAAAAGAACTCTTTTGTCTTGGAATCAATTATTAAATGCATCTTTAATCTTAATTTACATTTTTCTTAAATGAATCAAATACCGTTTACATACACCGCATGGTCAAAATAAGAACGGTCTTTACTTGAAAGGGAGATAATTATAAAATTTGTTACTTTAGAGGTGACTTATTTAAATAAAAATGCTGATGACTAATAAGTTTTTAAGTATTTCCTACTAACAAGGGGTCCTATTAAAGCAAATCAATCATTTTAGAGCGATTTTCTCGTTACCTTACCTTCAATTGCACAAAATGCATTTTAGCAAAATTAAAGGTAACTGTAGCCAAACCGTTCCAAACTTAATTATTACAAGATAAAAGCTTAAAAGTGAATACTGCTGTTGTCAAATGATCACAAATAAAGAGTTAAATCAATGCCTTCATATCAAAAAAATAAGGGACAAACAGTGACCAATTCAGTAGAACTTTGGGTACTTTCAAAAGGAAAATTCAAACTCAAGGGAAATAGACAAGTTTTATAAAGATCGCAGGCAAGTCGATAAATTATTTTATTTAACAGGGAAAAAGTGAATTCAATACGTATATGTGAGAATATATTAATATTTAAGTAACAGTTGGACAACAGGAATAACAAATGTTGGAGTCCTGTCCACTGAAACTATGATTTAAAAATGATATGAATAATTTTGTAAAGTTTGAAGTAGGTTATACAAGCAGTTTTTAAAGTTATAGAACAATAATTCAGGTTAATGAAGTAACAAAGGGACATAATTGTCAAAAAAAGCAAGCCAATGGCCAGGGATTGATTGACAAAACAATACTGAAAATAGATTAACTAGAAATTTATCCTTCGTATGTAACGCGTTTATTTTAAAGAGACGTAACCGATTTGCAGTGAAAGTGAATTAAAACCACTTGCGAAATAAAGAGTTTCATTAAGTGTCTGTAAATGCTTGTAAATGCATGGTTTATGAAGAAACAAAGGGGCATAATTGTAAATAAAAGCAAGCCAATGACCATGGATTTATTGACAAACAATAGTGAAAATAGATGAACAAGAAAATAATCCATCGCACGTAACGCTTTTGTTTTAAAAAAAAGAAGCATTCGATTTGCCGTGAAAATTGACTAAAACCAATTGAAAAAAAGAGTTTCATTAAATGCCTGTAAATGCTTGTAAATGCATGGAAAAGCTTGATCTGGGGAATGATCACAGAAACAGCAGTGGCATTTCTGAAGTTACCTGACGTGACAAAATGCCTTTACCATTATCATAAATGCTATTTCAAGCACGATTTCAAAGAAATAAGATTATCAGGGCATGCGGATGAAGTTTGATGACTTCTTAAAAGCTTGTGGAGAAAAAAAGAGAAAAGCTCACTCGATGGTGTAAGTTATAAATAGTAATTATCTTCTCGTATAGGAAATAAAGATTGAGGCACGAAGACGTGTGTGCTGGATTCTTAAAGAATTATAATTCATGAAAGAACGAATATTATGATACTGCTTTAAACATTCTCAAGGTCTTTTTGTTGCAGCTGAAATAAAAAAAATGTTTACTGTTACTGGTCAAACCAATAATTATTTATTGAAAAACCGATGTCATTCGAATAGAGGACGTTGTCTTACTGGGTGTGGCTTTAGTTGGTTGGTCTTTCTAAAGAATATTGTAAAGAAATAGTGAGTGTGAGACATAAACTGATCAGATTTAAAAGAAGGAATTGGATCATATTTTTTTCAAAATATTTGTTCTAACAGCAATGGGTTTCCGACTTACACAAATCGTTTTACACGAATTGTTGTGCCACTGACCGTTCCATATCGATAACACCTCGGATTCTCTTTCTCGAATATTGTTTGTGGTGTCTATTTTGAAATTGGTAATTTAATAAACAATTCTTTCTATTTTCTTTACTTTTTTGGCTGTGTAGGGAGGCTCTGTCATCTGGCTGTGGTTGTTCCTTATATGCATAGATTTTTTTTATAAATAAGTCAATATTTGATTGGCTTTGGGGGAACAGAAACGCGAGAATAGTAATAGATTGGTATTAATGTAATTGACAATCATTTGACTTGTTCCTATGCTTTAAGAGTTTCGATGTCATTTAGAAAAAGGTGTGAAAGATTAAAGACCGACTGACACTCGAGTTCACGCTTTTCTTTTCATATTTTTGATTTTGATATGATTAAAGATAATTGAATAAAAATGATGAGTAAGTAACCTTTTCATCTATTTCGAAAGAAAAAATCATTTTAACTAATTTTGGAGTGTCACAGATTTTGACCTTACTTAGAAAATGTTCAGAAGCCAATGCATGGTCATGTAGGTTCAAGGTCAAGGTCACAATTAAGGGTTATAAGTTACATGTACATCTTTAAATTCCGCTTCTGCTCTGTCTATCAACCACCAAGTGGAAGATTTTGGAACTCAGGAAAATATCACCTTTTAGGGTCAAAGGTCAAATCAGTCAAATTCCATCATGTTTCATGTCTGCTCCCTAGCCCGACAACCATAGATGAAGGTCTTATCTATCAATCTCCGCCTCAAGCAAACACCCTGTTTTAATGTCAATGTTTCGGATATCCATGCCGCAGCTGGGGATATGGCCAAGCAAAGACCAACTTTAATTTTTTTAAACTTGATAGCATTATCTTAAAAGCAATGGGATAAGGAGGAAGTAAACTCTAACGAACAGAAATACTCAAGAATCTCTGACATAATATCGTGAATCACGAATCTTCTCTACTTGTTTTAAGGAGTGTTCTGTTTGAATCGTGAATGTTTAATTGAGATTAGGCGTTTGATATGCTGAAACTGTCCAGGTCTCTCTCTAATTATGAAACACATCTGATCGACTGTTTGCATAATTTGAAGTAAAGAAGAAATTAAAATCATCAGCTCTAAGACAAACACCGGAAATAAAACGGCAAATCAGGCCAGACTTAAAATATTCTTTGTTTCCCCATCCCGATCCAAACAGATTTAGTAGTATGGGTAGGTAGGTAGGTCAAAATATTTTTTATTTGATATTTTTTGAATAACGATCCACATTTAGATATTCCAGAATTAACTCCAAGAGGAATACCAACGCTATAAAATTTAAATATATAGGTACCAAGTTTACATGTACTATAGATGAATGCTTTTATGCAAAATGACCAAGTCGCCATTGTGATAAGCCTGCCCTGGAATAGTGCTATATTAATAATGAAATAAACTTCCTTATTACTTAAAACTGAAATACAATTTAAAGCAAATTTCGCATTTTGACCATCAAAATTTAGTACTGTTATTTTTATTTTTTTAATAAAGATATATTCAGGTACTGATCATTTCAGTGTTGCAATAATCTTTACACCAAACCGGACACTCTGACTCCTTGCAAATCAAGTGCTGTAAACAGGACAGCCGGTGGTATTCCTTTGCTTTCCATTTCGCTATCACCAACATGCTAAACAACTTCACCATCAATGTCACAGTGACACATTGTCAACTTTGTTGATAATCTACATATTTTCCTGGATATTAAAGAACGACGGGTGTCTCCATTTAAACAGATACGCAAACAGAATGTTCCCTAGGTTACGTATTTCACGAAAGGCCAAAAAAATTGCCGGTCATTCGGTCCGATGAGCAATGAAATTAAGGCTGCCGGACCGTAAGAAAATCTGCCAGACTGAAAAAAAGATTAAATATTTATTCAGTTTTGTCTTTTTAGGTACATTTGTTTGAAACAAAATGTAAAACTTGTGTAATTAAATGTGTTAAATTTTATTTCAGTTTTAACAAACTATCACCAATAAAACTTAAAATACCAGTTTTTGCTTAGACCGAGTTCATTTTTATACATTATAACAAACAAGAAAATGGACGAGATGTACATTACTTCCAGTTTATCAAAGATAACTTACATCGACTGCCGATCGCCTATCTTTCAAACGAATTCGCACTTTTATCCCATGAAACTTTGTTAAAGACTTCCATTGTATTGTTTCCGTGAGATGAAAATCAACACAGGCAACAAAGCCATTTTAAATTTCGATAAAATCGAAACTTTATGGCCTAGACGCCGGCATTTGCTCTGTGATTCGTGAAATGTCCCCAGTTTGATCACAGAATATCCTCGGCCAACGCTAGACTTACATCGCCATTAGATGATGTTATCGAATTCGCCATTGGACAGTAGGAATCAGACAATCAATCACAAATCATTTTACTGTGACTAAAGGGAAATAACTGGAGTTTATGAAGAAAATATGTTGCTTCCTTAAGACTGAAAGCCGCCGGACAGAAAGACCGAAGACATGCGACATTTTACCGACCGAAGCAAATTTGTCGGACTTTTCCGACGCCTTTCGCGAGGTATGGTTTATCGCCAAGCGTCTGATTACCACCGATTGTTCTAATACTTACTTTCGATCAGTTTCGTACTCAAAATGATTCGAAAAAAATGCATTTTTCTTCTCCAGGTTTTACGTAACAAATAAAAAAAATATCATTTAGGTGTCGGCGATAAAATATTTCGGGTCGCGCCGATTTTTCCGGGTCGGTCGTGGATGGGGAAACAAAGAATATTTTATTTTAGGCCTCAGCGTTCGCTCCAGAAACGAAGTTTTGCAGGAGAGAAACAACGTTAAAAGGTTGTCGTTAAAGTGTTCTCAGGCTTTCTTGTCAAACATTTCTGTTTTACTGGTCTTATCTCGAGAGTTTGTCGATTTTGACCAAGATATATAATAACGTGAAGTAAGTATCCAGAAGCAACTGTATACTAAAAAAGTGAAACATGCATATCAGTAATGACCACATCCAGAAGACACAGCCTCTCACAACCAACAAGTGCAGTGGTAAAAGAGCATGGGTAATAAATGCCCAAGGTTATAAAACTGAGCATGGAAACCAGTCTCAAATCTCAAGCATCTGATTGGCTGAAATGGCGACCAGTCGCCATTTCAGCCAATCAGATGCTTGAGATTTGAGACTGGTTTCCATGCTCAATTTTACAACCTCCAGCCAAAATGATAAATTTCACAATTGACGCAAAAAAACAATTATCGGCAACGAAAACCCGAAAGGTTACAGCATTGGAACGGTCATTTGCAAAACAATTTGCCATTGGGGGTTGATATTGACTTATATTTTTCTTAAGTTACAAAATAAATCTCTATAAAAAAAAGGCCGTGAAAAACCTTGTTGCAAAAGTAAAACAAAAGGAAACGAAAATTACGAATTCACTTTCCAAAAAAGTTTGAATATGTGGTTAAAATTAAAGCGCAATTTGAAAATTAAAGCACAATTCGAGTAAACGGAATAAACTCAAACATAAATCGAGATGGGGTTATAGCAAGGGATACGGGTTGAAAATCCCAAGACCACAAGGCGTCTAAATAGATAATAGGACAACGCGCTCAATAAGTACTTTGTATTTGACAAAAACAACAACTGATATAAGTTATTTTATATAAATAATAGTACATTTTTGTGGGTACACTCATTAATGTGAAAATAACTTTGGTTTGGTTAAAATGTGATTTAAACAGCTTTCGCTAACTTACAATTCAGACTATCTTTATTCAATACGGAAAAGTGAAAACAAACTAAACATAACAGAATCAACCTGTTAAAATTAATTTATTTAAATGAAATGTTAACATATTAATATAAGTCTTAAGAATGGGTTAGTGGGTCAGGGCATTAGATAAGCTTATCAGATAAACCTTGTTTAATGATGCTTATTGTATATATCATTTTCGACAGGGTGAAAAGTTGACCATTATAATAGCATATCAGATTTCTGTAGTAAATAAAACATAAAGGCTTAAATAAGATAAAATCAGACGAAATGATAATTTTATCTTTGACACGTGTTAAGGCATTCTTGTATAAATTACATTCTTTCTTCAAAGATGATGAGTCAGTTTTCATCCTGGCATTAATTAGAACATAGTCCTGCAGCCTTGGAGATTAATTTGTTAAAGAGAATATTTAACAGTTATTAAATAAAATATTTAGAAAAGTTTCTTGTTGATTTGGTTGGTGACTGTAAAATGACTCTTAAAATACAACTAAAAGAATATATGAAAAAAGTTAAAGTGATCATTTTATAACATTTATTATTTAAGCAACTTTTGAAAAGGCCAATTACATGATACTTCTGACCAAATTTGGTTGAAATCTGTCCAGTTGTTTCTGAAAAAAAATATTTTTTTAAGATTTTGCTTGTTAGCCCTGTGGTTTTGGAACGATTGATCGCATGGTCATTACCTGAATAACTTTTGAAGAGGGCAATGCCAGGAGGCATGATGCAAGATGTGGTTAAAATCCAGTGGTTTCAAAGGAGATGATGTTTTAACCAAACTGTTTACGGACGACAGACGCCGAATGAAAGACAACGGACGAAGGCCGGTCACAATAACGCACTAAAGGCACAGGTGAGTTAAATATGAGGAAATTATGACATTAGCTTATCTGTCTGAAAATGAAGAGCTTTCAATGACAACAACTGGAAATGATAATCTTTGTAGAAATCTATTAATTCCGCACACACAAATTATCGAATTCCTGAATTAATATGTATTGATAATAATGTTGACACCAATTAACGAAATAGAGAATTTGTGTGGGTGAAGGTGGGTGTGCCGCCTTAGAATGGTCAGTGGCAAAATTTACCACTGGATAGATAACCAGGTTCTAGGGTATATCAAACTCATCAAAATCATATTTGCCTCAAGAGTTTCTCTTTAAAATGATATTGCCTCTACCGGGCAGCGAACCCGCACCGTCACGGCGACAGCGCCTAGCCATGCACTTCCAACAACGACATTTTAATGCACTTAATTAAAATCTGCATGTAAAAATGAATAAAGGGTAAACATAGTATGCCTTGATAAATTGATTCTGGTATAGAGCATTGAAACAAAAGGCCAAAGATGCCACATGTAAAGTCACATGATTCACCATCCTGATAAATATTTATGCAGAAGACCTTGTTTGCAGCAGACGTCATAAGAAAGCAATTGGTCCAAAATAAAAGGTCATTATCAGAAAACACAGCATTAATCAAAACTATTAATGCCAAACGACTATTATAAAATGTTTTTATCGCCAATCATAATTGTGAAATGTTTATCTTAAAGAGCAAAAGTTTCTATTTTTATCCATTCAATCACGGCTCTTCCAATACCATTTGAAAGCTGTTGAGCACGATACATAAGTATTATATATGTGTAAATATTGTGTTGCGCTAAACCCGGGGCTAGGCGACATGGACTGTAATATGCATTTCATTTCAGCCCATGAACAGGCTCAAACAAACAGAGCCTGTGTTTTTCTTTTAGTAAAATTTGTTGTGTTTTCAAAGTCTCGTTTTGCTTTACTCATTATTATTTATCAATTTTCGTTCAGTTAATATTTTTTCTGAATGCATATAGTTCCAACTTCCACCATAGTGAACAAAAGTTCAATGTATTTTAATCTTTGGTATTAACACCCGAGTAAATGTTTTATAGCATATAGTGGAATTGCGATAACTCGAAACGCGATAACTCGAAATGTCGTTTCTACTCGAAGCCGGGCACTTATATATTTATTTATTTATTTTCCATATATATTTAACTAAAAATCGTCGCGATTACTCGAAACGCAATAACTCAAAATTTTCAGTAACTTGAACATAATAATTTATTTATTTATTTGTTATTATTATTATTATTATTATTATTATTATTATTATTATTATTATTATTATTATTCATCATCATCATCATCATCATCATAATCATCTTTTTTTTCATTTCTATTATAATAATAATAATAATTATTATTATTATTATTAGTATTATTATTATCATTTTATTATAATTATTACTACGAATTTATTATAATTATTTTATTATTATTTTATTTTCATCTATATGACAGTCTGAGACAGAGAATGTAATCACTCATTAGCATTTATTTAATTACTGAAAGCAGAAAGGTCTGAAATTTACAGAGTGATAGCAGACTAGTTACTAATGCCAACATTATCGAAAAGATCAGAGATATGGCAATATTTAAAGCTAATATTTCATGACTCGTATAAACAATGATCAACAACAGAGCATCTGTTTGTTGAAAGTGATACCTATATATTTATGATAAGTATAATTTATATGCTATTAAAGTCTGGGCATATTTCTAAGCAAGTTTGTTTCATAATGTATTATTTGGGATAATTTCATTCACACAAGCGAAATAATCATCGAATTCCGCAATCTCACTATCTAGATCCCCATAGATAGGTAGCATACCTTCATTCTGTAATATTTTGCATCAAAGTATCATAGATGAATATCTTGATTTATTACCAGTGGTAAGTTACTGACGCATTATATACAAATAATGGTAAGATCGCCAAAACGCTGGAATTTTAACCATACTATATCTTCATGTGTTGGGGTAAAAGCGAAAACATTTCTTTTAACCCATTGTCATTTTTTTATTTGTTTTCTCCGTATATTATAATTCATGTTCATGTTATAATTGTATATTGTCATGTCACGTGAATATTGTTAAACTAATATACGGATTGTATTCATATGTGCCATTATATGGCTTGAGTTGAAATAAAGTTATTTTCTGCTCTGCTCTGTTCTGTTCTATAATTGTAAATTAAACCCAATTAACGCAGTGTAGTAACAATTACCTGTAAAGTGTATAAAAAGCGAATATGCAAATAAAAATAAAAGCTACATCAATAGAACTCCTCTCAAAGGTGTTGAAGTCTTCATTCAATTTCTAGATTTTCTGATGACGGTCTTATAACCAAAAAAGGGCCTCTATAGAGATCCGTTAAAATTGTATACATGATATTTTTTCAAACAATTATTACGTTCCTTTTTTTATAACGAAAATTGATTTTTGACAATCGCCATAATCAAATTTCGACAGACAGTTATTCAACAGAATGTATAAATAACCTCAAAGCCATACAAATAGGTCGGGCAGCGCCTAGCCAACCATGCAAGAGACAGACACAGAACATACCATTCGTATAAAACATGGAAAGTTCAAGTATGCCTATATACTGCCAAACACAATGGCTGACAATCTGCATGGTTTAAAATTAGCATATTAAAATCAAGGGAGGTAACTGATAATTATAACTACACAGAAATAAAGTACAGGGATACTTCTTTGAGCCACAACACAGCATTTTACACCTGCTGTAGTGATATTTATATTTATACTTATCAAAAATGAAAACTTGACAAAAATAACATGGAAAACTTCTGTTCAGTGATGCTATATATTATCCTTATTTTAAGCTGGGGCACATATCTGGACATTTGATCAAGGGAGAAGAGGTTGTTATTCTTTTACAGAGGTCAAGATTATCACCTCTTTCCTAACAAATGATAAGATCGACATTTTTTCAAAAAGTCTCTAACAGACTACTTGACTGTCACATTTAGTAGTTTATGGCGTTTACAGAAGGAAACATACAATAGTTAAAGTCCGCTTATGCAAAGAAATAAGTTACAGTTTCTTAAATATAATTTTTTGCTAATTAACTACGTTTTAATTAAAGAAAGAGCAAACTCTAAATGTTAATTTGCATCAAAAGAAAATTTTAACCGGCAGATACTGAACTGACAACTTTCAAGATAAACATATTGGTGATTAAATTCCTCCAGATATTTGCATTTCGTGGCATCATGAATGCAATGGGAGTTTCTAATGTTGTTTTGTTAAGTATTCATTTGGCTTAAATATGTAACAGTTAGTTGAATATCTTTGTTATGCAAATTTTCTCCGTTTTAATTTAAGAAAGAGCAAAATCCATCTGTAAATTTACCTCAACTTGTTTGTTTTTTTTAATTTTCATTTTTTAACAGATACTGAACCGACAACTTTCAATAAAAACATAATGGTGATCAAATTCCATTCAAGTTTTCATTTGGCTTAACTTAAGGATATTTAAGTAATTGTAACCTATTTAAGTTAAATATGTTACAATTACTTCAATATCCTTGTTCTGCAAATTACCCCCGTTTTAATGAAAGACATATTAAAACCCAAACGTAAATTTGCCTTAACCAAATATTTTTTATATTTTTACTTTTTAAACCGATAGATACTGAACCGACAACTTCCAGGATAAACAGATTGGTGATTAATTTCCTCCAGATATTTGTATGCAGTGACAGCATTAATGAAACAGGAGTTTTTAATGTTATTAGGTCAAGTTTTCATGTCAAAAAAAGACACTTGTAAGATGAAGAGAAATATAATTATTATGCTCAGCTTTTGATAATCTGAGAAACGAATGAACCTCTTTATTCTCTATTGTACTGAATTGAATTTCATCGCAGAGAAAATTATATCAATTCTAACTAAACCAACAACATAAAATTTCTTCTTAAACCACTACATGCACGATAAAATACATGTATGAGATTACCACAGCATAAATCTCTTTATAGTGCTATTTGACAAGATTTTTAAATATGAAGTATGCATATCAGAAACAGACACCTTTAGAAAACACAGCCACCCCATACAGTCAATACGCAGAGAGAAAAAAGACAACACGGGTTAAAATATGATCAATATCAAAAACACACAACAAACACTTGACGAAAATGAGAATCTGTTGGGTAAAGCTTTTAAACCGGGTTCTAACGTGCACAAACCTCACACTTGCCCCCTCCCCCATCGGGTTCCTTATGAACAAACAAGTACACGCTGTCTTGGTTAACAAAACCAATCCACACATCTACTCAACAATGTTGCATGCAAAAGGCACACAAACACACGCACGCAAGCACGCACACAAGCACGTACACAAAATAAGAAGCTAATGGCACTGTCAAGCATTTCGAATGTTCGTGAAAATATCTTCATTCGATGGGACATAACTACTATGCTACAGTAACCGAAAGTTTAACAAGAACAAGACAGTTACCGAACCTTAACACATACACAATTAATAAAACAATTGCTACAACATTTATACTAATAAAAGTTCAAAAGTTCAAACCTGACGAGCGTAACTCAAAAGACGCACGGTCCTGAATATTTATCTCCATGACTGTTCGAATGGTAAATATTTGGTTGTGTGTCTGGTTTATTATGTGTTCATTGGTTATCATTGAACGCCTTTATCGTAACTATTACTGTACTTTTAAGTTATCTTAAATACCCTAGAGATCGTGGTGTTTATTCAATTTACCCGGAAACAGAATTCCGTTAAAAGCTGTAGAGATGTATGACCAGCTGGATTTTAATGCACTTGTAAACTGACCTAATGAAATTCGACATTTTTTCAAATTTTGGTTGCTGTTTATGAAAACGAGAGCATTGGTTTATATAATGATCAAATTTTTAATAAGATGAAAATAAACCTTTGAAAGCCACCGAATACTGAAGACGCGATTGATTCCATTTGCAGTAAAGGAAATGCATGTTACTGTACACGCCACCTAGCCCTGGGTTCAGATGGTTAATACATAAAATTTAATATTTATTTATGAGCTTTTAAGTGTATCCACAGCTTCTTTCATCGTGTTACATAGGGAAACAACTTCAAGACAATCCTTCAAGAAGCAAGGCGCCCTATCAATCTGTTGGTGTCAATAATTTGCATAATTTCAATAATTAATATATAATTAAGTACATGCAAGTACATACAAGTACAAATTTTCTTGGTGAATTAGCTCCAACCCACATCAACCCGATAATTTTGCAAAATCACACAGACAAGCAAAAAATACTCAATGACCTTACTGAGAACAGAGGCCCCTGGAGTCAAATCAGCAAGAACAAGATAACATGAATAAAAGAAGTTGCAAGGTTCTTTTACAAGTTTTTCCTATAAACCTTCATAAACTCTCAAACTTATGTGACCGTTGTGCAAACAAACATAATAATGAACTGTAAATGGGTTAAACACCAAACCTGCAGAGTGCTTATGAGTGATGTAAAATATCATGTTGGCAGCCTTTATTTAAATTTTAGAAACAATGAGTTATTCTAGACTGACCATAAAGCATAATATTAAGAAACGACTAAGCGAAAGTTGAGTCTTGATCCATGCCAGTAATGTTTTAGAAAAGTTGCCTATTATTTGAACAAAACTACGTGTAATCTTAATAAAAAGATACCATTCATGTTCTAATGAACAACTAGCTTGTTGGAAAGCTAAAACTTGACTAGATGTCTAGAATATTCGGTCCAATAGAGGTCTTTCACATTGTTGTGCGCATGCGTCGTACGCCACGTTAGGTGCGGAAAATATTGGTTTTATCCTAAACCGACAAGTGAGGGGGCATTTAACTGTGTCATTGCTAACAATATGAACAGATATGATCACGGTGTCGTCTTAAAGCTAACGATAAATTATAATAATAGTTATGATAAAGCATAATAAATTCGAGTTTTAGAATTTCCGAATATAATAGGCTTAAAACGTCTGGTCGGCAAGATTTGACTGTGAAAAGCGTAAAACAATCAAAGACGTGGTTGCCACTTTGAATCGGGAAGTCTTATATGAAAACAAATACATTGTGGATTACACGTTACTGTATATTTTCCACAGACACATATATAAGCGTATCGAGTTTTTCTGACAAAATGCGTTTACTTCAAGAAATATATTTTATGTTACATGATCTCTCTAAATTGGAGGTAAACGGATGAATTCAGCAATGTATCGGCGTTGAATACTCGTCGTTGTATTCAACGCCCGTTAAGCTTATTAAGTTATTCAAGTTATTATAAACATCATTGTTTTATATAATCGTCAGCCATAGTCAAAAGACATTAGTTTAAGTCGCATTTCATGAATATCTACGTGTTACGAGAATGATGTAGAAAGAAGATAAAATGTCCGCAGACCTCAAAAATCTCAGGATTTTATCTGAAATCTCCGGACCGTAAGGTTCTTCTCCGGATCTAAGGATTTTCAGGCAAAATCTCAGGATTTAAAAATATTGAAAAGGATAATTAATGAAACATAAATTTAACTGAATTTAGAATGGGTTTTGCAATTATATTATTTAATATTAAGAAACTTGGTCTTGGTCACGGCTCCAAAATTTCCTGTTTCTTGAGAGATTACGTGATAGTGACACGCTGCCTCGGGCACACATGTACACAACAGCTAAGTGTCATAAAACTAAACTCGGACCTGAATATCGCAGTCCCGTTCATTTGTTTTGGTCCATGGTCATTTTGATTTTAAACAGAAATGAAAATATTATATTTCAAAAGCTTCAGCGACAACAATTACGAACTTCAACATCAAAATAGTTTTTATTAAAAAAAAACAACAAAACTCTCTGGATTTTTTTTGAATAGGTTTTGGTTGGCCTGCCGTCCGGCAATATTCGTTTGGTTCAATCAATTTAACGATTTCTCAGGTTGTAGCTGGAATCATCCTATTATGTAAATACGTAATATTTTTTCTCAAAAGCAAAACAAGCAAAACACATATCAACCTAGTCGCCGACGAGCTACATCAGAATATAATTATGTCTCATTCCACTATAAATTATAGCGTTACAAAAAAAATGCCGTAAAACGGTAAAATGTCCGATAATGTTCGTCTGAATTGTCAATTATACAGATTTATTTTTAGTAAACACAATTCACGTGTGTATTTTCATAAAAAACCCAAACAAATCCGTTGGATACTCGTGTCCTGAAAATACCGCGATAAACAATGTTTAAAATGCGCATAAACTTTCCTGATGTGCTTTTAAATGATCATAACGTTTTTTTTTATTCTTCGTTGTTTGACTGAACTTACTTATTTATAAATTTGAAATGATTAATCAACATTTTCTTAATTTTATAATCACTTAGTCATACTAACAATAGTAAACGATGCCCCCTCGCGTGCATTTATCGACTAAATATGCTCTTCAATTTTAGAGAGCGCTAAGGGGAGGTAACAATGTGAAAGACCTCTATTCGGAGAGTTCCGTTCATGCAATATCTCATCCGGTCCGTAGCTCTTCTATTTTGGAGATTTGCCGCGATATTTGGAAAAATATTGACTTCTGATGGATATCCTCAAAAAGTACTACTCCGATTGTCCTACACTAGAAAAATGGCTGTGTCAAGTAGATAAAGGTCACACTTTAGTCTCAGATGACTTAAAACGCGATAAAAGGTACAGAAATTCATACCTTATGATGCAATTACTGTTTCGACTGTGACGGTCGGACACATGTTTTCAAATTCTGTTGGGCTATCGTTGTCTAGTAGTCTCCTTATGATATCAGGCGGCTTCAGTCTCTTTTGGTAGAGCGACGGCACGGTAATCCCGAGGTTCTAATCCAGGTCTGAAGGTTATAAAGCTGAGTTTGGAAACCAGTCTCAAATCATAAGCATCTGACCAGTCGCCATTTTAGCCAATCAGATGCTTGTGATTTGAGACTGGTTTCAGATAGATAGATAGATATTTATTCAGGTTAAAACACACATATATACGAATTACAACATTTTATATTAGCATTTTAACTAAAAATATTAATGTAGCAAGTAAGACGCGTTTGTGGGATCACTACTGATCGAAACCCTGAGGCCTAGAAACTGCCTTAAAATATACTTAAATTAAGGAGAATAGCACAGGAAATATACAAAGTAGTATGACACTACTAAAAAGTCTTAAAAAGTGTGTCATCTCCAATAAAATTTGAAGGGAACTGATCAGCAACTACCCCACACATAAAAACAACCAATTACACTTATATTTTTACATGTTTGTAATCTACTGTTTATCACAGTTGCAAATGCCAAATTACTTGGCTATCACAGAAAATTTCAGAACATTTCTTAGTATATTATACAAACATGAACAACCTCGAAAAAAAAGCCCTATATGAACTGTACTGATATGAATGTATATATATCTATATATAGTGTGTAAAACCTAGGATAGCCCATGAAAGCTCGAAAGCTTATTTCCAATGGGGTCCTTCGATAATACTTACTACAATAAGTATAGAATACCTGTAGGGTGGAAAAAAAAAAAAAAAAAAAGGTGTAATACAGAACTATTGATTCATAATTTGAATTAGTAAGTTGTTACATTCATGTTTCTATAATATATATAAAATTTACCATGGTGACTAGAGAGTAAAATATTCACAAAATGTGATCATTGAATTAATGTATCTTGGCTGTGTCCAAGAGATGGTTCTTCACAGCCATTTTGAATCTAAATTTATTTTCAATTTTCTTTATTGAATCTGGTAGAGCATTCCAATCCTTTATTGCACTGTAATAAAAGGTAATGTTTTCTTTACCATGACATTTAGGTACTCTAAAATTATATGTATTAGCCCTAGTTGAGTAGGAGTGAGTCTCTTTCACAAATACAAAGTTCTCTTTCATATATGATGGACACTTATCCTGTACAATTTCAAAAACATGGTTAAGTCTTAATTTTTTATTTCTATTTTCTACATTTAGCAAATTCATATCTTAAAGTCTTTGTTGGTTAATACTTTCTCTGGGACCCATACTATAAATAAATCTAACAATTTTATTTTGACATACTTGTAATTTGTCTCTAAGACCTTTGTTTAAGCTCGGATACCAAGAAGAACAAGCATAATCTATATGGCACTGAATCAAAGCAGAACATAAGTATTTTCTAGTCCTTGTATCTAATGTCTTAGCATTTCTTTACATAAATTTAAGACGAGAGTTCACTTTGCTAACAATATTGTTAACTATATTTTCACCTGATAATGTATTATCAATACCAACACCAAGATATTTAACAGAATTTGTTGACTTAATAATATGCCCTTTGCAGCTAATTTTGAAATTTTTAAGTTTCTTCCCATGCTCAGTTTTATAACCTTGGGCACTGGTTGAGGCCTACACATTTTCTCTTTTCTCCCTTGTGTTGCAGTTCTTCGCCATTTTCATTTTTGAGCTAGACCACGAAAATTTATCGAAACATGATATGAGATCAGGATTCCAAGCAAGGCCAAGTAATTATGAAGGCCTCAACAAACATAGGTTGACAAACCGAGTGGAGCTTACACATCTGGCCTCCGGGTAGGCGTATTTATATTTCGATAACAGTGATATAAACCTACTTATCAGGTCAAAATCTCCAGAAATGCACAAAATAACGAAATATTCCGCCATTTTGTTCCGCACAGAACATGTCCCTCACTTACTTTTCCGCAAAAACCAAATACGTTGGACCCCCTGCTACAAGCTATGTGAGAAACATTTTATGTTAAAAATATCTTAATTAGAAATCAAATTAAGGGGTAGGACCGTGTTTTCCGTTTCACATGGTACATTGAACTCTCATTAAATCTGCAATCTTTTGCTCTGTGTCATGGTGAACAGTACTTGTATAATTGCAGACATCACTGCAGTGTTATAGTATATTCATCTATTAAGATAAACATCTTTCAGATGTAGTAATGTTTAGGAAAATGATATAATTTCATTTTATATTATGACTTTTTTGCTCTATGATCATATCTCAAAACAGTGGGTAGTCATTTTCAAATCTTAATTTCTGAAGTTAACTACAGTACCGTAAAAAATTTCAAAATGTTATATTTTACTCAGTTATGATTAGAGATGATATTTATGAAATGTTTATTGATGTACCTACTTTAAATTTTTGAAAAAAAAAAGGCTTAAGTGACTTTGGCAATTTTGTTTTTTTGAGAATTTAAAGGAATTCCTGTATACTGTCACTGAAGATTTCACCAATATGATAGCTACATTATTAAAATCACTCATGATATGAACTTTTATAATAAGAACAATTATATTTGCAGTGAATAAATGCTTTTAAGGCATAGAACTTTGTCCAAAAACTTTAAAAAAAAAACTTTTTTGAAATCATGTACCTTTTTTTTTTCCCATACACAAAAAGAGTCGGTGAACTAAAATTTGTGAAAATGCAAAAAGCACACGGTAAACATTTGTTTAAATATGTATTTAAATTAGATAATGCAAATCACAAATATTGCAAGTTTAAGTTAGTATGAAATTTTTTACCATTATGGGAAGACTTCCTTAAGTAAATGTATAACTTGATGCACAATTTAGTATTTGTACTTGCAGATGCTGCGAACTCTTGGAGAGTGTTATTGTTTGCGAGAATGCTGGATCAAGTCAGCCGACTACATTTTCCTTGTCACAGCATCACAGTCAGAAAGATTTAGTATTAACAGCAATAGAGGTAACGCATCTACAAAAGTGGTACAATAAACTCAGCCTTTTTATGTGCATTACACTTTGTCTGCAACCACTCAAATCCAGAAAATTGAATAGATTTCTCTAATGAGCTAGACAATTTTTACTAAGAAAAGCCTAGTTATTAAAAAACTTAAAATTAAGTGCCATGTAAGCACAGTTTCTTATTTTTAAATACTGTAAATATTGCTCCTACTAGAATATTTCCCCAAATAGTGTGGAAGTTTTTCAACCAATGACACAGTCCTTGAATGAAAATGACATGGGATGGCTGTGTCATTCTTGCAGATGTGTCTGATGATCTGGATCTACACTGGTCTCGCATGTGACAAAAGTTGTTTCCATGGAGAAAGGCTTTAAGCAAGAGTGTTGTTAGCAAACCACTGTTAATAGATTGGACACATCCCAACTTTAGCGTTCCTACACAGGTTTCCAGGACATACACATGAAACTGTAAAAAAAATGCTAGTAAACAACCAATTATCCCATTTTGCAGTATACTTAAGATTGCAACAATAATAGAAGGCAAGCTTTTTTTATTTCAGAGACTCCTTAAGAAGAAGGGATTAGGAAATGATGTGCTTACCTATGGATTTTGCCTGGTATGGAATAATTGGAAAAATTTCTTGATCTTATTTCCTGGATAGAGAAGTCTTTTTCTAGAAATTAGGGTAGAAAATTTTAGTCTACCCTTTAACCCTTTCCTCCATAGATACACTTTTATTGCGAGGGGAACAGTTTAGATCCAGATGTGCTGGCAGTCTGTTCAGGATCTAAACTGTTTGCTTTTTGATTCATTAGGTTATTTCTGACCAAAATGCGACCAGTACAGATCCAGATCAAACAGCATGGATGTGTCGGCTGATCTGGATCTACACTGGTCGCACATGCGTAAAAATTCGTATATATGGAGGAAAAGGCCAAGCACTAAGCACAAATATATAACATTGCATCCAACATCGACCCAGATCAGCCTGTGAATCCACAGTCCGATCACGATGTATCCTTATATCCTTGAGTACAATGTAGGTGTATAAAGGTAGGCATTAAATCTGTCATCTAGTACCAGGACAAATATGATTATATTTAAAATTAGAATTGAACATTACCATACAGGTAAGTCTTTCTTGATTGATAACCTGTCTAAGCAATGAAAACTGGGATTTAATCTGATCAGTAATTTTTAATGCTTGTCTTCCATGAAAAGATTTGTGGAACACTTGTTTAAACAATAAACAGACAAGCTTTTATTGATAGAGAAGCAAGTCGTTTTAACCGTTAACACCATGGTTATGCCTTTTATCTCAGGTGACCTTCGGTAGAAACAGATCGGTCAGCAGATCCCCGCCATCTTCTTTGGATCTACAGTGTTCACTTCTTGGTCACACAAAAAAATTAATCTTAAATTGAGAAGTGTATATTCTGATCAGATAGCAGGGATTTTTCAGCTAATATGGATCTACACTGTTTGGCTATGGGATAACAGCCTTATCCCATAGAGTTAATTGGCCATGCAATCTGATCAGGATCTATACTGTTCTCCTTTAGATCAATTACATTATTTCTGACTAAGAGTGTAGATACAGATCAAACTGTACTGATGTCACAGATAAAATTAAAGTCATACCAGGAGGAAAAGGATTAATCAAAGTTGATCTTTCTTATATTTAGATGTCATCTGACCAGTTTGCTCACAGCTGTGGACTGGCTGTTGAGAGCAGATACCCCAATTCCTGTGTGAATAGACTCTACTTTGGGGCATGGGAAATGCTTCTAACAAGGTAACTTGGAATATTCAGAGATTTGAAGGAGTTTTTTTCAGTGGTTCTTAACCTTTTATTCCATATATACACATTTTTACGCATGTGCGACCAGTGTAGATCCAGATCAGCCGCAACATTCATGCTGTTTGATTTGGATCTGTACTGGTCGCATTTTGGTCAGAAATAACCTAACAATTCAAAAAGCAAACAGTTTAGATCCTGATCAGATGGCACGGATGTGTCGGCTGATCTGGATCTAAACTGTTCCCCCACGCAATAAAGGTGTGTCTATGGAAGAAAGGGTTAAACAATGATAACTCCTGATTGTCAATTTTTGAAGTAGTCTCCCTTTTAGAACTCTTGACCATGAGGGTTATTGTCATGAAATTGTCTGAGGTTTCATACTACTGAACTAAGCATATTTGTGTTACAGACTTTTCAAACTATTAACAGAAAAAAATAATGAGGCTGAATACTGAATTTTGTGGGCATTCTCTGAAATTAACCCTTTCCTCCAAATAAACTAGTTTTTATGTATGTGCCACCAGTGTAGATCCACATCAGCACAGATGTTCCAACTTACCTGGATCTGCACAGACTGCACTGGTCACATTTTGGTCAGAAATGATGTAATTCATCAAAAACTAAACATTTCAGATCCTGATCAGATGGCACAGATGTGCTGGCTGATCTGGATCTACACTGTTTGCCCACACAATAAAGGTGTATCAATGAAGTAAAGATTTATGTAAATTTTCTTAACACTCGCACACATGATAGAATCAATTGAAGTTTAGTTTTTACCTGGAAAAATTTTAATTTAGACAAAGGTTGAAATTTTCAATAAATTATTTTCTGATATTGTTTGCTTGTTGAAGTATACCTGATTGATCCAACTAAAACTTGTTCAATTTAGATCGCTGGTTCTATATTCCACATGTTGCCTTTTTTGCCGATCAGATGCTGGAGATTTGAGTCTGGTCTTCAATCTCAGTTTTATGATCTGTGGCCCTAGTATTACCCAACAAACTAGCATTGGTTGGCATCCAGAGAGAAGGATGTCATTGTGTGTATCAGTGCTGAGTATGTAAAAGAATAACAAGCAGTCATTAACCCTTTTCTCCATAGATACACATTTATTGCATGGGCCAACATTTAGATCCAGATCAGCCAGCACATCCATGCCTTCTGATCAAGTCCTAAACTGTTTGCTTTTTAGCTCACCAGAGCCAAAGGCTCTGAGTGAGCTATTATGATCAGTGGGGACCAGATGTAAGCGTCCGGCGTCCGTCAACATTTTGTTTGTTAACACGATAGAGGCCACAGTTTTCAACCGATTTTCATCAAACTTGGTCAGAATGTTTCTCTTGGTGGTGTGGTGATCCCTTTCGAAACTGGGTCATCTTGGGTCAAAAACTAGGTCACTAGGTCAGATTAAAGCAAAAATTTTGTAAATGCAATAGAGGTCACATTTTTTATCCGATTGTCATCAAATTTGGTATGAATATTGATATTGATGATCTCTACTCAAATTATTAAAATCATGTTCTTAAATAGCCCAGGGGCCCCGCCCTGGGGTTTTTAATTCTTTTTTCTTTTAAATTCTGTTTTTAACCTTTGATTTTCTACAGTTATCAACCAGATTTCGGCACAAACTTTATACCGTCTCAAAATTCAATCTTTCCTGAAAAATTCATTCACTGGTTGTTCAGTGATAAAATTTGAAACAAAAATTTTAGTAGCAGAGTGAAAATATCAAGTGTCAAAATTTCAGTAGTTCTACCTGTCTTCAGCTATATTAAAATGTATTAGGATGCATTATCCAGTTCATTGCTCTAGTTGCTGGTCAAATGACCTACTGAACTTTCTGCTTAGATCTGTGTTATGCAATATTAAGAACTTTGCTCTGGAAGTTTTTATAGGGTAAATTTTGACATCTTCTATGGATACTGACCAAATAACAAATAAACATTCTTACTTTATAGCACTGAATATTTCTGAATTTTTAGCTCACCTGAGCTGGCTCAGGGTGAGCTTTTAGGATCGATGAATGTCCGTCGTCAGTCCACACTTAGTTCGTTAACACTCTAGCGGTCACATTTTTGCTCCGATTGTCATGAAACTTGGTCAGGATGTTTGTCCCAATTATTTCTCGGACGAGTTCGAATATGGGTCGTCTGGGTCCAAAAACTAGGTCAATGTTACTAAAAATAGAATTTTCTTGTTAACACTCTAGCGGTCACATTTTTGCTCCGATTGTCATGAAACTTGGTCAGGATGTTTGTCCCAATGATTTCTTGGATGAGTTCGAATATGGGTCATCTGGGTCAAAAAAACTAGGTCACTGTTTCTAAAAATAGAATTTTCTTGTTAACACTCTAGTGGTCACATTTTTGCTCTGATTGTCATGAAACTTGGTCAGGGTGTTTGTCCCAATGATTTCTCGGATGAGTTCGAATATGGGTCATCTGGGTCCAAAAACTAGGTCACTGTTACTAAAAATAGAATTTTCTTGTTAACACTCTAGCGGTCACATTTTTGCTCCGATTGTCATGAAACTTGGTCAGGATGTTTGTCCCAATGTTTCTCGGACGAGTTCAAATATGGGTCATCTGGGTCCAAAAACTAGGTCACTGTTACTAAAAATAGAATTTTCTTGTTAACACTCTAGTGGTCACATTTTTGCTCCGATTGTCATGATGTTTGTCCCAATGATTTCTCAGACGAGTTCGAATATGGGTCATCTGGTTCCAAAAACTAGGTCACTGTTACTAAAAATAGAATTTTCTTGTTAACACTCTAGCCGTCACATTTTTGCCCCGATTGTCATGAAACTTGGTCAGGATGTTTGTCCCAATGATTTCTCGGACGAGTTCAAATATGGGTCATCTGGGTCCAAAAACTAGGTCACTGTTACTAAAAATAGAATTTTCTTGTTAACACTCTAGTGGTCACATTTTTGCTCCGATTGTCATGAAACTTGGTCAGGATGTTTGTCCCAATGATTTCTCGGATGAGTTCGAATATGGGTCATCTGGGTCCAAAAACTAGGTCACTGTTACTAAAAATATAATTTTCGTGTTAACACTCTAGTGGTCACATTTTTGCTCCGATTGTCATGAAACTTGGTCAGGGTGTTTGTCCCAATCATTTCTCAGACGAGTTCGAATATGGGTCATCTGGGTCCCAAAACTAGGTCACTGTTACTAAAAATAGAATTTTCTTGTTAACACTCTAGTGGTCACATTTTTGCTCTGATTGTCATGAAACTTGGTCAGGATGTTTGTCCCAATGATTTCTTGGACGAGTTCAAATATGGGTCATCTTGGTCCAAAAACTAGGTCACTGTTACTAAAAGTAGAATTTTCTTGTTAACACTTTAGCGGTCACATTTTTGCTCCGATTGTCATGAAACTTGGTCAGGATGTTTGTCCCACTCGGACGAGTTCGAATATGGGTCATCTGGGTCCAAAAACTAGGTCACTATAACTTAAATTAGAATTTTCTTGTTAACACTTAAGTGGTCACATTTTTGCTCCGATTGTCATGAAACTTGGTCAGGATGTTTGTCCCAATGATTTCTCGGATGAGTTTGAATGTGGGTCATCTGGTTCCAAAAACTAGGTCACTGTTACTAAAAATAGAATTTTCTTGTTAACACTCTAGCGTTCACATTTTTGCTCCGATTGTCACGAAACTTGGTCAGGATGTTTGTCCCAATGATTTCTCTGACGAGTTCGAATATGGGTCATCTGGGTCCAAAAACTAGGTCACTATAACTTAAATTAGAATTTTCTTGTTAACACTTAAGTGGTCAGATTTTTGCTCCGATTTTCATGAAACTTGGTCAGGATGTTTGTCCCAATGATTTCTCGGATGAGTTTGAATGTGGGTCATCTGGTTCCAAAAACTAGGTCACTGTTACTAAAAATAGAATTTTCTTGTTAACACTCTAGCGTTCACATTTTTGCTCCGATTGTCACGAAACTTGGTCAGGATGTTTGTCCCAATGATTTCTCTGACGAGTTCGAATATGGGTCATCTTGGTCCAAAAACTAGGTCACTGTTACTAAAAATAGAATTTTCTTGTTAATACTCTAGTGGTCACATTTTTGCCTCGATTGTCATGAAACATGATCAGGATGTTTGTCCCAATGATTTCTTGGACGAGTTTGAATATGGGTCATCTGGGTCCAAAAACTAGGTCACTGTTACTAAAAATAGAATTTTCTTGTTAACACTCTAGCGGTCACATTTTTGCTCTGATTGTCATGAAACTTGGTCAGGATGTTTGTCCCAATGATTTCTCGGACGAGTTCAAATATGGGTCATCTGGGTCTAGGTCACTGTTACTAAAAATAACTTTGTTGTTCTCAGGTGAGCGATAAAGGGCCATCATGGCCCTCTTGTTTACTGAAATTTTCTGAATATTTTATTCAAATTCGTAAGTTAAACAACAACATTCTCAAAATGTTCAGACTATATTAACCCTTTCGTCAATAGACACAACTTTTGCGTGGGTGAACAGTGTAGATCCAGATCCGCAGGCACATCAGAACCATCTGATCAGGATCTGCACTGTTCGCTTTTTGATTCATTAGGTTATTTTTGACTAAAATGGGACCAGTGCAGATCCTGATCAGACGCCACAAATGTGCCGGCTTATCTGGATCTACACTTGTCGCACATGCGTAAAAATGCGTCTATAAGGAGGAAAGGGTTATTGTGTATACCGTGTATGTACAAAAAATGGCAAGTTAATTGCAGGTCTCAGAACTCCAGCATTTGATTTTTTTTCTAAGACTAGTATCAGGTTTCGGCAGTCAGATGCTTGAGAATTGAGTATGGTCTCTAGTCTCAGTTTTATTGTCTTTGGCCCTGATCTTGACCAAACCAGTCTTTAACTCTTTCCTCCATATAGACATATTTTTATGCAATGCCAACAGTGTAGATCCAGATCAGCTGACTCATTTGTGTAGTCTCAGGGCACGACAAATCCATTGCCGGGTTCCCGCGGGCTACCGCATTCGACCCTGCGGACTACCAAAAAATTCCGGCGAGTGTCTGCTGGGCCACCTTAAAATTCACATATTGGTTGCCCGGCAAATCAACAGTTTCAAAATCTCCAATTAACAGGAAACGTTATGACACTCCACTGTAAAACGACACGCGCGGGTAATTATCGATTTGGTCACCTTTGACCTCTCTCTGTCAGTCTCGCACGCTCTTTTGCATGCTATCTATGTATTTAACCGAGCGCGAGGATACGGCGAGATTTTGCGGTACTTTGATGTGTTTTGATTAGATCATCACTCTGTCAATTAAACAACCTGTTGATTGCAACTATCACAGTTTCGGCTACCTAATTTACGATAAAAGGTGTTATTGTTCAGTATGTCAGTTGATTGATAATGATTGCGTTAATTATTATGTAGGTGAGAAAAACAATGGGCAGCAAGAAAATCAAAAATTAAAACAGGTGACATTTTGCAAAACGTTCATAACAGAACAGTTCTATATAATTTGTTAATGGATCATTTTGTCATCAGAAAGCAAGTTATATGTTAAATTTTCTTTCAACCACACCCCACCTTATGCCTGCTGCCTTCACAGCCAAATACCGGTCTTGGAATTTTTACATCAAATAAAATATGATAAAAATTAATTTTAAAGAAGTTTTAGAACTGTTTAAATAGTAGTGTAACAAGGACTATACATATTTTGATGATATTACATGGAGGAAAATTGTAGTAGATAGCTTCTGTTTATGTGAGATGTTCATATGATATTAGACATTGATAATCTATTCTAATTATCATATAACTACAGTTCTCAATACTTATGTGATAAATAAATAAAAGTAAATAATCTGAGAGGTGTTTTAATATGACCAGTAATCAAAAACGTCCCATCTTTGGTGTAATGTGAGTATATCTAAGGTAATAAATAGGAAACCGAAAAGTCCGGGCTACCAAGCAAAAATCCTGGTAGCCCAGTGGGCTCCTAAGTAATTTCAGGATTTGTCGTGCCCTGGTAGTCTGTTAAGGATCTGCACTGGTCGCATTTAGGTCAGAATTAACTGAACAAATAAAAAAGCTTACAGTGTAGATTTTGTTCAGACGGTAGGGATATGCTGACTGATCTGGATCTACACTGATTGTCAACGCAAAAAAGGTACAATATGGAGGAAAGGATTAAGCATTTTTGTAGGAAAGGTTTATTCCATTAATTTCAAGCAAACTACTGCCTCAAAAGAAAACATCATTTGCATTTTTGAGTTGAAGATTAGAGGCTTCTTGGAATTAAATACAAGTGTGACGGTATGAAATGTTATAATACCCCAGCAAATGAAGTAGAATCGTCATCTCATGAAATGTGAAAATATATCTTTGTGTGATGCTATAAGGCACGTTATTATTATAACCCCACAAACAAAGTTTGGGGTGTATATAGGAGTCATTATCCGGTTATGTGGTTAGTCTGTGGCACTTACTACGTCAAAAATTTTCAAGATATCGACTTGAAACTTTAAACATATGTTCGTGAGTAGATTTGTGCGAACTTTTTTTTTCTATTTGGATCAGTCCATTATTTTTTGGAGCAGTGCTCGATTAAACAAAATCTTGTGGCGCGAATTTCTTCTAGACTTCTACAGTTTTCAAGATATTGACTTGAAACTTTAAACATATGTACGGCATGAAGTGTAGATTTGCCCGACATATTTTTCATGTGGATCAGTCCATTATTTTTTGCACGGGATATCATTAAACGAAACCGTGTTATGCAAACTTCTACAGTTTTCAAGATATCGACTTGAATCTGAAATCTTATGTTCTGCATGAAGTGCACATGTAAGCGACATATTTTTTGTGTGGATCAGTCCATTATTTTTTGGAGTGGAGCAATATTTAACAAAATCTTTCATTTTTAACAAAATCTTAAGACGCAAACTACTTCTCCAGTTTTCAAACTTTAAACATACGTTCTTGATTAGATTTGCATGACATATTTTTTTTCATGTGGATCAGTCCATTATTTTTTAGAAGGGGAATATGATTCAACAAAATCTTGTGACCCCAACTACTTCTACAGTTTTTAAGATATTGACTTGAAACTGAAATCATATGTTCTGCATGAAGTGCACATGTAAGCTACATATTTTTTATGGATCAGTCCATTATTTTTTGGGAGGGGAGCATTATTTAACAAAATCTTATAATGAAAACTACTTCTCCAGTTTTCAAACTTTTAACATACGTTTGTGAGTAGATTTGCATGACATTTTTTTTTTCATGTGGATCAGTCCATTATTTCTTAGAAGGGAAGTAACACAATGCAACAAAACCTTGTGACACCAACTACTTCTACAGTTTTTAAGATATTGACTTGAAACTTTAAACTTATTTTTGGCATGAAGTGTAGATGTGCATGAAATATTTTTCGTGTAGATCAGTCTATTGTTTTTTTGCAGGGGACATGATTAAACAAAATTGTGTTCTGCAACTTCTACAGTTTTCAACATTTTGACTTGAAACTGTTCAAGTCATTTTTTCCTTCTGGATCAGTCCATTATTTTTTGAGGGTAGCATTATTTAACAAAATGTTGTGATGCAAACTACTGGTACAGTTTTCAAGGTAATTACGTCAAACTTAAAACATATGTTCGACTTGAATTGTAGATTTGTGTAACATATTTTTCATGTAGGTCAGTCCATTATTTTTTGTAGGGGAATGATTTAACAAAATCTTGTGATGCTAAGTAATACATTTTCAAGATATTGACTTGAAACTGAAATCATGTGTTTAGCATGAAGTGTCGATGTGGTAGACATATTTATTATCTGGATCTAGTCCATTAATTTTTGAAGGGGAGCACTATTGAATATTTCATTTATTGTTAGGTAAAAAGATGCGAACATTATTTCTGTATACTCTGACAAAGCAGTATTGCGGGGGTATTAATCACCTTCAGTGATAGCTCTTGTTTAAATTGTTGCAAAGTCAGCTGTGTAATTGTTATTTTCTTGAATTTTTTTCTACCTTTCATTTCGCGAATCCAAGAATCTGGTGAGCGATTTTTGGCCCTCTTGTTGACTTACGTTATTTCTGACCAAAATGCGACCAGTCCAGATCCTGATGTGCTGGCTGATCTGGATCTACACTGGTCGCACATGCATAAAAATGGGTATATATGGAGAAAACGGTTAACAGAAGGCTTTGAAGCTTAAAAATTCAAACCTTCCCAACATGTTATCACATATTATCAACTACCACCATGTTTATACATGATACTATCAGTTCATTTAATGTATTATCACTTACCTCTGAGGATAAATGTCTTGCTGGAATTATGTGCTAATGCGTAAATGATGCTTTCTTAAGTTTTTGCTGGTACATGTTGTGCTTGTTAAGATCATTAACACTCGCATACTCCTTCTTGGGAAAACTATCATGTATTAAACTTCAAGTTGAAAGTTTTTGCCCTTTGAATCTCCTGTATTTCTCACCAAGGTAAAGGAGCAAATTTAAACCCCATGAATTTCGATA
Source organism: Corbicula japonica (assembly GCA_038501625.1). Lineage (NCBI taxonomy): Eukaryota > Metazoa > Mollusca > Bivalvia > Venerida > Cyrenidae > Corbicula > Corbicula japonica. The sequence goes on from JAZAYU010000080.1 coordinate 1,367,158, forward strand.
CAGTGGAACTGCAAATACTTGAGAGGCAATAATTTGAAATGATGCTTTAACTAGAAGTAGCCGCCATTCCCGTCACCTTGTTGAAATTTGTTAACATTTTGTTTATTCAATGATCTTTATATTATCATAAGATAAAAACTGAGTAATAAATTAAAAAAAACTATATTGTTTTATTAAGGAAACTTTACAACAAATATATTTGTTATGTAACATATGTGCCTTAAGAATTCAACATCATTATTTCAAAATCTCCAAAGGTGTAAAGGAAAAGTCAACTCCTGATAACTCGAAGAACGCAATAACTCCAAGTAAATGGACGGTCCCTTGGGTATTTGAGTTATCACAATTGGACTGTATCTTAATAATAAAATAAAATTGTGCAAAGGGGTAGATTCACGAAAGCCCAAGTGGCCTGATATTATCTAAAGCCTGCTTCACGCAGTCTTTGTGTATGGTCGGTGCATCCCGGTAATTTGAAGCAGGTGAATAGGGATAAACCAGGATTAACAGGGATGATTCGTGATACCTAGTTCACATTGCCCCTGTATTAGCCCCAGTGAATCCCGGTTTGGACACTTATATAAAATCACTGTTGCCATGTTGTGGCTCCACCATTACTTTACCGGCATTCACCGGCTGCTAATATTAGTGCCAAAATGTAGTTGGACAGGCACCATTCGGGTCTACGACAGCTCTCCTCCGTGACACACCATGGCTAAACTAGGAAGTAGCCGTATCTCCCCCTTGGACACAGTCCATGCTGGTTTTCTACTGTTTCACGTGGTGGTTTAACAGTGGCATGAACTAAAATTCGTACCTGCAAAAGTAAATGATACTATGGTATATTTCACTTTGTGACATCATTCTGGATGAAGAATAAAAAGTTGACGTAATTTGTTTACAGGATAGGTGACTGTATTATGATGTACTTGCTGGAACACACCTCTCTCTTCCTACAGATATCAGCAACATGTTTTGTTCAGCTAACAGGTATAAATCAATGGTTTTACAGGGTTTATTTATATTATGTAACTTGCCCATATCTTTTTCATGCACAGATAGGGCGAGTCCCTAAAATGGTAAATATTTGGGCTACCCTGAGAATGACATATGCGATCGCTTTGAATATATACTCCTTTATTCCATATATATATGCCTTTATTCACATTTGTGACCTGTGTAGATCATGGAATAACAGCCTTATCCCATAGAGTAAATGGATATTAGCTTCTACCAGAAACTGTTAATTACAATGTATTTGACTATCGGCATGATATTTGAAATGTGCCTACTGATTTGGTAATCTACAATTTGCTGCCAGTGGTTAAAAAAGTGACCATGTGCATACTGTTTATATATTTTATTTAATTTGGTGTGCCTGCTGATCTGGATCTACACTGTTGCCATGGGGAGTTGTCATTTTCAACCAGCCTAAACCTTTACACCATGAGATACGGCTGCTGTCCATTGGTAAACAGTATAGATCTGCATCAGCTGGTACAGATCTACACATTGCATTTTGATTCATTAGATCTGTTTTAACAAGAAGTTCACAGTTTAGATCCTGATAGATCTTGATCTACTCTGTTTGCACATGCTATAAAGCCTATAAATAGAAGTAAGGAGTGAATAATCAACATTTTTTACACTAGGGTGACTATTAATGACTCTTTCAGGAGATCCAATCTTCAGTCTCAACAAACTTCCAGGGGTCAAAGATACAAAAACTGAGACCCGATATGGCAATTCTATGAAAGAGACAAGTACAAATAAGGAAAAGAATAAAATATCATCAAGTTTAGTAGCAAATAAAAATGTCTTTGGGGCAAGATTTAAATCAGAACAAATGACCAGTTCTGTTGAAGATGCACAGAATATATTGCAGAAACAAATTACAGATAACAGTGTTCAAAATGGGAGTCCAGAGACTTATATTAAAGTGGCGGAAAATGAAGTCAAATTTAATAATGTGAATAGTAACTCTCAAGTTATTTCTCAAGTTGCTCATACATCAAGTTCTACTTCGTCAGTTGATAAAAACAGAGATATGAAGACTGCAGCTGTTTCAGGGACTGTTGAAACTGAAAGAAAACTTAACAAGGAAAGGTTGAGAAGTAAGAGAAAATATGAACAGGTTGACAAAGAGAAGTATAAGAAACTCAGAGAGGAAAGTGAAAGGTATTCCAAGCTTAACATGGTGTCACTCAACACAGATGTAATAGAGCATAGTGGGAAAACAGTATCCAACAGTCTGGTTCCTGTTTTTGATAATATTTGTACAACTAGCTTGAAAAGAACGTCTATTGGACATAATTCTAAGAAAAGAAAGTTTGAAGTGGTTTTTCCTGAAGCTGCAAATGAAGAAAGGTGTAATAATAAAAGACAATGCATTCAGAGTGTGGTTGGAAAAGGGAAAGCATTCAAAGATGTTGATGTAAGCAAAAAGTGGGTGACATCGGCAAAGAAATGCAAGAATGTAAAATTAGATTACAATAGAAGGAAATTCAGAAGTTTACCAAGAAAACTTGATCTTAAAACCTCCTCTGTAAAATGTAATCAGAAAGCCGAAAGAGGACATAAGAGGCAAGTTACCAGTGAGAAAGATCTTCTGGTCAGCGTCAGAAACAACAGCATCAGAGCAGATGATGCTAACATGAATACCTTCATTCCATATGAGTAAGCAGCTTCTGATTAAACCCTTTACTGCATAGATACACATTTATTCCTAATTACCATTTTGAAACCTTTATGAACATAAAACACAAACTCCGGTCAATTTCAACATTTAATTTATAAAAACCGCTTGGATTATACCATCTGAATGAATTATTTAAATCATACCACATGCATCGAAAACAGATTTCTCTATATATCATTTACAACAAATACTACACAAAGTACCTTACACAAATACATGTCATGACCATTCGAGACACACAGAAATTCATGAACAGTTCTATTGCTATAGAATTGCAATTCTTTTGCAATAAGCGAACAGATTTTATTCATACAAAAAATCAGTGTGTACACTTCGGTAACCCAAGGCTGAATGACAATCCTGTGATACACAGCACAAATCTCTCGTGCAAAACCTGACACCCGACGGTTTCTTCATAACAAACAAGGAAAATAATTATCTACTTATTCATACCTCAAACATAGAAAATTATATTTATTGAGTGTGTAAATAGTGTATATCCAGATCAGCCATCCAATCTGTGCCGCCTGATCAGGATCACTGTTAACTTTTTAGACTCATTAGGATTCATGTATTTCTGATCAAGATGCAACCAGTACAGATTCCGTGTCATCTGATCTGGATCTACACTGGTTGCACACATGTAAAAATGCTTATATAATTTTATAGAGTATGGGTTAAGTCATATAACAAATTCTTTGGGCAGATAAAAAGATAGTTTGACATAAAAGGTTAATTTTCAGATACCCAACACTGAGAGAATTAGTTACAGTCCACACTCGTTGTGTCGAAGTCGTCGGGACCGTACATTTTAATTCGAGATATCCGAATTTCGACACATCTGAATTGGACGATTATCATACCTATACATTTCTAATGCTGACATGATTGTGAGTGCTAGTACTCGTTTATGAACATTGCAATGGATCAGTTAATTTATCAAAACAGAACAGAAAAAATATATTATAATTAACTTGATTGTATTTATTACATGTTACAAAACCATCATCGTTGAGTTTCGTTGTTTGTGTAACATCGTCGTCGTCTTCACTCTGTGTGTTTAAGTCGTCTTTCGTTATTTTTATTATTACGTTAACTAATTCAAATTAATTTTCACCCCATTATCGTTAATTTGGAGCTTTTTTGTGCTTTCAGTCTTGTTGGGGGAGAATTGATTTTGTTTGGATCATGTTTTTGCATTTGTTGTCCTAAACGGAAGAACTCATATATTATTGGCCTGGTTGTCACAATGTAATCATTATTTAATTAAATGTTTTTTTTAAAAACTGATATTAATTGCATTTTCGAATCCGAATATTTTACATTCGAATGCATTAAATAAGCGATTATTTTACAGAACAGGTGATAATCGTTTATTATTGTTAAATAATGGTATCTTGTTTGCCGACAAGTTCTCTCTTTGAAGAAGCTTTTGAAGAAGATGCGCGCATTGTCGACAGTGGCAAGTTTCACACTTCGACTTATCCGAAGATTTTATATAGCATAATTAAGCCGACGGGTTCTAAATTTACTTGACGTATGGAAACATTGTTTAAGTTGAATTCGAGTTAAGCGGCGTAATATTATATGAAATTAGAACACATTTTGACAGGACTGTAAAATTAATTCGAGATAACCGATGTTTCAACTTAAGCGAGTTTGACACAACGAGTGTGGACTGTATATTACAACTTTTATGAATGGTTGTTGAAACAGCTACATTGATGATATAGCAAATGATGGCACACTCTTTTGTGCAGCAACTTGTGGCAAAAAGTGTGAGGTTGCCAATGTCACACATCAAAACATTTTGCACAATCCAATAAATTGTGACCAGTCTGGCATTTCAGAGTTTGCTTACTTTGGAATTGTTAACAAGTAAACTTCGTCAGTGTTGTTTGACATACAGTTTTCAGGATACCCCAGCTGTAGATTTTCCATGGATTCATTGGAAAAGTTGCATGGAAATTTTGTCCATGGAGTATTTGAACCAAATTCCATGGAAAAATGAAGGGGGATTATCCATGGACAATACCACCTCTTTCCATGGACACTTGTCCATAGATTCCATGGACACTGTTGTTTCCATGGACACCATCCATGGACATATTTACTTTGTTTATGGACATCACACTGCTGTCCATGGAAGCTTCTTTCTGTTGTCCATTGACAGAGAAAACACCTGTGGATCCCTGGATCACTCATTTTTTGAGTCACTCAGCAACTAAAAATAACAATATAAAATACTCAGGAAATCACATAGTTGTCAATTGTTTATTCTAAATCACACAAAAACTTGTCACATAACCTGTTGTATTCCTGTACTTGTTTCTCTTTTGTGATGCAATGCATTGTTTTGTTCATATTTGTAAATGTAAATAAAATATTTTAGTATCATCATAAACTCTTGGTAACTGTCCATGTTAACTTTGTCTGTCCATGGACAACTTTCATGCTTGTCTTAACTTTCCATGGAAACTAGCCTGCTTTCCATGGACAACTTTATTAATGTCCATGGAAAAAACTTTCTTTTCCGTAGACATTGTGCATGGAATCTCACTTTCCATGGAAAAATATCAATTGTCCATGGAATTCCATGCTATGTCAATGGAAATCCATGCATTTTCCATGTTTAATTGCTTGGAAGATCCAGAGCCGGGAAGTTATAGGTTATCAAGAGTTTCTTGTTTGTTAAATTTCAGTTACCACTATCCCGTGCCAAGAAACTGTTCTTTATTTACAAGAAATCCCAGGGAAAAGTTTCCAAAGACAGGTAAAAACAAGTAAAATTTTTTATACTTAATGAAGTATGGTTTTACAAATGTTTTGTTTTACACATTGCTGCCAAACTCAGTTGGTATTTTGCTAATGTTAGATGAACACCTCAGGTATTTTAAGTCAAAGGGCTGGTTCGTGATAACCTTTAATTGAAAATTGGATTTTGATCAGTAACTTGAATGGTTTGACCAACAAAGTACATGTATTTGGATTGTTCATGGTCAGAAAACGACCCCTATTGATTTTTGGTTCAATGGTCAAGGTCTTGGTGTCCTTTTATTGTTATTAGGCTTCAGATCTATAACTAAATAATACAGTCACACTTCTTGGTGTGTAGATCCTTGTAAAAGGTCAGTGGGCCCTGCTGGGGTCGAAGAGTCATAATTGTAGTGACCATCAGCTGTTTCCAATTATTATTTTAAGAATGGTTTACAGTCAAACCTGTGCTAAAGACCACCTCTAAACAAAGACCACCTGTGGACAAAGACCACACGTTATTTGTCCCATTGACCAATTTAAAGAACAAATTCACCTGTGAACAAAGACCACACTTGGGTTCTCCCTTGAATGGTCTTTGTAGACAGGTTTGACTTATTTTAAAGTAGCCTTGGATAGTGAGCTGTCATTGAGTTTGCATAAGACAGATGTATATGCTCAACTTAGCTGTTCATTTGTTTGTTATTAAACATCAGTTTGGTTGATACATGTATTGTTGTGTTAAGTTATTTTCTGTGTTATTTAATGTTTGATCTTTTCTTAAATAAATATGCTTTTATGGCATGTGCCAACAGTGTAGATCCAGATCAGCAGGCACTTCATTGCCATCTGATCAGGATCTGTACTGTTTGCTTTATGATTTATTAGGTTATTTCTGACAAAAAAGAGAAAAGTTTAGATCCTGTTCAGACAGCATGGTTGTGCCAGCTGATCCAGATCTACACTGGTGACACATGCATATATATGGAGTAAAAAGTTAATCATGCATTCACTGATTGTGGTAAGTTCCTTTGTCCATTTCAGCATTTATGTCAACTGTAAGTTGTTCTCCTCAGTTTCTGTTGGATTTGTACAAGGATATATTTTGTGATACAAAAGTATTCAGTAATAATGAACATCTGAAAGTAGCTGCTCCTAACACTGAAGACTTTGTACACATTTTGGCTAAAATCGATGCTGGGGACGCGAGTACCGTTACAGTACATGTATGCAATGAAAATAGTTCAATTTGTAATAATACTTCTGGCAAGGATGTGGAGAAAATGAATGTTTCAGGTGATTCGGTAAACAATTTCAAATGTTCCTACAGCTCTTCTCCATATAGCCACGGAAGTTTACAGAGTGTTAACAGAACCAAGCAAGTGTTTGACCAAAGCAAGACGTCTGAGGAGGCTGGTCATCCTAGTTTCTTCCATGACACAGGCTTCAGTAACATTTCTGGTGCAAGCACTCATCCATGTTGTACAGAAAATAAAAGACCAGATGAAATAGATGGATTAGTGAAAAGTACTGAGAAATTAGAAAATAATATGGCGGATGTTGATCATATTGTGAAAAGAATGGTGATTTTCAACAAAAGTGCAGATGAAAAGGAAGCCTGTTGTGTGGAAAAATTAGTTGAAAAGTCAGTTACTGTTGAAAACTTGAAAGAAAAAAGTGAATCTAGGTCAATTGCTGTTAAAGCTATAACTGGAAGTGCATCTCATGGAGGTGAAGATACTAACTTGGATAAACAGTCCTTGCTGGAAAGAAGAAGGGAACACATTCTTCAGAATAAGAAACATTTTACAGCACATCAGAATTTTACTCCTATATTAAGTACTGATACAAGAGAAGGAATTAAAATTCGCAAACACCCTACTGGAAATCCAGACGGCAGTAATTTAAATGAAGCCTCTGAAATTGGGGGAGATAGAGTTACCATGGTGATGGATAATTCTCACCTGTCAAGGTATTTACTTGTGTTGACACCAATAAGTTCTTCATAAACTTCGCCTTTTCTAAATTGTTTACTCAATATAAGGACTGGTCGCCATTTCAGCCAATCAGATGCTTGAGATTTGAGACTGGTTTCCATGCTCAGTTTTATAACCTTGGGCATTGATGTGAATAGACCAAGATAAGCCTGCACATCCATACAGTCTGATTAAGATCTTCATGAGTTGCTTTAACCCTTTCCATGATATATACGCAATTTTACGCGTCCGTGCCGTCCGATCAGGATCTGCACTGGTCGCATTTTGGTCAGAAATAACCTAATGAATCAGAAAAGCGAACAGTTTAAATCCTGATCAGACGGCACAGATGTGCCGGCTGATCTGGATCTTAACTATCCATGCCGTCTGATCAGGATCTAAACTGTTCGCTCTAGCAATAAAGGTGTATCTATACAGGAAAGAGTTAAAATTCATTAGGTAATTTCTGACCAGGAAGAAAGCAGTGTCAATCTTAGACTGTGCAGTTGTGTAGGCTTATCTGGATCTACGCTGGTCATGCACAGGATATATGTCATATTCCATCAAGAAAAGGGTTGAATTGATGCTGTAAGTTGATCATTATTACTGTAAAGTCCAACCTTTGCTAAACATCACTTGTTAAAAAAGACCATCTGTGAATAAAGACCACATTTTATTTTTCTTACTGACAAATTAACCTTTTCGTCCATATGTACACATTTTTACGTATGTGTGACCAGTGTAGATCTAGATCAGCCGGCACATCCGTGCCATCTGATCAGGAATTGAACTGGTCGCATTTGGTCAGAAATAACCTAATGAATCCAAATACCGAACAGTGCAGATCCTGATCAGACAGCACGGATGGAGGAAATGGTTAAAGAACATAAATACCTGTTAAGACAGTCTGCCTTCAAAGACCACTTTTGGGTTTTCCTCTGGGTGCAATTAGGAGACAGGTTTGACTGTTTTTGTTTTCTCATCTACCTTTTTGAACATTATTTTTCTTTGCAGCATGTCTGAAGATCCAGAGTCATCTGGAGTCACTTCCTCAGATCCACAGACGTCTGCTTTTACATCACCTGACCCAGAGACGTCTGCTAGGATAGACAGGAGCTCCTGTTCAACAACACAGTCACCAGAACATAAGAATTGTGAACATTTGACAATTTCAACTGATGTTGTACCACTTTTGAAGCATTTTGTAAAAGAACACAGGTAGTATTGTTAAACAATTGCGAACATTTTTAACCCTTTCCTCCATACATACACCTTAATGGCATGGGCAAACAGTGCTGTCTGATCAGGATCTAAACTGTTTGCTGTTTAGCTCACCTGAGCACTTGCGCTCATGTTGAGCTTTTAGGATCGCCCTGTGTCCGTCGTGCGTATTGCATCGTGTGGCATCAACTTTTGCTTTAAACAACATCTCCTCTTAAACCCCTGGGCCAAAGTTGATGAAACTTGCCACGGATTTTCCTTGCATGAAGCTCTTCCAAAGTTGTTCAAAGAAATCAATTCCATGCAGAACTCTGGTTGCCATGGCAACCTAAAGGAAAAACTTTAAAAATCTTCTTGTCTGAAACCACAAGGCCTAGAGCTTAGGTATTTGGCATTTAGCACCCTCTAGTGGAACTCTACAAAGATTGTTAAAATTATTTCCCTGGGGTCAAAATTGGCCCCGCCCCAGGGGTCACTTCATTTTACATAGACTTATATAGGAAATCTTTAAAAATCTTCTTCTCACAAACCACAATGCGTACAGCTTAGATATTTGGTAAGTAGCATTGTCTAATGAATGTCTACTAAATTTGTTCAAATTATGTCCCGTGGGCCAAAATCGGCCACGCCCTAGGGTTCTCTTGGTTTACATATAGTTATATAGGAAAAACATGAAAAATCATTTTTCTCCAAAACTAATAGGACTAGACCTTAGATATTTGGTGCTGAGTATTGTGTAGAGACTCTTTATCAACTTTGTTTAAAAGTTGGCCCTGGGGTCAAAATTGTCCCAGCTCCTGGGGCCCTTAATATGTTAAAAAGGAAAACTTTAAAATCTTCCTACTGGAAACCTCAATGCCTAAAGCTTAGATATTTGGTATGTAGCATTGTCTAGTGGATATCTACCAAGTTTGTTCAAATTATGTCCCCTTGGCCAAAATTGGCCACACCCCAGGGTTCTCTTAGTTTACATTGATTTATATGAAAACATGAAAAATTCTTTTTCTCCGAAACAAATAGGACTAGACCTTAGATATTTGGTGTTGAGTATTGTGAAGAGACCGTTTACCAACATTGTTTAAATGTTGGCCCAGGGGTCAATATTGGAACTGCCCCGGGGGCCCTAAATATGTAAAAAAGGCAATTTTTAAAAATCTTCTTACTGGAAACCTCAATACCTTAAGCTAAGATATTTGGTATGTAGCATTGTCTAGTGGATATCTACCAAGTTTGTTCAAATTACATCCCCTGGGCCAAAATTGGCCACGCCCCAGGGTTCTCTTAGTTTACATTGATTTATATAGGAAAACATAAATAATCATTTTTCTCTGAAACTAATGCAACTAGACCTTATATATTTCGTGTTGATTATTGTGAATAGACCCTTTACCAGCATTGTTTAAATGTTGGCCTTGGGGTCAAAATTGGCCCTGCCCTGGGGGCCCTTAATATGTAAAAAAGGCAATCTTTAAAAATCTTCTTACTGGAAACCTATTTAAAACTGAGAGTACTTTTGTACTCAGGTGAGCGATTTAGGGCCATCATGGCCCTCTTGTTTAATTCATAAGGTTGTTTCTGAACAGAATGCGACCAGTGCAGATCCTGATCAGACAGCACGGATGTGCCAGCTGATCTAGATCTACACTTGTTGCACATGGGTAAAAATGCCTATATATGTAGGAAAGGGTTAACAGAACTTTTAATGACCCATTAAAACCTTTGTTTTGACAAAGATCTGCATGTGTATCTGGTATCTGAACAGTTTGCTGTTTGTTTAAAATATTCAGTTAACCACAGAATATTATCCATGACTTTTATGCAAGTAGTGTGATCTAGATCAGCTTGCACATCCATGCAATCAGATCTGAATATTTAGTGTTGGATTATAGATTCATAAGGTTATTTCTGACCAAGAAGAAATTTGTTTAAAACCTGGTCAAATATGCAATCTGATCTTGATCTTATGGTTTATGGATAACCCTTTATTTCATATCTAAGGGTTTTATCACATAAGCAGATTTTGTAGATCCATATCAGCTAGCACATGTATGCCATCTGATTCGGATCTACACTGTCTGCTTCCTGGTCAGAAATAACCTAACAAATCATAAAGCAATCAGTGTAGATCTTGATAAGTTGGCACAGATGGGATTAACAGCCATATTTGATAGAGTAAGGATTAAATGTAGATACTTTGGAAATGTTCAACAGTCAGTGTTTTTTGACAGGAGATGCCCCTACAAAGCTCTGCTGAATAGGCACTGCCCTGCTGTGAACAAAGCTGCAGCATCACACACCAGACGGAAAAAAAGAGCAGGTAATTCAATCTGAATCAGAAGTATTTGTGAGACGGACAGTTTCCAGATTGATAACCCTTCAATCCATATAAACTGGATTTTTAGCTCGACTATTCGAAGAATATGTCGAGCTCTTGTACTCACTTGGGCGTCGGCGTCCCGCTTTGGTTAAAGTTTACGTGCAACCTACCTATATCTTAAAAACTACTATAGCTACAGCTTTTAAACTTGGCACACTTGTTCGTCATCATGTCCCGAGTGTGTATGCCAAAAACCATAACTCTAACTTTCATTTTGATCAAATTATGGCCCTTTTTTGACTTAGAATTTCAGGTTAAAGTTTGCGTGCAAGCTACTGTACAAACTCATAACTTCAATACTACTTATACTACAGCTTTAAAACTTGGCACACTTGTTCATCATCATGTCCCGAGTGTGTATACCAAGAACCATAACTCTGACTTTCATTTTTATCAAATTATGGCCCTTTTTCGACTTAGAATTTCAGGTTAAAGTTTGCGTGCAAGCTACTATACAAACTAATACAGTAGAATCCGCTTATTTGAATAGCCTATTTGTCAAGACCCTTGATTCAATTAAGCGGAGTATCATAATATACGGAGCTTACAAATTCTGGCCAGTTTTTGATTTCGTTCGTATCTCCGCCATTTTTCGTCGGTGCGTCATGAGAAACACGCGCTTGTGAAATTGGCTTACGCCGTACCTGCAGCGTAACCTTATTAACTACATGTGGAGAAACCCAAGATAAAAAAGATATTGTAAATAAATAATAATAAACAACGATCATTTGCTTAATTTATTTTTCCTATACCGACATTTAAAAATAAAACAATTTACAACAGCACATAATCACCATAGAGCAGCTCATGTCAGTTCTCAAAGTTCTCAACAGTTTGTTTTTGTGTCAACAGTTTGCACTTCATCAAGATTTGTTTGCCAAATCTAATTAACTTTCTAATTTATCGAGCAAGTTTTGATGAGTTTATTTGTTATTTTCACACATGTCTCGAACAGAACAACTATTTTTCTGTTTGATGTTTCTTTCTTTTTTCAAATAAAATAATTTTTATTCGAAAATTTCCCGTCTTACATAAAACGTAATTAGCTTATGAACGACAAAAAAAGGAAAATTCTCGATGCGGGGAAACCCCATTATGTGATGTCATTGCTATAAATGTACACGGTAAACACGCGTGCCAGTGAACGGAAGTCGTTATTTAAAGTAGGTGATAAACAATGACAATAAATTTATGGAGTTTACCGGATATTGAACATTGCCTTGGGGCAGAAACTTGTGAATTTCAAGTAGGATTAGCGTTGTTAGGCGTTTTAAGGTGGGAAAGTGCTATCATAATAAACGGAGTTCATGCGGTGACCTATTCAAATAAAGATACTTTTTATCATTGAAATAGATAGAAATGGTTTTGTGTTTTAATATTCTACTTTAATAAGCGGATTATTCAAATAAGCGCTATTCAATTAAGTGGATTCTACTGTAACTTCAATACTACTTATACTACAGCTTTGAAACTTTCAACACTTGTTCATCATCATATCCCAAGTGTGTATGCGAAGAACCATAACTCTAACTTTCATTTTTATCAAATTATGCCCCTTTTTCGACTTAGAATTTCAGGTTAAAGTTTGCGTGCAAGCTACTGTACAAACCCGTAACTTCCATACTACTTATACTACAGCTTTGAAACTTTCAACACTTGTTCATCATCATATTTGAAGTTTGTATGCCAAGAACCATAACTCTAACTTCCATTTTGTTCAAATTATGGCCCTTTTTCGACTTAGAATTTCAGGTTAAAGTTTGCGTGCAAGCTAGTTACTTTCATACTTCTTGTACTACAGCTTTGAAACTTAAGACACTTGTTAACCATCATGACCCTGACTATTTCTACCAAGAACCATAACTCTTTCATTCATTTTTAATCAAATTATGGGCCTTTTTCAATTTAGGATTTCAGGTTAAAGTTTGCTTGCAAGCTAGTTACTTTCATACTTCTTGTACTATAGCTTTGAGACTTAAGACACTTGTTTACCATCATGACCCTGACTATGTATGCCAAGAACCATAACTCTTTCTTTCATTTTTAATCAAATTTAGGCCCTTTTTCGACTTAGAATTTCAGGTTAAAGTTTGCGTGCAAGCTAGTTACTTTCATACTTCTTGTACTATAGCTTTGAAACTTATTCACCATCATGACCCTGACTATGTATGCCAAGAACCATAACTCTTTGATTTTTTTCAAATTACTGCCCTTTTTAGACTTAAAAATTAAGGTTTAAAACTTTGTATACCTTTATTTTATCTTACATCGGGTTTATTTTCAAAGGCCCATAACTCATCATTGCTTTTTTATATTTGATTTTTGCCCCTTTTCACTTGAAATTAGAATTAAGACTTATACATAATTGTTAAAGTTTCAATGTTTGTGTTTTTCATATGTAATGCTATATAAAAGGTGTAAAACAGATGTCCTTAACATACTTTGGTTGAAAGTGTTGAGTAATTGTGGGGTGGGTGGGTGCATAGACTATACTATACTATACCATACCATACCATACCATACCATACCATACCATACCACTGTACTGTACTGTACCACCACCACCTCCACATACCAACACCACCACCAACAACAACTACAACAACACCAACACAAACAACAACAACACCAACAAAACCACCAACAACAACACCAACACCACCACCAACAACAACACCAACAACAATATCAACACCACCACCAACAACAACACAAACACAAACAACAACACCACCACCAACAACAACAACAACACTAACAACAACAACAACACCATCACCACCACCAACACCACCACCAACAACAACAACACCACCATTAATAACAACAGCACCAACAACAACACAACCTCCAACAACAACAACACCAACACAAACAACTACACCACCATCGCCAACAACAACACCACCAACAACAACACCATCAACAACACCAACAACAACACCAACAACAACACCAACACCAACAACAACACCACCACCACCAACAACAACATCATCACCACCACCAACAACACCAACACCACCAACAACAACACCACTACCAACAACAACAACACCACCACCACTAACAACACCACCAACAACAACATCAACACCACCAACAACAGCACCAACAACACCACCAGCAACACCAACACCACCACCAACAACAACATCAACACAAACAACAACATCAACACCACCACCAACAACAACAACAGCAACAACAACACCAACAACAACACCACCACCAACAACAACACAAACACAAACAACAACACCACCACCAACAACAACAACACCACTAACAACAACAACAACACCATCACCACCACCAACAACACCACCACCAACAACAACACCACCACCATTAATAACAACACCACCAACAACAACACCACCACCACCAACAACAACAACACCACCACCACCAACAACAACACCAACAACAACACCACCACCAACAACAACAACATCATCACCACCACCGACAACACCACCACCACCAACAACAACACCACTACCAACAACAACAACACCACCACCACTAACAACACCACCAACAACAACATCAACACCACCAACACCAGCACCAACAACAACACCACCTCCACCAGCAACACCACCAACAACAACACCAACAACATCAACAACAACATCAACACCACCACCAACAACAGCAACAACAACAACACCAACAACCAACACCACCACCACCACCACCAGCAACAACACTACCACCACCACCAACAACAACACCAACGATGCCAACACCAACAACACCACCACCAACAACAACACCAACAACAGCAACAACACCACCACCAACAACAACAACACCACCACCAACAACAGCAACCAGCATACTATACTGTACTTCACCACGCCACACCACTATAGGTGGGCAAAGATAGTGGGTTGATGGGTGTGGGATCAGGGGTTTATGGGCTGGGTTGTGTAAACCCTAAAAAAAATCTACAAGAATAAATTAAGTGTAATTTATTGATTTCCTAACTTGGATTAAGAAACTTTTGTTCATGTGTGTTTGTTGGTGGTGTCATAAACTCCTGAATCACTCCCCAGTTTAAATGAAGCCCAGTTACAATGTGCTTAATAATTCTGACTTAGTCGAATAGTCTGAATAGTCGAGCGTGCAGTCGTTTCCGACTGGCTCTTGTTTTGTGTGCGACCAGTCTAGATCTAGATCAGCTGGCACATCCTTACCATCTGATCAGGATCTTCACTGTTTGGTTTTATATTCATGAAATCATTTCTGACCAAGAAGTGACCAGTTAAAATCCAAATCAATTGGCACAAAATATGCGTGCTAATGTGGATCTACAATGGTCGCACATGATATAAAGCTGTTATATATTGAGAAACGGGAATGTTGCTTGTGTGTACATTTTTGTATTATGACATTATCTGTGACAAACATTAATATTGTATGTCAAGGTCTTCTTTTTAGCTCACCTGAGCACTTGTGCTCATGGTGAGCTTTTAGGATCGCCGTGTCCGTCGTGCGTCGTCAATTTTTGCTTTAAACAACATCTCCTCTTAAACCCCTGGGCCAAAGTTGATGAAACTTGCCACGGATGTTCCTTGCGAGAAGCTCTTCCAAAGTTGTTCAAAGAAATCAATTCCATGCAGAACTCTGGTTGCCATGGCAACCGAAAGGAAAAACTTTAAAAATCTTCTTGTCTGAAACCACAAGGCCTAGAGCTTAGATATTTGGCATTTAGCACCCTCTAGTGGAACTCTACAAAGATTGTTCAAATTATTTCCCTGGGGTCAAAATTGGCCCCGCCCCAGGGGTAACTTCATTTTATATAGACTTATATAGGAAAAACTTTAAAAATCTTCTTGTCTGAAACCACAAGGCCTAGAGCTTAGATATTTGGCATTTAGCATCCTCTAGTGACACTCTACAAAGATTGTTCAAATTATTTCCCTTGGGTCAAAATTGGCCCCACCCCAGGGGTCACTTCATTTTATATAGACTTATATAGGGAAAACTTTGAAAATCTTCTTGTCTGAAACCACAAGGCCTAGAGCTTAGATATTTGGCATTTGGCACCCTCTAGTGGAACTCTACAAATATTGTTCAAATTATTTCCCTGGGGTCAAAATTGGCCCCGCCCAAGGGCTCACTTCATTTATTATAGACTTATATAGGAAAAACTTTAAAAATCTTCTTGACTGAAACCACAAGGCCTAGAGCTTAGATATTTGGCATTTAGCACCCTCTAGTGGAACTCTACAAATATTGTTCAAATTATTTCCCTGGGGTCAAAATTGGCCCCGCCCCAGGGGTCACTTCATTTTATATAGACTTATATAGGAAAAACTTTAAAAATCTTGTCTGAAACCACAAGGCCTAGAGCTTAGATATTTGGCATTTAGCATCCTCTAGTGGAACTCTACATAGATTGTTCAAATTATTTCCCTGGGGTCAAAATTGGCCCTGCCCCAGGGGTCACTTCATTTTACATAGACTTATATAGGAAAAACTTTAAAAATCTTCTTGTCTGAAACCACAAGGCCTAGAGCTTAGATATTTGGCATTTAGCACCCTCTAGTGGAACTCTACAAAGATTGTTCAAATTATTTCCCTGGGGTCAAAATTGGCCCCGCCCAAGGGGTCACTTCATTTTACATAGACTTATATAGGAAAAACTTGAAAAATCTTCTTGTCTGAAACCACAAGGCCTAGAGCTTAGATATTTGGCATTTAGCACCCTCTAGTGACACTCTACAAAGATTGTTCAAATTATTTCCCTGGGGTCAAAATTGGCCCCGCCCCAGGGGTCACTTCATTTTATATAGACTTATATAGGAAAACCTTTAAAAATCTTCTTGTCTGAAACCACAAGGCCTAGAGCTTAGATATTTGGCATTTAGCACCCTCTAGTGGAACTCTACAAATATTGTTCAAATTATTTCCCTGGGGTCAAAATTGGCCCCGCCCCAGGGGTCACTTCATTTTATATAGACTTATATAGGAAAAACTTTAAAAATCTTCTTGTCTGAAACCACAAGGCCTAGAGCTTCGATATTTGGCATTTAGCATCCTCTAGTGGAACTCTACATAGATTGTTCAAATTATTTCCCTGTGGTCAAAATTGGCCCCGCCCCAGGGGTCACTTCATTTTACATAGACTTATATAGGAAAAACTTTAAAAATCTTCTTGTCTGAAACCACAAGGCCTAGAGCTTAGATATTTGGCATTTAGCACCCTCTAGTGGAACTCTACAAAGATTGTTCAAATTATTTCCCTGGGGTCAAAATTGGCCCCGCCCCAGGGGTCACTTCATTTTATATAGACTTATATAGGAAAAACTTTAAAAATCTTGTCTGAAACCACAAGGCCTAGAGCTTAGATATTTGGCATTTAGCATCCTCTAGTGGAACTCTACATAGATTGTTCAAATTATTTCCCTGGGGTCAAAATTGGCCCCGCCCCAGGGGTCACTTCATTTTACATAGACTTATATAGGAAAAACTTTAAAAATCTTCTTGTCTGAAACCACAAGGCCTAGAGCTTAGATATTTGGCATTTAGCACCCTCTAGTGGAACTCTACAAAGATTGTTCAAATTATTTCCCTGGGGTCAAAATTGGCCCCGCCCCAGGGGTCACTTCATTTTATATAGACTTATATAGGAAAAACTTTAAAAATCTTGTCTGAAACCACAAGGCCTAGAGCTTAGATATTTGACATTTAGCACCCTCTAGTGGAACTCTACAAATATTGTTCAAATTATTTCCCTGGGGTCAAAATTGGCCCCGCCCCAGGGGTCACTTCATTTTATATAGACTTATATAGGAAAAACTTTAAAAATCTTCTTGTCTGAAACCACAAGGCCTAGAGCTTAGATATTTGGCATTTAGCACCCTCTAGTGGAACTCTACAAATATTGTTCAAATTGTTTCCCTGGGGTCACTTCATTTTATATAGACTTATATAGGAAAAACTTTAAAAATCTTCTTGTCTGAAACCACAAGGCCTAGAGCTTAGATATTTGGCATTTAGCATCCTCTAGTGGAACTCTACAAAGATTGTTCAAATTATTTCCCTGGGGTCACTTCATTTTACATAGACTTATATAGGAAATCTTTAAAAAGCTTCTTCTCACAAACCACAATGCGTACAGCATAGATATTTTTTAAGTAGCATTGTCTAATGGATGTCTACTAAATTTGTTCAAATTATGTCCCTTGGGCCAAAATCTGCCATGCCCTAGGGTTCTCTTGGTTTACATATAGGTATATAGGAAAAACATGAAAAATCATTTTTCTCCAAAACTAATAGGACTAGATCTTAGATATTTGGTGCTGAGTATTGTGTAGAGACCCTTTATCAACTTTGTTTAAAAGTTGGCCCTGGGGTCAAAATTGTCCCCGCCCCGGGGGCCCTTAATATGTGAAAAAGGCAAACTTTAAAAATCTTTCTACTTGAATCCTCAATGCCTTAAGCTTAGATATTTGGTATGTAGCATTGTCTAGTGGATATCTACCAAGTTTGTTCAAATTATGTCCCCTGGGCCAAAATTGGCCACGCCCCAGGGTTCTCTTAGTTTACATTGATTTATATAGGAAAACATAAATAATCATTTTTCTTGGAAACTAATGCGACTAGACCTTAGATATTTCGTGTTGAGTATTGTGAAGAGACCCTTTACCAGCATTATTTAAATGTAGGCCCTGGGGAAAAGCTGAGAGTACTTTTGTACTCAGGTGAGCGCTATAGGGCCATGATGGCCCTCTTGTTTAACTATTTAAGCAGATTTAAAGGTGCTGTAAACTTAAATGATAAAACTATTTTTCAAAACATTAAGTATGATGAGTGTGGGTTGCAATCCCCTATAAATGACTCAAATGTGCACAGTTGAATATAAATAAAACAAGTTAACAATACTTTCCTGTTATTTTTAGCCCTTCCTGTTATCCTATCCCTTTCAAATAAACAACAATAAGCAAACAGGTGCAGCACTAAGAGAGTTAGCATAATTGAATTTTCAAATATTGTAAACAAGAATTTTCCATTGGATATAACTGCTATCTGTATGTGAATAGTGTAAATCCAGAGTTCACCCGTCACTCCATATATTTGGGTTTTTGGCATGTGCAACCAGTGAAGATCCAGATCAGTTGGTTCATTTGTGCTTTCTGATCTGGATCTACATTGATTGCACCTTGATATCGAGCTCTAGCTCGGGTCGCAAAGCGACCCGAGCGTTAAGCTCGTCTTAAGGTCGCAGGAATGCCCATTCACTAAGGAGAAAAAAAGGTTGTCCACTTCGTTTGCGCTGGTTTCCGGTTGTGCACAGCATAAGGCAATGTAAACACGGGAAAAAACCTGACCGGTAAAAACTTACGGCAAAGTATTGTTTTTACAAATTTTGTTATTGACTTTATTTTTATAAATTGCTAATGGCAAAATATCTTTAAAAATTAAAACTTATTATTCGGTAGCATTGTTATCGGATTAGCATTTTGGAAAGCTAAAAAACTAAATCGTCTGTTTAGAGAGTAGGTTGTCGTTCGTTGTAACCAATGGCAATACTAGCAATCGGCCATTTTGAGAAATTAGACTGAAGAAGTCAAGTTGAAAACTACTGAATGGTAGCTTGTCAGTGGATTATTAGGCATTTAAATTCAAAGGAGCATAAGGCCCATCGACGGAACAATCAGATGCATGGAGTTTTTCTTGAAAACAATATGTAAGGCTGGTGAGAACCAACTTTTATGTGAAGTTGAATTGTGAACTGGACGGTCGTGCATTGTGAGACACACTGAGCTTAGCGTAGACCAGCGCCACAATTCAGTTTTGTATAAGAGTTTTTTGTCACTGGTCATGTTCGTCATTCAGACATGTGAGCTCATGGCAGTCGAAGATATTGTTTGTGAGACTCCTGAACACAAGGTAGACTATGAGATTTCTTTTATTTATTCTTATAAAACACATGGCACAAGAGCAAATCTACACCACAGGGGCGTTGAAGACTGACCCTGTTTTCTAAAAAAAAAAATAAACTTGCTGCCGCCCCTCCCCCCTAAAAAATGAGGGTCTACACTGCATAAACATAATGTTTATTGTTTTGGTTGATAGATTGGGATCGTTATCAGTCTATTCACACCAAATTTATGATCAAATACCATGGAATTGGTATATGGATTACAGTCAATAGGCCACAAACATGTCAAATGAGCCACACTTTATTTTGAAAAAGCTCAAATAGGCCTCAAAAATAGGCCACATTTTTATTTTATTTATAAAGTTTTTAGCATCATTGTGTTAATATTTTCTATGTCAGTTTATGATGTTTTATAAAATATTTTTCATGAACAAGTTGCTTCATAGATTGGACATTTTGTACAAAGCAACATGTACTTTTTCCGGATTTTTGTCCAAGACTATCATGACTAAACAGGTGGGAAAACAATTAACAAAATGTTGCAACAAAAGAAAAGACATCATTTATATGTCAATATGCTCTTTTGATCAATGACCTTAGTCTACAAAAGTCACTCTGTCTACACTAGCACAGAATCAAATATTGATGGTTGCAACATAAGCTGTGTATTTTGCATTGTCCAACATGGAAATTGGTTTAGAAATAAATTTATTTATTTATTAAATATGACACCTTTGACTGCATTAGCACCTCTGACTTTTACTGCAAGTGATGTAAATTGTGATCTTATATACCGGTAACAGTGTGACACCCAGACAAAACTGATTGAATCAACAGCTTGGGTAGGTGTAGAGAAGAGATTATGACTGTAACATAAATTACTTTACTTTATGATGACAGTCCAATTTTTTAAGCAAAAATGGCAATCAGATGATGTTTTAATTTGTTCTTGGGTTTCAGGATGACAAGCACAATTTTAGATATCAATTAAGCAATGATACTATTTTTTTAAAAGCTTGTGTAAATCAAAAATCAAAACTAACTCTTAACAGTGATTGCCATATACAATAGACTTACAAGTACTGCCTGAATTGACTTGTGGCCTATTTGACATGGTACCTCCAGAAACAATTTATGTTTTTTTATATTTGGCCAAATACATGACAGATTGTCCTAAATGTATGAAATTTCAGGTTTTGTAAATTGTAAATTGTATAGACAATAATTTTCTCAAAGTAACTACTGAGTATTACCTTTTTAATTTTAATACACAGTACTGTAGTATGAGATTTTTAAAAAAAGGGAAATTTACCCTTTTACTCTACAGACATGCCTTTTTACCGTGTGAGACCGGTTTAGATCCAGATTAACTGGCACATCTAATCAGGATCTGCACTGTTCACTTTTTGGTCAGAAATAACCTAATGATTTAAACAAGTGAACATTGCAGATCCTGATCAGACATCATGGATGTGCTGGCTGATCTGAATCTACATGTACACAGTTTTTCCATGTCATAAAGGTGTTTACATGGAGGAAAGGGTTAATCTCCAATATATTATCATCAGTTGGGACCAAGAAGTTTGACCAGAAAGCAGAATACATGTGTACCAAGAATAGCATCAAATATCAAGTTAATGCTCATTTTGGGAATTAAAAGTGTTCTATTATTACCATATTTTCTGTCATGTGCACATTTCAACTTTTTTTTATAATCAAAATATGTATGTGAGGTACATGTATAATCAAATACACTATTTACAAGGTGTCTCCTTTGTTTTGTTTTATTTTTGCAAATTTTGTTAAATATTCATGGTATCACTAAATTTGCTCAGCATCAAAAAGTTGTGTTTTAGAAAATAAAAAAATCAGAGCTTTCATAATCATTTAAATTGTTGAAAAAAGTAGATTGCTGTGAAGAGGAAGAGAAACATTTCTTGCCATGTCAGTGGGTTTTTGGCCTCTTTAAATACATGTAAAAATCTGAATATACCGGTACTTGGATCTGCTTAAGCTGGACTTTAACACAAAAAACTGGAAATTGCACTCATAATAAAAACAATTATTTTTTTCTTTTGTATGTTTATGTTTTAGCAATGTAACAGTAGAGAAGTTTACATTTTTTAATATAATCATGGTACTTTTTAAAGAGAAATTTACCTACCATATTTTAAAGTAGTTGTGCCTAAATTTCTGCAACGAAAAATACAAAATCAAGAAAATACCAACTGGAATGAGCTTCAGAATTTTGAAATTCACATTTTCCAGTATATATATTACATTTATAAAATACTTACCAGACAGAGATCCAAAAGTGGTTATGAATAATGGCATGTTTATGTGTTCATGGGTTTACATTTTTTGCAAACAATCTCTTAAAATTGTTATTATACATTTAAAAAAATGGACCAACAACATTTTTAATGCATGATTCGATTGGCAAGCGCAATTCATTTATGTAATGAAAATAGATATAAAGAAGCATTTTGTTCCAAATCAGTTACTAAGACCTGTAAAGGAGTGTTACATATGGATAATCGGACTACATGATATTGTACATGTTTATGTTTAATTGATTGAGATTATTTCCTCTATTTTGGTCCAATAGATGAACTATTTTTCAACTTAAATAAGTAATTCTATCATGCACATTTAAGTAACTTGGCTCAAATATGTACCATATTGTCACCAAATATGTACCATATTGTCATAATATTTTTCACACAGCATCTATAGCTTCAAATTACTTTTGTTAATAACTGAAAATTCCTATGGCATTGTCATTCCTGGAGATATTTTCAAATGACTGCACAAATATGGCCCAAAATCTAGGTGATGTATCACACTACATATTGAAGTCTCAATGTGGTGTTAATGTGATGTACATGTATATTAAAACAGTACTTTTTAGGTCTATATTATAACTTTATTCATTTACATGCATATATATATTTTTTGAATAGCATGGAACAATTGTGCAAGTGTAATCAAGGTAAAATTTTAAAAATTAAAATTTATTTTTCAGACAATAATATATTAATTTTCATGCACATGTGACAATGTAATATTTTCATGTATCAATGAAGAATTTATCAATATTCAATATTGCATTAAGTGAGGTAATGGAACACATTTGGGTTGTTAATTTAAGCATGTAGCCTTTGTGTTTACACATTTAAACCCAAATGTTTAGTAAAAGTCAGATTGCCAGTTGTCCAGCTGAATTAAGTTGATGTAGACTTAAATTCTTTCCAAAAATCATATAATTTTATCGTGCATTAGTAGGCTAACAAATGTTATAAACAAATTATTTTTTAATATAAATCATTATCTGAGATTAATAAAGCTAGAGCTCGATAAGAGGCAGTGCCTTAGTTCATATTAAAAACTCTATTATTTAAAAGCGAGTAGTGCATATGCTTAATAGATGACACAGATGTGCGGGATGATCTTGTTCTATACTGTTTTTCCATGCCATTAAGGCATATGTATGGAGTAACATTACAAACATATCCTCCTCTGAATTGTAGTGTCTTACAGTACACAATGTCCAAAAACGTTGTTTTAGTTAATATTCTTGCAAAATAGATCAGTCTGCATCAAAAGAGTTTGGCCCTTTTCTTAGCAACATAATTACATGTGTATTCTTTTGCTGCCAATGTTGCATATCAGGGGCAAATATCCAACCCTCTCCCCACTCCCAGTTGTGTTCCTCATTTTTATGACACATTAATTATGTGCCACCATTTGTGAAAATACAAATTCCATGCATCACTTGGTGAAATATATTTCTATCTTTACACTGGTAAAAGAAAAAAAGCCTTTTTTTCCCATTTCTGTCTACATTTTATTCAGAGTAACTCATTTTATCACATCCCTTCCGGTGTGGGAGTGTAATAACACCTGTTATATATTTTCGATATATAACTAGTTATATATCGTAGCCGAATCACTATTCATCCGCGTTATCAGCGACCAAAACAAATTTATGAAAATGACTTACTTTTGCCATCTGACCACTTCAGGAAAGCAATCAATTTCTATAAGGATCTTAAGCATCCCTTATATTGATAATATCCGTGGAAAATATAACTTTCTGACATCTTGTTTACTCCGTAAGGATACGCCGAAAGTCTATGATGAAATTCAACAACAACAACAAAGCCATTTTCATTTCGTTTAAACCGAAAACAAAATGACCCAGACACTGACATCGTTTTCAGAACATCGTCGGTGTGATCTTACAACATCCCCAAAACAAAATAAAAACACTAGAAACACACTTTCAATCCAAATTTCCAGTTTATATCCAGCAAATTTCAATGTTGTCATATGCCGCTATGAAAGTTTACACAAATGACGTCATACACTAGATCAATTTATTTAATTAAATACAACTTCAGAAGCCTATAAATGATAGATTCTTTTATCTAGACTCTAGCGCAGTTAATTTTATTTACTTATTTTAACTTATTTTGGCAAATGGGAAAACGGTAGGATAAATTCTTTTGGGACTAGCTTATGTGTCACCCGATACGACCGAATTACACACGTTTTAAGTTCGCTCTACTAGGCGATAGAAAGGGACATTTCATGGATTTTGCTTGCTTTTTCAGGGTATGTGATAAATAGAATACATCATTCGTGATCATTTT
The DNA here is from genome assembly GCA_038501625.1 of Corbicula japonica. NCBI lineage: Eukaryota > Metazoa > Mollusca > Bivalvia > Venerida > Cyrenidae > Corbicula > Corbicula japonica. The sequence goes on from JAZAYU010000080.1 coordinate 1,391,738, forward strand.
ATACTGAAATTATTAAACTCGTCATCTAAATCGATATAAAACTCTGCAAAAGCCTCGTTTTATATCGATTTAGATGACTCGTTTAATAATTTCAGTATAAAATGATCACTCATGTTGTATCCTCTATATCTTACATGACTAATTGTAAGACTCAATTGCAGGTTTTAACAGCCAGAGCACAGTGTTGACTGTTAAACAACTACTCAACTGCCATCATTCACATAGACAGGTAAAATTTGTGTTATGAAAGCCTCGCTGTGGGTCTTTAACCATTTGCTGCAGGGAGATGAGCCATTAAACTAGTTAGTATGTAAAATAACATATCTCTGTCTTGTTTCTTGAACAAATTTTGGTTTGTTTGTTTTTGGAATCACCTTTTTAAAATATAATTTTCTGAATGTTGCTATTCTTAAAACATGTAAAGTGTCGAAGGGAGGTCACTGCAATTTGATTTGTCAAACTCCTTGCAGCAGTTACTTCCCCTGAAAGGGATCTGTGATGTACCTACTGATGAATGCTAATTGCATGATAAGCACAGAGTTTTGCAGAGATTTATCTTGAACAGTTATTCCTTAGCTTGACAAATATGAGTTGAAGATTATCAAACTGAGATTTGAAACCAGTCTCAAATCTCAAGCATCTGATTGGCTGAAATGGCAACAGTCGCCATTTCATCAAATCAGATGCTTGAGATTTGAAACTGGTTTCCATTCTCAGTTTTATAATCTTGGGGCATGTTCTTGGGTTTGCAGTTTGCCAATAGAAGAGCTCTGAAAAATCTGATGCTCCTGAACAACTACCGTAATGAGGTTATTGAGTCCCGTATTGTGATATTTGCACTTGTTAGGTCATGGAACGAAACTGAGCTGCTGAAATCATGCATATATCACAATATAAAATAAATAATCTATTTGTTTTTCAAAGAAAAAACAGTAATATAATTGAAACTTACCATTTTCCCCTTAATTAAAAATACAATAACCTTAAATGAAGCATTTATATAACCTTATATAAAAAATTAAAAAAACACAATTGTACTTTATGATTTTTTTCTTCATTTCAATGAATTTTGGATGCTATCTCACTCGTTCCTCAAATCTAATTAGAATCTACCTTATTTCTTTATATATACACTTTTTATTGCATATGTGAACATGCATTTAATGTTAAAACATGCTTTATTCTTATGATATTTCAGGTGTACTTGTTCCTGAGAGCATGTTTAGTAAGAGTTTTGCCCGAAAAACTGTTTGGAACAATGAAGAACTTCAACACACTGTTGAGACGTAAGGGCTGAAGGTTAAAAAAACTGAGCATGGAAAACAGTCTCAAAACTTAAGCATCTGATTGGCTGAAATGGCGACTGGTCACCATTTCAGCGAATCAGATACTTGAGATTTGAGACTGGTTTCCATGCTTAGTTTTTTAACCTTTGGCAAAGGTCTCATTTTAGATAGACTAAGTGCTGTCACAAAACAGTTAACCCTTTCCTCCATATCTACCTCTTTAGGTCCTGGGAGATCCAGAGGAACTGGCACATCCTTGCCGTCTGATCAGGATCTGCACTGTTCACATTTTGATTTACAAGGTTATTTCTGAAAGTACGGATGGGCCCACTGATCTGGATTGACATTGTTCCTACATGCAATTAAGAGTGTATGTATGGAGTAAATAGTTAAATTGCAAGTTGGAGTATAATATACAAATATTAACTGTGGTTCATTTTTATACGCCCGTTTGAAAAACGGGACGTATTATGGGAACACCTGCGGGCGGCGTCCACAGGGTTTCCGCTCTAAGTCAAATAGTTTTCATCCGATCTTTATCAAACTTGGTGAATATGTTGGTGACATAATATCTCGACCAAGTTCTATAACCAGCCAAATTCCCCCAGGCACTCCTGAATTATGGCCCTTGAATTGTCCAAAATTACTGTTTCCGCTCTCTAAGTCAGAGTTTTCATCCGGTCTTTATCAAACTTGTTGAATATGTTGGTGGGCATAATATCTCGACCAAGTTCTATAACCAGCCAAATCCCCCCAGGCACTCCTGAATTATGGCCCTTGAATTGTCCAAAATTACTGTTTCCGCTCTCTGTCAGAGTTTTCATCTGGTCTTTATCAAACTTGGTGAATATGTTGGTGGGCATAATATCTCGACCAAGTTCTATAACCGGCCAAATCCCCCCATGCACTCCTGAATTATTGCCCTTGAATTGTCCAAAATTACTGTTTCCACTCGCTTAAGTCAAAGAGTTTTCATCCGGTCTTTATTTAACTTGGTGAATATGTTGGTGGGCATAATATCTCGACCAAGTTCTATAACCAGCCAAATCCCCCCAGGCACTCCTGAATTATGGCCCTTGAATTGTCCAAAATTTGGGTTTCCGCTCTCTAAGTCAAAGAGTTTTTGTCCTGTCTTTATCAAACTTGGTGAATATGTTGGTCACATAATATCTCGACCAAGTTCTATAACCAGCCAAATCTCCCCATGCACTCCTGAATTATGGCCCTTGAATTGTCCAAAATAAGGGTTTACGCTCTCTAAGTCAAAGAGTTTTCATCCGGTCTTTATCAAACTTGGTGAATATGTTGGTGGGCATAATATCTCGACCAAGTTCTATAACCAGCCAAATCCCCCCAGGCACTCCTGAATTATTGCCCTTGAATTGTCCAAAATTACTGTTTCCGCTCTCTAAGTCAAAGAGTTTTCATCCGGTCTTTATCAAACTTGGTGAATATGTTGGTGGGCATAATATCTCGACCAAGTTCTATAACCTGCCAAATCCCCCCAGGCACTCCTGAATTATGGCCCTTGAATTGTCCAAAAACTGAATTAGCAGTATCTGCTCTCCAAGTTGAAAAATTTTCATCGGATCGTTACGCAACTTTGATGATCAGCATTTTGACGGGCATATTTTGTGTCAGTTTGGCACTCTTGTTATTTTATGGAAATACACGAATGGCATTCATGCAAGCATGAATTCATGTAATTGTATTCTAATTCAACACACAATTACATGGTTTGATTCTGCTGGTGTTAATTATCCCACATTTTCTTAAATGAGTAGTATTCAAAAATTAAGCCAAAGTATTCAAAAAATATTTCTAGCTATAGCATTTACTTAGTCTTTGTTTGCTTTGAATAAAAATTTTGTGCAGACTTCATCTATTAGAATTTACAGGAGTTGGTGAAAAGATTTCAAAATTACTGAAAACCTCACTATATTCTCTAGACAGTTATTTACTCCATCATCTCCATGGATACCCGTTTTATCTCATGGGTATCATCTGTGCCATCTGCAGTATTCATGGAGAAAAGGGTTGACCATTTAACAAATAAAACATGGCATTGAGGGCAATATGCAAGTTTACGGACTGGTTGGTCAGACTGAGGAAGGTATATGGCCCGAAGCGCAGCTGAGGGCAATATACCTTCCGAGGTCTGACCAACCAGTCCGTAAACTTGCATATTGCCCTCAATGCCATGTTTTATTTGTTATATTATACTGAATCTAAATTCTTTCATATCTTTTGTTGCTGTCATTTTTACTATAATTTGCTTTTAAATAATAATTTGATTTGTTCAGTGTGTAAAAAATCCCATACAGATTTTTTATTATTTACAAGTCATGAGGCATATAAAGCACGCCTTTTACTATTCCATTTTTGTTAATCAAATTAAATATTACTAGGCAACAGACCCGCACTTTATAAGATAATTATTCTTATATTAGATTCTGAAGTAATCAAAAACGGTCAATATAAGAATTATGGACTGGATAGCCGGTCAATATGCGATTTATGGACTGGATGACGTCATATTAAATACAGAAGGGCTTATGCAAATGAGGTATAATATAAAAATATATTCTGTGTTATATCCTAGATAAACACATGTCTAAGGGTTAACCATAGACTATATTCTGTGTTATATCCTAGATATTACATGTTCACATAAGGGTTAACCATTTGTAAGGTTTAAACATGGAATATTTTGTTATTTCCTAGATATTTCATGTGTAAAGGGTTAACCATTGAATATATTGTTTGTTTTATCCTAGATACTACATGTGTAAATGGTTAACCATTAACAAATAAAACATGGCATTGAGGGCAATATGCAAGTTTACGGACTGGTTGGTCAGACTGAGGAAGGTATATGGCCCGAAGCGCAGCTGAGGGCCATATACCTTCCGAGGTCTGACCAACCAGTCCGTAAACTTGCATATTGCCCTCAATGCCATGTTTTATTTGTTATATTATACTGAATCTAAATTCTTTCATATCTTTTGTTGCTGTCATTATGTCTCCCACCACGTAGTGGTGTGGGAGACATTTTGATTTGCTCCTGTCTGTCTGTCTGTCTGTCTGTCCGTCCGTCTGTCACACTTGTCCGCTCTCTAAGTCAAACAGTTTTCATCGGATCATCACCAAACTTCATCAAAATGTTAGTGGCCATAATATCTCGATCAAGTTCGATAACCAGCCATATTGCCCAAGGAATCTCAGAATTATGGCCCTTTTGGTCATTTTGAAACTTAAAAGGTGCTTGAGTGAGACCGAATGGCATACTGTTAAATCCGTCCGTCTGTCACACTTGTCCGCTCTCTAAGTCAAACAGTTTTCATCGGATCATCACCAAACTTCATCAAAATGTTAGTGGCCATAATATCTCGATCAAGTTCGATAACCAGCCATATTGCCCAAGGAATCTCAGAATTATGGCCCTTTTGGTCATTTTGAAACTTAAAAGGTGCTTGAGTGAGACCGAATGGCATACTGTTAAATTCTTTTTTTTTTTTTTTTTTTTTTGTCCGCTCTCTAAGTCAAACAGTTTTCATCGGATCATCACCAAACTTCATCAAAATGTTAGTGGCCATAATATCTCGATCAAGTTCGATAACCAGCCATATTGCCCAAGGAATCTCAGAATTATTGCCCTTGAATTATCAAAAATAAGTTGTTTGAGGCTTGTCCACTCTGTAACTTGAACAGTTATCATCTGATCTTCACCATACTTTATGAAAATGTTTGTGGCCATAATATCTCGGCCAAGTTCGATAACCAGCCGTATTGCCCCAGTCATGTCGGATTTATGGCCCTTGAATTATCCAAAATTGGCTGTTTAAGCCTTGTCTGCTATGTAACTGAAATATTCATCAACTGATTTTCAATTAACATTATGATAATGTGTGTGGCCTTAATATCTTGGCCAAGTTCGAAAACCAGCCACTTTGCACCAGGCATATCAGATTTATGGCCCTTTGATTTATCCGAAATTAGCCTTTTAAACATGTCACTAACCTGGTTCATCTCTCAAAGTCAGATAGTTTTCATTGTATCTTCATCAAAGTTTATCAAAATGTTGATGGCTATAATATCTTAACCAGGCTATAAAGTCATCGATATTGCTTGAGGCACTTCAGGATTATGGCCCTTGAATTGTTTAAAAAAAAAATCTTCACTTGCTGTCGCTTATGTTTTTCCTGATCCTCCAAAAATTTGTGACATTGTTTATGACTAATATTGCACAGAACTTCCGTATGCCCTTTTAATAAATTGCCATCTTTATATTCACTTCACCAGTTTTATCCTGTGCATCATCAAAGATGATGCCTTTGTGGGAGACATGTGCTTTTCCCAAAAGCAGTTCTAGTTTTTACTATAATTTGCTTTTAAATAATAATTTGATTTGTTCAGTGTGTAAAAAATCCCATACAGATTTTTTATTATTTACAAGCCATGAGGCATATAAAGCACGCCTTTTACTATTCCATTTTTGTTAATCAAATTAAATATTACTAGGCAACAGACCCGCACTTTATAAGCACTTAATGAAATGTATAAATACAATTTATAATTAAATTTAAGACAAATCATGCCTTTTCATCAACATTTAATAAATCTATGTGAACAATAACAATAAATTCAGTAAACAGAATCATTTAACAACAAAATAAAATCTCTGGGAGAATTACATAGAATATTGACAGTTTAAGCTAAACTTGTTTACTTTATAATTAAAGTACTTCTGGTAGGATTTAAATTACTAGATGTCTGTAGTGTATCTAGTTATAATTATGAAACTGGAACTGGCATCCATGGAAGGAAAATGACGACTGTCCTTGACCTAGGGCATTGTTTTGTATCTGAAGTGAACTTTCGGCTCGCACATGGTTGATCGCATTCAAAGGGCCGCCCGAAAGACGTGTTGGATGTGGCGCTACTATGTCAGCTTGCACAAGATTGGACCCAATCACAGGGCCTGCAGAGATGTGGATGTGGCTTCGAAAACTGTGCTAGGTCAGTGTTTATCGTTGAGGATGTTTGTTGGTTTTCATAAGACGTTATATCCTTCAGCATTGACTCAGTCTGTGAAAGAGAAAGTGCCAAAACATCATTCAAGCCATCTTCAAACTCATGTACACTGGCGGGTTCAGGTGCTAAACTACTGATTGTAGCAGACATTTCTTTTTTCTGTTTTACGGTTGTGTCACGAACATAACTTTTGACTGAGGCTTCATTTCTATGACCAGACACAGTCATTATGTGCCTTGCTTCAAATCCTGCATGGCTGAGAGCGGTTATAGCCGTTGCCCGGATACGGGGTTGGTGTATTCCTGTGAAAGACCGGCACCAGTGGAGAGTTCCTTCATACGTGTACCCAGCTTGTTTTTCCCAAGTGGGCGATTTTCATACCAGATCGGGTCTGAATCAAAAAAGCAGTCTGTTGGTGTCTGGAACAGAGCTTCGCATTTGGGATTTAGTTTTGACAAATATTTCTCAAAGCTTTTTACTGGGCACATTTTACCACCTGTTTCATACATTCTTACATTTTTGTCTTGAATTTCACTGTGCTTTATGCCTTGATGGTTTTTGGATAGTTCTGAATCCACCTGACAGACATACCGCTTGCCTAAAGCATCTGTTCTGATATCAAACATGGACGGTTTTAGCTCGCGCTGGTTCTCACGCCCTCTCCTACAAAAGTACAGACACAATTCAAACCAAACTTTGTTTAAAAGTCCATATGGTGTCATAGTGTCAAGCACCCTGGAACCGTATAAACGCTCTAAATCAGCTTTCTCGATGGGCACTTTGTGATCAACAGTTCCTTTTCCAGTTTTGCAGGTATCCTTACACATACAAACAAACATGTCGTTGGCCTCTTTAAACTCCACATCTCGGGTTATGTCAATGTTGGTAGATTGACTCAAGTACCTGAAAAAGAAATTGGTATCCTTATTTGTAAAATCAACAAGATCAGAAAAACACTAAAAATAGCCTTTAGATCAAAACAAAGTAAAACTGTCAATTTTCTCAGTTATTGATATAGCTACAGAAAATCTCTATGGGCATGTAGACAAAATGAAAAATCTAGCAGTCATGTGTCACTGGGACCCTACTAATATGTCATGTCAATCATGACAAAAAAATGCATACAAAATTCGCTAATTCTGCTTGGTTCGAAATGGTCAGGGAACGAAAGTTAAAATACTGCAATTTATTTATATTGACATTAAAATTATGACAGTTGAGAAAAAGCAATTACCTGCAAAGTCCACTTCGTATTGCAATCAGGGTTGTCCTCTTATATCGTTCTCCAGACGCATTTCTAACCTCGGCGTAGAATGAACGCAGTCGACTGTTTAGAAGCCCACTCGAGTAGGTTTCAAAAGAAGAATCGTGGCCTTTTACTGCTAGATAAGTTCAGAAGAGCTTCACTGATTGTTTTGTCACAGCTTTAGTGTTATTTGAAACCTTAGATTCGCTTAGTTTAACTAAATCTGTCTTCGATAAAGAGGCGAATCGCTGAGCCATTTTGACAGTTCGTCTGTTTGTGTTGTCGTAAACTTTTCACGTTGTATAAAACAGTCAACAGTAAAAAAACAGGATGACGTCAAAAACGGTCAATATAAGAATTATGGACCGGATAGCCGGTCAATATGCGATTTATGGACTGGATGATGTCATATTAAATACAGAAGGGCTTATGCAAATGAGGTATAATATTTGAATATATTGTTTGTTATATCCTAGATATAACATGTGTAAAGGGTTAACAATAGAATATATTGTTTTTTACAGCTTAGATACTACATGTGTAAATGGTTAACCATTGAATATATTTAAGAAATAATCAATAGCTTCTGGTGATTTATCGCAGGATAATTCACAGGGCGGAGTTAAGATGCGTAAGGATATATCACGAGGGGCGTAGCCCCTCGTGATATATATCTACGCAGCTGAACGATCCTGTGATAAATAACCGGAAGCTATTGATTATTTCTAGGGATGGCATCGACTACTCGAGTACTCGATCGAACGTCCGAGTATCGAGTACTAAATCTACTACTCGAGTAATCGGAAAAAAAAAATGATATTAAAAAAAGAAATCCGTTTGTTTTGTTTATAATTCGTTTCGATATACGGCACGGTGGCAATTAGACACTATGCGTGATGCACTTAATCGCCGCAGGTGACGTATTTTACGCTTTGAAGTTGAAGTGTCATTGTTGTGAAATAACAAACTGCCAAATAAGGGTCCCAAATGGCACTTGTCAATAATGTCAATCAGCAAAATGCCTCCCGCAAAGTCGTCTGCGTGGAGTTACTTCAAACGGGCAGCAGACGGAAAAACAGTCAAAATTTATGTAGTTTCGAGTTGGTCTACAACGGGGGGACTACAAACATGCTTAACCATCTTAAGTTGAAACATGAAACGAGACCACCCCCAAAAAGCAGACAGATGAGCTCCATGGTTTTAGTTTAGTTCGATTAATTTATTTGATTTGATTATTTCACGACATAATATTATTCTGACCACCGTATATGTACATTTCGCATGACTGTGTTGTAACTTTGATACAATTTGTTTATTTATTTTAAAAATATAAAATAATAAAATATCAAAACACAAATAAAAGATATAACACACTTTTATTGTGTAAATCTTTATTAAAAGTTGGTATATGGTATAAATACTGAGTAGGTTGAAGCTGATATTACACGAACGGTATTATCTCTATTAAAATCGGAAATCGTTCGAGTACTCGAGTACTCGATCGGAAGATCGTCCGAGTACTCGAGTACCAATTTTACTACTCGTTGCCATCCCTAATTATTTCAGTTCTAACACGACACATCTGACTAAACAAGCAAAAAAATTTTAACCCAATTTTAGCACATTGTTATAAACGCAAATGGGTTATGAGGTCGGCAGTTAGTGTTTACTCCCTAAACATCTAAACATCTCCATAATTCAAAAACTGATAATAATTGAAAGATTGAATAAAAAACTTGAATACATGTCTTTCCAACCACGCATTCAGCACTATCCAGTCGTTGTTCAAACCGTACTTGTTCATTCCAACGGTTTAATACTTCACCAGGAAATAACATGTAAACAACGGAAATGACGTGACGTTGTTAAAATGGCATGTTAACGTTACCTTAACATTGCGGTAATTAGCGGAAAATAATTAAAGTATTTTATCTAAATATATAAAATAAATATTAGTCTATTACTGTGGTATCATCATATTTCACGCGGGTAAAAATTTCGTGTATTTTGAGCTTTCTGAAAGGCGCGAAATTCAATCCCAGCGAAAAATACAATTGTCACATGATAATTTTATACCGACCGGTATTTAGGAATAGCTGTGCCCACGCGCGGTGAATTATCTTGTAATAATTCACAGCAAATTCAATGGGAAAAACGTTTAGTCGTGTTAGAATGTTTGTTATATCCTAGATATAACATGTGTACAGGGTTAACAATAGAATATATTGTTTGTTACAGCCTAGATCTTTCTTGTGTATATTACATGTGTATCACTGTCTGTTGTAGGGATCTCCAAGTCACTGTCCCTAGGGAAGTATGACAAGCTTACACTGGGTCAGATTATGAATGGAATCAAGGTATTTGCTTATTCAAGATGGCTGTAAAAGTTAATTGATGTGTAAAAATAGCTTTAGGTGATATATTGCAGGATTGATTATGTGGCAGAGTCCAGATGTAAAAAGATCCCCAAGACATATAGATCTATGCATCTGAACAACATCCCGTGATAAATCCTGCGATATATCGGAAGCTATTTTTATTTAAATTTTAACACAAATATGCTTTATAGAGCTTTGAAAATAACGGTACTACTTGGCTGAGTATGTTCATGTTTATGATGTCAAAAATGACATGTGATGTCAGAAAAGGAAAAGCAGTGATATATCAAGAAATTTAATCATGGTCCCTTCCGTACATTGCCAATGCGGAATCTCGGCAGTCGTGTTGGAACTTTTATTTTGACTGTCTCTGTATGTTACTTGGAATGGTATTGCAGTGTAGTACTATATACACATCGAAACACTACTTCATATATACGTCATTAATCTCCTGGGAGACCAATGTAGATCCAGATCATTTAGCACATCTGTGCTGTCTGATCTGAACCTACACTGTTTTCATCTTGGTCAGAAATAGCCTTATCAATCTAAAAGCGATCAGTGTAGATCCAGATCAGACAGCACAGAATGATGTGCGTTCTGATCTGGATCTACACTTACCTATTTGATCAATGGTATCTATGGATTAAAGGATAAATGTATCTAGAAAACAGTATTAATCCTTTTTGTAGTAAGTTTTGTAGAACATGATCTGGATCTACATTCATTGCAAAGTCAATAAACTTTCTTTCTGTGCCCAAGGTTATAAAACTGAGCATGGAAACCAGTCTCAAATCTCAAGCATCTGATTGGCTGAAATGGCGACTGGTTGCCATTTCAGCCAATCAGATGCTTGAGATTTGAGACTGGTTTCCAAACTCAGCTTTACAACCTTCAGACCAGATGTTGTGTCACATATTTTCAGACTACTGGTATAACCTGGCTAGCCGATGTCAAATCAAACACTGTCAAGCTCCATCTGGTGGCAAGGTTGGTTGAATGGTTGTTCAGAAACTACATCTTCGTGTTGCTGAGAATGTTCTTCTATGTCACCGATACAGCTGTTCTACGATACCGTCTCCTCTATTACCGACAAACAACATGGAACAAACTGCAGTTTATTGGATTGAAGGGTAATTGTTCAGACAAGTGCTGCAGCATTAGCTAAATAATTTGACAGCTCTTGATGTAGAATATTGGTGCTTTGTTTTTGCAACCATTTTAAGACACTTGTGACATTTTCTTGACTGTTTTAAAAGGGCTTTTTTTAGCTGCTTGCAATTTTTTATGTGCCACAATTTCAGAAGCTATTTTTAAAAATAAACCTTATTTATGATTCTTTAAACAAGTGAACAAAATCGACCCCAGGGCCCAAGACTGGAGACCCGTCAGAAATCTCAAGCATCTGATTGGTTGAGATGAAGACAAGTCTCTATTTCATCTAATCAGATGCTTGAGATTTTAGGCTGGTCTCCAGTCTAATGTTTGTAATCTTGTACTGTCTTGTCGTTTGCAGGTCTGGTAAAGAGAAAGATTTTAACACCAATAACAGAGGTAGGTCATTTTTTCTAACACAACCTCCCAGATGTCCACATCAGCCAATTTCTGATATTCAACTGCTAGATGTTCAAATTGCTTGTATGGCATCATTCATTTTAGATATTCATTTTCTGCTTCATGAACCTATTAATATTTCCTAAGTGCTGTTGTTTAATGTTTACTTAAATGTTCTAGTCCGAACCCAAGATCATAAAACAAAAACCAGTCCCCATTTCAGCCAATCAGATGCTTTAGGTTTGAGATTGGTCTCCAAAATTAGGTTTATGATCTTGGGCACAGATTCTACACAGTTCTGACCATAATGTGACCAGTGTAGATCCAGATTAAACAACACAGATGAGCTTCCTGATTTGGATCTACACTGGCCACACATGTGATAAAACCGGTATAGAGTAAAGAATTTAAATTATTCCCTTATTATACCCTGCTTCAAAGAAGGGGAAGGGATATACTGTTTTACTTTTGTCTGTCCATCCATAACAACATTTCCGTCACTGGTTTCTAAGAATCTATTACATGCAGCAGCCTGATACTTTGCATATTGCTTTATCCTATAGTCCCATATGATGCAAATTGATTTTATTCTCCTTGCATCTACTTCCTGTTTACCAAATATTTTTAGATTTTTTTACTATATACATGTAGGTGCATTACATAATTTAAGGGCATCTTTATTGACACTATTGGTTCATTACATACACCAAAGGACATCTTTATTGACAAATGCAAATTACATTTTGAAGGTCGTATTTCTCAAAGCAGGGGTATCACTAGTGAGCATTAGCTAACAGATTTACTTGTTTGTGTAAATTTCATACAGGAAAAGGCAATGAAGCTTACACAGCTGAGATACAGTTTGGGAATTTCAACACTGCGGTTTCTACCAAAACAGCAGTCATTGAGGCCTATCATCAACATGGGGTCCATGGGAACAGCTGTGCAAGGGCAGGTAATCTATTGACAAAGATTAATGTTTACTGTATGCTTGATGTATACTGAATAGTTAACTCCATTCTCCATGGATACACCTTTATTGTGTTGGCGAACAGTGTACATCTGTGTGGTCTTATCAGGATCTGCACTTTTCACTATTTGATTTATTTGGTTCTTTCCGACCAAAAAGCACCCATTGCAGATTCTGATGAGACGGCATTGATGTGCCGGCTGAGCTGGATCTACTCTGGTCACCCATGTGTAAAAATGCGTATATATATGGAGAAAAGGGTTCAACTGTTTTTGGGTATTGCTTTTACTCATTTAGTTGTGACAATTGCTAAAAAGAAATCTATCGGTACTGTATTCCAGAACTATATAATATTGTCTCCAAATTCAAATGACTCAAGATTTTTAAGTTTGTTATGTTGATTGTTATGTTGATTGTCATCGCCAATAATTTCAGATTTTGCCAGTCAATAAACAGCTTGCCAGTCTGCACAGTGTACTTTCGTACCTCAAAAAGAGGAAACCGTCTCTGATTGGTCACGGCAAGTTAGGGACAGACGACATCTACCTTGCCTGGAGGGCATTCCAGCAGCACCGGCAGAAATGTTGGGTGTCACCAGAGTTATTCTTTGTGAAGACAGATATCACCAACTGTTATGATTCTATCAATCAGAATAAACTGTTTGTTATCATGGATGAAGTGCTTCGAAAGGTATGTTTGTTTATTTTGCTTACTCTTTCCTCCATATATACACATTTTTACGCATGTTCAACCAGTGTAGATCCAGATCCGCCGGCACATCTGTGCTGCCTGATCAGGATCTGCACTGGTCGCATTTTGGTCAGAAATAACCTAACAAATAAAAAAGCGAACAGTTAAAATCCTGATCAGATGGCACGGATGTTAACTCTTTCCTCCATATATATGCATGTTATGGCACGTGCGACCAGTGTAGATCCAGACAATATGACACAGAGGAGTTGTCTGATCTGGATCTGCACTGGTCCTGTCTTGGTAAGAAATAATCTAACGACTAAAAGTGAACATTTTATTAGCATGTGTTAACATCTGTGGCATCTGACTTGGATCTACACTGTTGCAATAAAGGTTTACCTATAGAGTAAAGGAATACCCTTCAATAAGACCACCCCCAAATTAAGACCTCCTCGATTATATGACCACCATTTCAATTTCCCTTGTGATAGTTTTTCAATTTTTTCCATCATGAAATAAAAATCACCCCACTGTTACAGATGTGGTCCTAATAGAGGGTTTTCACTAGTGATGTACTGTTTAATCATCAATTCAACAAGTTGATGAAGAATGTTCCCATGACTTGATGAGGTTTACAAAATTAGTTATTGACAAAATATAAATGATTTTTAATATTATTTTCATGTAAACTTGATTAAAACTTTTAAAGAAAATAAAAAAATAAGTAGTTAATATGCAGATCTATAAAAGGTAGTTATTATATATTGTGATTGCAATAGGTCCTCAAATATTCAATAGTGCATTTGTCCTGTAAGAACAATTGTCAGTAGGTATGTATTTTGCCCCCACAAAGCGGGAAGCAAATAGAGTTGCACTCGTCCGTCCATATGTCCGTATGTCTGTCAACTCCTCCTTAACTATTAGGCAGATTTCTTTCCAACTTCACACTATGCAATAGGATCGGCACTATTTGCTTCTTGGTCAGAAATAACCTAATAAATAAAAAAATGAATATTGTAGATCCTGATCAGAAGGCTCGTGTGTGCCGGTTGATCTGGATCTATACTGTTCCCCCTTGCCACAAAGGTTTGTTTAATAATCTGAAGAAAGAGTAAAAATGTTCTGCTCCTTTTAATAGTACCCATGAAAAGACATTAGGTTTTATAATTGAAAACTATCATACCAGTTCATGATCCAACTTGATTTCTAGATTACTTCTATTTTGAACAATTATATGTCATTTAAGTGTTGTTAAAGTTGTTTTGTACTACAGGCTGGTTGCCTCTTGAATGTACTTTGAAGTGCAGATGTGAAGTTTTTTAGATTCATGTCTGTCCTACTTACTCACTTTGATGCATGAAATTGTAAGATGGCTTTGACATAGATCAGGGTTGAAGGTTATAAAACTGAGATTGGAAACCAGTCTCAAATCTCAAGCATCTGATTGGCTGAAATGGCGACCAGTCGCCATTTCAGCCAATCAGATGCTTGAGATTTGAGACTGGTTTCTATGCTCAGTTTTATAACCTTGGGCACAGATCAAAAATCTGGTTGTCTGCATACATCAATCCTGCTTTTTAAAGTTTCCATACTTGAATCTGCCTCAGCAGGTAATTGGCTTAACCCTTTCCTCCATAGCTAGACCTTTATTGTATGGGCGAACAGTTTAGATCCAGATCAGCCAGCACATCTGTGCCGTCGGATTAGGATGTAAACTGTTCGCTTTTTTATTTGTTAAGTTATTTCTGACCAAAATGAGACCAGTGCTGATCTGGATCTACACTCGTCGCACATGTGTAAACATGCGTATATATAGTGGAAAGGGTTAAGTGCTATCTGCAGTATTAAGCAGCATCTTCACTGCTTCAATTTAAGGTTAAAACTGCTAATTGCAAGGGTAAATAGACAGGGTAAAGTTCTGTGCAATGTGTTTGAAATATCAGTATTTCATAATTATGATAGAAGCTGCTGAATTACTTTTTCTAGGAAATGCTTGATGAAGAGTTCATTGTCAGAAAGTACTTTACCCTGGGCTTGCACAATGGTTCAGTAAGAAAGAAGTTCCACAGAGAGGTTGCACCTATGTCAGAATTTAATCCAGATTTCATATCACACTGCAAACAAGTGGTGGAGAAGGAGAATTTGAAGAATGTGGTATTTGTGGACAAGGTATTATATTAACTTCAGTTCACTTTTCCGGAATATCTAAAAGAAATTTAACCCTTTACTCTGTGGGGTTTGGCATTTATTCCATGGGTGAACAAAAATGATTCAGATCAACTGGAACATCCATACTTTCTGTGCCCATGGTTATAAAACTGAGCATGGAAACCAGTCTCAAATCTCCAGTCGCCATTTCAGCCAATCAGATGCTTGAGATTTGAGACTGGTTTCCATGCTCAGCTTTATAACCTTCAACCCAGGAATTTAACCATTCACACTGTGGATTTTGGCCATGGGTGAACTAAATTTGATCCAGAACAGTTTGAACATCCATACTGTCTGATCAGGATCTACACTGGTTACTTTTGATTCATACATTATTTCTGAATAGGAAGTGAACAGTTTAGATCCATATCAGATGGGACAGATTTGCAAGCTTTTCTACATCTACACTTGTCACACATGTGTTAAAGACGTATGCATGTAGCACAGGGTTAATAACTTAGCTTTCTTATGCTAATTTCCTCAAGTTCTAATCTACGTCTAAACATCATATTTTCATACAACCTTTTCAAAAATAGTTGTTTTATGATGTGCCACAGGTTGTCTATCCATCTGTTAATTTTTTCTGGTTTCCAATCAATAGCTGAAGAACGGTTTGACCAACATTCACCAAACCTTGTTAGTGTAGTTTAACATGTGCTAAAGACCACTTTTAGCCCTTTGGTCCATATATATGCGCTTTTACGCATGTGCTACCCGTGTAGATTCAGATCAGTCAACACTTTTGTGACCTCTGATCAGGATCTGAACTGGTTGCATTTTAGTAAGAAATAACCTAACAAATCAAAAAGCCAACAGTGTAGATCCTGATCTGACAGCACGAATATGCTGGCTGCAGCACCAATGTGCTGGCTGATCTGGATCTACACTGTTCGCCCTGACAATAAAGGCCTATAAATGTATTTGAAGGAAAGGGTTAAACAAAGACCACCTGTTGATGAAGACTACATTTTATTCGTCCCACTGACTGATTTAAAAAAATTAACCTGTTAACAAAGACTACCCTGCTTTTGAAGAACTCTTGAGTTGCCCCTGAGTGGTCTTTAAAGGCAGGTTTGATTGGTTTTGATCAGCAGATGACTCCTGTTAATAGGTTGGGGGGAGGGATAAAATGTCAAGCAAAAAAGTGTATTTCCTAACCGTTGTTAGCTGTCTTTAGCTTGTAATTCTGGAGTTAATAATTATCAAACTGAGAACCTCAGCACCTTAGAATGCTCTTCTTCTCTGGAGGTGTAAGCCAGGCTCTAAAATGCACCAAAATCACTCTTGCCACACATCTTGATATTTTACTGTAGCCAAGTCAACATCTTTAACCATTTCAGGTGGTATATCAACATGAAACTTATGACAGTCTGCTGAAGATTCTCAAGATGCACCTTTGTCATAACATTATCAAAGTAAGTTTATTTCAGTATTTATTATTATACCCATTAATTATTTTCAAATAGTACAGAGTGTATCCCTAAAATTGAAATAGTCAGATTAATAAATCCATATACCACAGTGTGGTTTTCTCATTGTTTATTTTTGTTGCTTCCCATGTTATATGTGAGGTCATAACTACATCACACTATGTTGTCATAATTTTCCGGCACATAACAACCAAACTCCAAAATAGGAAATTTCTATCACTGTTCTTCAATTATATATTGATATTCTTAAGCCATTCATAAATTTTCTATACCATTCATTAATTTACTATCGTGTTACTATTTATACCCCCGTATACGAAGTATAGGGGATACCCCCGTATACGAAGTATAGGGGGTATATAGGAGTCATCATCCGGTTGGTTGGTTGGTTGGGCGGTCTGTCTGTGGCACTTACAGCGTCAACAGTTTTCAAGATATCGACTTGAAACTTTAACCATATGTTCGTGAGGACATTTGCGCGAACTATTTTTTTCTCATGTGGATCAGTCCATTATTTTTCGGAGGGGAGCACGATTTAACAAAATCTTGTGACGCGAACTACTTCTACAGTTTTTAAGATATTGACTTGAAACTTGATACACATGTTCGGCATGAAGTGTAGATGTGCGTGACATATTTTTCGTGTGGATTAGTCCATTATTTTTTGCAGGGGACATGATTTAACAAAATCGTGTTATGCAAACTTCTAAATTTTGTGATGCGAACTACTTCTACAGTTTTTAAGATAATGACTTGAAACTTGATACATATGTTTGGCATGAAGTGTAGATGTGCGTGACATATTTTTCGTGTGGATCAGTCCATTATTTTTCGGAGGGGAGCATGATTCACGAAAATCTTGTGACGGGAACTACTACTACAGTTTTTAAGATATTGACTTGAAACTTGATACACATGTTCGGCATGAAGTGTAGATGTGCGTGACATATTTTTCATCTGGATTAGTCCATTATTTTTTGCAGGGGAGCACGATTTAACAAAATCTTGTGACGCAAACTACTACTACAGTTTTTAAGATATTGACTTGAAACTTGATACACATGTTCGGCATGAAGTGTAGATGTGCGTGACATATTTTTCATCTGGATTAGTCCATTATTTTTTGCAGGGGAGCACGATTTAACAAAATCTTGTGACGCAAACTACTACTACAGTTTTAAAGATATTGACTTGAAACTTGATACACATGTTCGGCATGAAGTGTAGGTGTGCGTGACATTTTTTCATCTGGATAAGTCTATTATTTTTTGCAGGGGACATGATTTAACAAAATCCTGTTATGCAAACTTCTACACTTACTACGTCAACAGTTTTCAAGATATAGACTTGATACTTTAAACATATGTTCGTGAGTACATTTTTTATTCTCATGTGGATCAGTCCATTATTTTTCAGAGGGGAGCACGATTTAACAAAATCTTGTGACGTGAACTACTTCTACAGTTTTTAAGATATTGACTTGAAACTTGATACATATGTTCGGCATGAAGTGTACATGTGTGTGACATATTTTTCGTGTGGATCAGTCCATTATTTTTTGCAGGGGACATGATTAAACAAAATCGTGTTATGCAAAATTCTACAGTTTTTAAGATATAATACTTGAAACTAAAATTGTATGTTCTGCATGAAGTGCGCATGTAAGCGACATATTTTTTTGTGGATCAGTCCATTTTTTTTGGAGGGGAGCATTATTTAACAAAAACTTTTATTTTAAATCTTATGACGCAAACTACTTCTCCAGTTTTCAAACTTTAAACATACGTTTGTGAGTAGATTTCCATGACATACTTTGTTTCATGTGGATCAGTCCATTATTTTTTAGCAGGGGAGTATGATTCAACAAAACCTTATGACACGAACTACTTCTACAGTTTTTAAGATATTAACTTGAAACTTGATACACATGTTCGGCTTGAAGTGTAGATGTGCGTGACATATTTTTCATGTGGATCAGTCCATTATTTTTTGCAGGGGACATGATTTAACAAAATCTTGTTATGCAAACTTCTACACTTACTATGTCAACAGTTTTCAAGATATCGACTTGAAACTTTCAACATATGTTCGTGGGTACATTTGCGCAAATTTTCTTTTCGTCTCAAGATATTGACTTGAAACTTGATACACATGTTCGGCATGAAGTGTAGGTGTGCGTGACATTTTTTCATATGGATAAGTCTATTATTTTTTGCAGGGGACATGATTTAACAAAATCCTGTTATGCAAACTTCTACACTTACTACGTCAACAGTTTTCAAGATATAGACTTGATACTTTAAACATATGTTCGTGAGTACATTTTTTATTCTCATGTGGATCAGTCCATTATTTTTCAGAGGGGAGCCCGATTTAACAAAATCTTGTGACGCGAACTACTTCTACAGTTTTTAAGATATTGACTTGAAACTTGATACATATGTTTGTTATGAAGTGTAGATGTGTGTGACATATTTTTCGTATGGATCAGTCCATTATTTTTTGCAGGGGACATGATTTAACAAAATCGTGTTATGCAAACTTCTACACTTACTATGTCAACAGTTTTCAAGATATCGACTTGAAACTTTAAACATATGTTGGTGAGTACATTTGCGCAAATTTTTTTTTTCTCATGTGGATCAGTCCATTATTTTTGGAAGGGAGCATGATTCAACAAAATCTTGTAACAAGAACTACTTCTACAGTTTTTAAGATATTGACTTGAAACTTGATACATGTGTTCGGCATGAAGTGTAGATGTGCATGACATATTTTTTGTGTGGATCAGTCCATTATTTTTAGCAGGGGACATGATTTAACAAAATCGTGTTATGCAAACTTCTACACTTACTACGTCAACAGTTTTCAAGATATCGACTTGAAACTTTAAACATATGTTCTTGGTACATTTGCGCAAATTTTTTTTCTCTCATGTAGATCAGTCCATTATTTTTCGGAGGGGAGCACGATTTAACAAAATCTAATGACGCGAACTACTTCTACAGTTTTTAGCTCGACTATTCGAAGAATAGGGGAGCTATCCTACTCGCCCCGGTGTCGGCGTCGGCGTCCGTTAAACAAAAAATGCACTTTGGTCCATTACTTGAAAACTACTTATGATATCAACTCGAAACTTGGAATATATATTCACCATCAAATTCTACATCATTACTTACAAGACCCATAACTCTGCTTCCAATATTTTTCAAGTTATGCCCCTTTTTCACTTAAATTTTGCGTTAAGGAAAATATGCACTTTGGTCCATAACTTATAAACTACTTGAGGTATCAACTTGAAACTTGGAATATATATTCACCATCAAATTCTACATCATTACCAACAAGACCCATAACTCTGCTGTCAATATATTTCAAGTTATGCCCCTTTTTTCTTATATTTTGTGTCAAGCAAAATATGCATTTTGCCTCTAACTTTAAAACTTATAGAGATATTGCCTTGAAACTTGAAATATATTTTCACCATCAAAATCTACATCATAACCAACAAGACCCATAACCCTTCTTCCAATATTTTTCAAATTATGCCCCTTTTTCGCTTACATTTTGTGTTAAGCAAAATATACAGTCGGCCCTTAACTTCGTTATGAATGGAGGGATTTCAAAATAACTTGGCACAAATGTTCACCATGACAAGGCGGTGTGTTGCGTACAATACCCATGCCTGTAGGTCCAAAGTCAAGGTCACTGTTACTAAAAATAGAATTTTCTTGCAAAATCGTATCCGCTCTGTAACTTTGTTATTTCTTATTGGGTTTTTAAATAACTTGGTATAATTGTTCACCATATCAAGACGGTGTGTCACGTACATGCCCAAGCCTGTATGTCAATGGTCAAGGTCACTGTTGCTAAAAATAGAATTTTCTTGTCTAGGCTGTTACTTTGTTATGAATGGAGGGATTTCAAAATATCTTGGCACAAATGTTCACCATGACAAGGCGGTGTGTCCGCACAATACCCATGCCTGTAGATCCAAGGTCAAGGTCACTGTAACTAAAAATAGAATTTTCTTGTCCAGGCTGTAACTTTGTTATGAATGGAAGGATTTCAAAATAATTTGACACAAATGTTCACCATGACAGGGCGGTGTGTCACGTACCATGCCCATGCCTGTAGGTCAAAGGTCAAGGTCACTGTTACTAAAAATAGAATTATCTTGTCCTGGCTGTTACTTTGTTATAAATGGAGGGATTTTAAAATAACTTTGCACAAATGTTCATGAAAAGGCAGTGTGTCCGCACAATACCCAAGCCTGAAGGTCCAAGGTCAAGGTCACTGTTACCAAAAATAGAATTTTCTTGTCCAGGCTGTAACTTCATTATAAATGGAGGGATTTCAAAAAAACTTGACACAAATGTTCACCATGAAAGGGCAGTGTATCGCATATTATTCCCATCATTGCACTTTAGTGTCTGAAAATGATGCATAGCGGGGCATCCGTGTCCTATGGACACATTTCTAGTTTCACTTATATTTTCACTTAAGTGCACTTCATCGATAACTTTGCAAATACTTAAGGTATCAACTTCAAACTACCATTATATTTTCATTTCAGTTCTTTTTCTGTAACATTACTGAAGTGATTGATATTTGACTAAAAGTAAATGTCTCTAATAAAAAATTACTAACAAGTTTTCTAACAAATTCAGAAATATTTCATAGTTATTCCCCTATTCAGTTTAATATTTATGGTACATTTAGGAATTATTTCTGTTATTTGAAAAGAATTTCTCCCGTACCATTCACTTGTAAATATTTTTCCTGATTGCACATGAATGTATGGCCATAGTTGTTATTGTTTTAATCTTCAAATTGCATTTGTTTCAAATGATTCGAATAGTCGAGCATGCCGTCTCCTCTGACAGCTCTTGTTATGATATTGACTTGAAACTTGATACATATGTTCGGCATGAAGTGTAGATGTGCGTGACATATTTTTCGTGTGGATCAGTCCATTATTTTTAGCAGGGGACATGATTTAACAAAATCGTGTTATGCAAACTTCTACAGTTTTCAAAATATCGACTGAAATCATATGTTCTGCATGAAGTGCGCATGTTAGTGACATATTTCTTATGGATCAGTCCATTTTTGGTTTGAGGGGAGCATTATTTAACAAAATCTTATGACACAAACTACTTCTCCAGTTTTCAAACTTTTAACATACGTTCGTGATTAGATTTGCATGACATATTTTTTTTCATTTGGATCAGTCCATTATTTTTTAGAAGGGGAGCACGATTCAACAAAACCTTCTGACGTCAACTACTTTTACAGTTTTGTTTACATCCGGTGAAAACCCAAGTTGCTATTTTTAAACACAACTTTTGCAGCAAATTTTCAGGATTTCAATTATTTTTCAACTTTCACCTGTGAAAGATGCAAACATCATTTCTGTATACTCTGACAAAGCAGTATTACGGGGGTATTAATCACCTTCAGTGATAGCTCTAGTTTTTTTTATTTTTACTATTATGTAAACCACATTGTTGACCAATTATGTCTCCCCCCCCCCCCCCCTTTGGGTCTTATTGAGTAGAAGAACCCTATTGATTTTGGGGTCAGTAGGTCAAAGGTCAAGGTCACAGTGACCCGAAGAGTGAAAACCGTTTCCCCACAATAATTTAAGTACCCTTTGACCCAGAGCCTTCAAACTTCATAGGGTGATAGCCCTTATTGAGTAGAAGAACCCTATTGATTTTGGGGTCAGTAGGTCAAAGGTAAAGGTCACAGGAGCCCGAAGAGTGAAAACCGTTTCTGCTCCATAACTTGAGTACCCTTTGACCCAGGGACTTCAAACTTCATAGGTTGATAGCCATTATAGAGTAGAAGAACCCTATTGATTTTGGGGTCAGTAGGTCAAAGGTCAAGGTCACAGGGGCCTGAATAGTGAAAACCATTTCCGCTCAATAACTGGAGTACGGTTTGACCCAGAGCCTTCAAACTTCATAAGGTGATAGCCCTTTTTGATTAGAAGAACCCTATTGATTTGGGGTCAGTAGGTCAAAGGTCAAGGTCACAGGGGCCTGAAGAGTGAAAACCGTTTCCACTCAATAACAGGAGTTCTATTTTACCCAGACCCTTCAAACTTCATATCATGGATGTCCTTATTGAGTAGAGGACTCCTATTGATTTTGGGGTCAGTAAGTCAAAGGTCAAGGTCACAGGGGCCCCGAAGAGTAAAAACCATATCCGGTCAATTACTGGAGTACCGCTTGACCCAGAGCATTCAAACTAAATAGGGTAATAGCCTTTATTGAGTAGAAGAACCCTATTGATTATGGGATCAGTAGGTCAAAGGTCAAGGTCACAGGGGTCTTGGCGCAGGGGGGAGACATGCGTTTTTCACAAAAAACATCTAGTGTGATTTTAAATTTAATTTGAGCAAGAAGGGTATATAATCAAACTAACATTATGACAGTACGCAGTCTGTAGGTTTGTATTATTTCTTGTTGCATATGTAAACCACATCACATATTGTTTGCATACCCAAGTCTAAACATACAAACCTACAGAGTGCATACTGTTATAATATTCCATGTAATGGGGGCCTACCGATATCCAGAGTTACCTCCCATTGCGAGTGGCTTCCCTTGCTGATTGGGTAGTTCCGGTTTAGATGCGCATATAAAGCGTAGTATTAAAAGTGTAGAAACAAAGTCTAAAAAGTGTTTTAAAATGCATTGTCAGATTGACAAAAAAAGTGAAACAGGCATAAAAGGAATTACCATCATCTTTGTAAATTGATTTTATATTAATTAAAATTAATAACTAATGCAACTTAACTTATTTACTTTATCCATTATGTAATTTAATTCATTTATTGGGTGGCATGATAATTATAGCTTCTTAAAACTTTCACATAAGTATTTAGCCAATCACCATTAAATTATGCAAACTATGCGTGTTAAGAAAAGGGTCTGGGGTTTTATGACCATGTTACGTAATCTAATTAGGAAGACAGGGTTTTACCAGCTTGAGAGGTGATAAAGGCCTTGTGAAGTATAGTTGCAGGTTTGTAAGAGGTTGAAAAAGTTGCTTGTTTGGGGTAAAAGTGTTGTTTTAGGAAAGGAGATTAAATATTCTAATTAAATGTCATTATGTTGTCTGAGACCCGAGACATTCTTTATTTGATTTTGGCAACGTTAAG
The DNA here is from genome assembly GCA_038501625.1 of Corbicula japonica. Taxonomy (NCBI): domain Eukaryota; kingdom Metazoa; phylum Mollusca; class Bivalvia; order Venerida; family Cyrenidae; genus Corbicula; species Corbicula japonica. The sequence continues at coordinate 1,415,708 of JAZAYU010000080.1, forward strand.
CGCTCCGAACTCAATGTAATAAAATAGCACTTGGGAAAGTTTTACACAAAACTATATTTATTTGATAATTAAATTGATTGTAAAACTAAAAAATTCAGAAATAAAGAGAAAACAGTGAAAACATTATGAAACAATATTTGAATATGTTCTATATGGTATAGGAATAAGAAAGAACATTTTGGAGAAAACAATAGCAGTTTATTGAAAAATACATCAGTACGAACATGGCACAAATCTGTGAATCGAATGATGTGCATTCAACTTGTAGGAAAGGGCTCGGTTATTTTAAAAAAATGTATTGAATTCCTGGCAGAAAAATTGTTGCATGGCATGGCGTTTCATTGGTGGACGTAAAACTTTATTTATATCATGTTATAAATGTTACTACCTTTTTAAGGTTTTCAGACTATTCTTTTCCTCAAATCTGCCATTTTTGAGCAGAAGGAATGCGTATCTTTTACTCTTTATTAGTTACCGAAGGGGTCAAATATAACGATGTTACACACAAACCTCTCCAATGTATTAAAATGGTTAGAAGAGAAAATTTAAATATTAGGCGCTGCACTGTAAAAACTATCTATTTTTCTATTTAATGATAATAATCAAACGTTGTTATGCATTATGCTGATCTCTGACCAAACAGACCAGAAAAACGTATTTAAAAGAACCACAGATGACTCTTGTTATGTTTAAGGTTGGAAGTCGCTACTATCACCAGACCTCGGGGATTAGCCAAGGATCTGTTATTTCAACGCTGCTGTGCAGCTTCTACTACGCTGACATGGAGAGAAGGTGTATCCCTGTACAGGATGACGAGTTCCTTATGAGGATCGTCGATGATTACTTGTATGTGACTCCTTCGAAAAGAAATGCTGTCCAGTTCCTTTGTGCAATGATGAAAGGTATGTAATATACTATGCTTGTTGACATTTTTTACATGTTTGAACATTGCCAAAACTGTCTAAATAACTTTCAATATCTTCAATAACTTTCTATGCCACCAAGAAGTGGGAGTCATATAGAGTTGCACTCATCTGTCAGTACATACGTCCTCCAGTCCTCCAAATCTTGTGGAATCAACTTTCAGGAGGATTTTTTTCAAACTTTCACAGATGAACAAGCAAGTTGTGTAGATGAGCATTAAGAAAGACTTTCCTGCGACCATTTTTACCAGAGTTATGGCCCTTTGTTAATTTCAGTAATAAACTTTTGTGGCATCAACTCCTCATTAACTATGGGCTGATTTATTTGAAACTTGCACAGATGGTCAAGCAGGATGTGTACATGATAGTAAACAAAAGATGACATGATGTGTAGATTGTTGAAAAGGAATTCGTCTTGCAACCATTTTCACCAGAGTTATTGCCCTTTGTTTATGTTAGCCAAAAAATTTTGTGGCACTTACTCCTCATTTACTAGTTATGATCACAACATGTTGTTGATACCTTATACTCAGTTTTGTTACAAATGTTGTTGCAGCAGTGGGGGCATCATTGTCCTGAGGACACAGTCTGGTTTTATAACAAAATCTGCTTTTTATGAAACAAAGTTCCAATGGTACCTGGTCACAGAATGCACAGGTGGACTTAAAAATAAACAGTATAATATGAAGGCACTTACCTTGCACAATTTATTAATTTTAAAAATTATAAGTTTGCCTTATACACCATATTTATATGAATGAAACATCAGCATCCATTTTATCTTGAAATTCAGTGCATTGTCAAGCCCCCTGTTCATAGAGTTGCCTATGATTTATAATGTTTGTAAGCAATTATCCGTGTACATAGTTTTCCATAATTTGGTATGATTAATGATAAGTTTATTTTGTCTAGGGATGACAGAATATAACTGCAGCATAAATAAGGACAAAGTGATGGTCAACTTTGAGCATTATTGGGGAGAGCTTGGTTACCCTAAACTGGCTGGAGGTTTGATGACTTTTCTGTGTACAGTGTATAACATGATTAAATATAACAAATATTTTTGTATTCCTAAAATATCAGACATCTGGCATCAGTTTAACCCTTTCCTGGATATATACGCATTTTTACGCATGTGCGACCAGTGTAGATCCAGATCAGCCGGCACATCCGTGCCGTATGATCAGGATCTGCACTGGTCGCATTTTGGTCAGAAATAACCTAATGAATCAAAAAGCGAACAGTTTAGATCCTGATCAAACGGCACAGATGTATCTAAACAGTTCGCCCTAGCAATAAAGGTGTGTCTATACAGGAAAGGGTTAAAAACCAAAAATTGACTTTGAATAATTTGCATTTACTTCAACTTCTGAAATAACTGTAGAACATTCTTTGACTATTCTTCTCAGTGTACACATGTTTGCATTTGGCTCAATCCTGATGTTTAAAGGTAATTTCAACAATTCTAGATGATAAGATGGTTTATGATGTTGGTATCTGAAACAGTGTAAATTAACTTTACAACAGAATGGTTTCCATGGTGTGGATTGGTGATCAATACAAGGACATTGGAGGTTAATTCAGATTACAGCAGATACTCTGGATCTTGTAAGTTCTTTACCTTTAACCCTTTCCTGTACAGACACACCTTAATTGCTAGGGCGAACAGTTTAGATCCAGATCAGCCGGCACATCCGTGCCGTCTGATCAGGATCTAAACTATTCGCTTTTAGATTCATTAGGTTATTTCTGACCAAAATGCGACCAGCGCACATCCTGATCAGACGGCACAGATGTGCCGGCTGATCTGGATCTACACTGGTCGCACATGCGTAAAAATGTGTATCTATACAGGAAAGGGTTAAATTAACCTGTTACTCCATATATATATATGTTTTTTATCACATGTTTGACCAGTGTACATCCAGATCAGCCAGCATGTGCCACCAGTGTACATCCAGATCAGCCAGCATGTGCCACCAGTGTACATCCAGATCAGCCAGCATGTGCCACCAGTGTACATCCAGATCAGCCAGCATGTGCCACCAGTGAACATCCAGATCAGCCAGCATGTGCCACCAGTGTACATCCAGATCAGCCAGCATGTGCCACCAGTGAACATCCAGATCAGCCAGCATGTGCCACCAGTGTACATCCAGATCAGCCAGCATGTGCCACCAGTGTACATCCAGATCAGCCAGCATGTGCCACCAGTGTACATCCAGATCAGCCAGCATGTGCCACCAGTGAACATCCAGATCAGCCAGCATGTGCCACCAGTGAACATCCAGATCAGCCAGCATGTGCCACCAGTGTACATCCAGATCAGCCGGCATGTGCCACCAGTGAACATCCAGATCAGCCGGCATGTGCCACCAGTGTACATCCAGATCAGCCAGCATGTGCCACCAGTGTACATCCAGATCAGCCAGCATGTGCCACCAGTGAACATCCAGATCAGCCAGCATGTGCAACCAGTGTACATCCAGATCAGCCAGCATGTGCCACCAGTGTACATCCAGATCAGCCGGCATGTGCCACCAGTGAACATCCAGATCAGCCAGCATGTGCAACTAGTGTACATCCAGATCAGCCGGCATGTGCCACCAGTGTACATCCAGATCAGCCGGCATGTGCCACCAGTGAACATCCAGATCAGCCAGCATGTGCAACTAGTGTACATCCAGATCAGCCGGCATGTGCCACCAGTGTACATCCAGATCAGCCGGCATGTGCCACCAGTGTACATCCAGATCAGCCAGCATGTGCCACCAGTGAACATCCAGATCAGCCAGCATGTGCCACCAGTGAACATCCAGATCAGCCGGCACTATGCTGTCTGATCTGAATCTGCACTGTGCCTAAGGTTATAAAACTGAGCATGGAAACCAGTCTCAAATCTCAAGCATCTGGTTGGCTGAAATGGCGACTGGTCGCCATTTCAGCCAATCAGATGCTTGAGATTTGAGACTGGTTTCTAATCTCAGTTTTATAACCTTGGCACCTGGTCGCCTCTTGTCAGAAATTACATAATAAATCAAAAAGGGAACAGGGTAGATTCCGATCATTCGGCACATCCGGCAGCTTATCTGGATATACACTGATCATCATGCCAACAGCCATATCCCAAGGAGTTATGGATAAAATTTAACATTTAGTGCAGGTGATATTTTTTTCCCATTTTTATCCAGGCCAAGAGTACACTTGTTGATTTTATAAAAATGATTGTCTACAATAAAATACAGTAAAACCCCTCATTACGGACACTCGATATTACAGGCACCCTGGTATTATGGACGATTTTTTAAGGAACAGACATGTTCTCTTCTTTTTGATTCAAACCCACAATTCACAATTAAAGACACTTTCTCTCAGTCCCTTAGGTGTCCGTAATAGAGAGAAACTGAAGGAGTGTTTACAGTTACAGTACTCATTTCCAAAAATAAAATATTAATTGGTAAGGTCATGATAAAATCAAATACTGTAAACTAACAAAATATTCGTAATCAATTTTTGTTTGCTATATTATTCGCGGATTGACTTGAAGAAGGAAAATTAGTTTGAACCGCAAAAAATTAGTTTGTGCAAATAATTCTGCCAGATTTGGAAATTGATGAATTTTTTTTTTAAATAAAACGACAAACCTAAATATTCATAAATAGGTCTGACCTTGCCAAGACTTGTAAATTTATATGCACAAATATTTATTGTTTTAATCCTTTCTTCCAAAGACACACATTAATTCTGTTGGCGAGCAGTGTAGATCCAGATCAGCTGGCACATCAGTGCCGTCTGATCAGGATCTGCACTGTTAGCTTTTCAATTCTTCAGGTTATTTCAGACCAAATAGCGACCAGTGCAGATCCTGATTAGACGGCACGGATGTGCTGGCTGATCTGGATCTACACTGGTCACACATGCATAAAAACGTGTATATATGGAGGAACGGGTTAAGATATATTTTTCTTCAAAAGTGACATGCTATGCACTATCATGCAGATGACAATATTTTAGAATGTGAAAATATGTCAAACGACACACGCTATCAAAGTGACATGCTATGCAGTATCATGCAGATGACAATATTTTATTTTCTGCAATAATTTTCTTATGGTCAAAAGTTTCCATTCTTATTGAAATATTTTACTTTGAAGGTATTCGAGATACAATGAGTTTGGAACTATCGAAATTTCCTGGCAAGTCTTTGAAAGAGAAGATGATTTAGTAAGTATTTCATAAAAACTTAATAAACATTATAAACTTTCATGTCTGTGTTTAGTTCTGCTAAGTTTTTGTGAATGTTAAAATTGAAATCAATATATCAAATTACATCTCTATCAATTAAATATTAAAAGAAAATAACTGTCTGATTCTAGGAAAAAAAGTCAGACAACAGCCCAACTTGATAGAAAACTCTTTTTTCTCACTTACTAGACAGAAAAATCTCTATTTTTAGCCGTGTGAGATTTCCTTATCTCGCATGGCCTTATCTAACACTCCGCGTGCTCGCGTACTTTTGTATTATTGCGCACCGTATTAATTGAGCACTTTCATTATTGATTTAGCCTACGTCATGATGCTTATTACTACGTCATTTAAGTTTATTATGTGACGTAATTAAACGAATGTTTACTTTTTCAAACAGAGCAAGCTGTTGATTTTGTTTTATCAGGATTTATTTCAAAAATCATTTGGAAAGGATACACTCGGAGATTGCTAAATTCTCAACCCTGGAACTTGGAAGTGTTTATCGTTGTATGAGTCTGAAAACGCTACTTTTTTAAGAGTGTTTCATTCTTATACCGCTGTTGCGAGCTACGTTAAACATCAGGATCTATGAAGAAAGTGTATGGGAAATAAAATAGGAAATATACTGCTGTTTCATCTGGATATTTCAACTGGTATGTACAATTCAATTTTTTTGAATTTCGGATTGTGACGAAATCACGAATAACCTTAAAACTCGCAGATCCGTTTTCAAAGGATGAACCAGCTGTTTTCATTCAATGAAAAAACGATTCTTTTCCTTTCTTTCATTTTTGTAACGATATTGTTGAAGGCCTACATGTTAGGGTTGATAAACTTTGACAGGACTGTGTATTCGTGGCTGATTTACCGTTCCAACTGGAAGTTACGCAAAAGAAATAGTTCTCTAAAATCTTGCGGTTTTTTTTATTTTAAAAAATTTTGTTTAAATCTCCAAGAAGTAAGTGAGAAAAATAATCAATCATTGGTATTCGGCGAAGATCGCGGTATCCCAACCCTCGGGCAATGCTTTCCAGACGGAAACTCGGCAGAGCCTCGTTTCCGTCTGGAAAGCAGTACCCTCGGGTTGAGATACCTTGATCTTCGCCGAATACCAATGATAGATTCTCTTTATCTTTATATATTAACCCTTTCCTCCATATATATGCATTTTTAATTTTTATGCATGTGCGACCAATGTAGATCCAGATCAGCTGGCACATCTGTGCCGTCTTATCAGGATGATGTAGATTTTAGATCAGCCAGCACATCTGATCAGGATCTGCACTAGTCGCATTTTGGTCAGAAATAACCTAAAGAATCAAAAAGCGAACAGTGCAGATCTTCATCTACTGTTTGCCCACACAATAAAGTGTTTCTAGAGAGGAAAAGGTTAACCCTTTCCTCCGTATATATGCATTTTTACGCATGTGCAACCAGTGTAGATCCAGATCATCCAGCACATCCGTGTCGTCTGACACAGATGTGCCGGCTGATCTGGATCTACACTGTTTGCTCACGCAATAAAGATGTGTCTATGGAGTAAAGGGTTTAAGAATTTACTTAGAGACCTTGATAAATGTTATAAAAGAAACATATCTATGCTTTGTGAAACTAGCTTTGTGAATCTAGTGACCACATAAGGCAAACATTAAAATACTGCAGGCTCAGTATGGTTAGGCATCTGATTGAAATATGAGTAGACTTTTTACCTCCGCTACACAAAAATATTCACTGTAAATAACCCATCTGAAAACCATCTGATAAATTCATCTATTAAATGAATTTACAGTGAATGTAATACATGTATGTTCATTATGTCTCCCCCCCTCTGGGGGAGACATATTGTTTTTGCCCTGTCCGTCTGTCCGTCAGTCCGTCTGTCACACTTCGTTTCTGCTCAATAACTCAAGTACTCTTTGACCCAGAGCCTTCAAACTTCATAGGGTGATAGCCCTTATTGAGTACAAGAACCCTATTGATTTTGGGGTCAGTAGGTCAAAGGTCAAGGTCACAGTGACCCGAAGAGTGAAAACCGTTTCCGCTCAATAACTCGAGTACCCTTTGACCAAGAGCCTTCAAACTTCATAGAATGATAGCCCTTATTGAGTAGAAGAACCCTATTGATTTTGGGGTCAATAGGTCAAAGGTCAAGGTCACAGTGACTCGAATAGTGAAAACCGTTTCCGCTCAATAACTTTAGTACCCTTTGATCCAGAGCCTTCAAACTTCATAGGATGATAGCCCTTATTGGGTAGAAGAACCCTATTGATTTTGGGGTCAGTAGGTCAAAGGTCAAGGTCACAGTGACCCGAAGAGTGAAAACCGTTTCCGCTCAATAACTCTAGTACCCTTTGACCCAGAGCCTTCAAACTTCTTAGGATGATAGCCCTTATTGAGTGGAAGAACCCTATTGATTTTGGGGTCAGTAGGTCAAAGGTCAAGGTCACAGTGACCCAGAGTGAAAACCGTTTCCGCTCAATAACTCGAGTACTCTTTGACCCAGAGCCTTCAAACTTCATAGGGTGATAGCCCTTATTGACTAGAAGAACCCTTTTGATTTTGGGGTCAGTAGGTCAAAGGTCAAGGTCACAGGGGCCCAAAGAGTGAAAACTGTTTCTGCTCCATAACTTGAGTACCCTTTGACCCAGGGACTTCAAACTTCATAGGTTGATAGCCATTATAGAGTAGAAGAACCCTATTGATTTTGGGGTCAGTAGGTCAAAGGTCAAGGTCACTGGGGCCTGAAGAGTGAAAACCGTTTCCACTCAATAGCAGGAGTTCTATTTTACCCAGACCCTTCAAACTTCATATGATGGATGTCCTTATTGAGTTGAGGACTCCTATTGATTTTTGGGGTCAGTAGGTCAAAGGTCAAGGTCACAGGGGCCTTGAAGGGTAAAAACCGTATCCGGTCAATTACTGGAGTACCGCTCGACCCTGAGCATTCAAACTAAATAGGGTAATAGCCCTTATTGAGTAGAAGAACCCTATTGATTGTTAAGTTGCATACAGTCTCACTGATACAGTTTATCACTCTTTTCAGCTCTTCTAAGCAGAAGTGCCATGCACTGTTCACTGATCTTGCTGTCAACTCGGAGTGTCAGGTGCTGTACAATCTGTACCAGATGTTTGTGCTCATCATGTTCAAGCTCCACTTCTACATACGCAGTCTACCCAAGAAACAAAGGGCAGATAATAACACACATTACTTTGCTGGTAAGTTGTTGATGATGCTTTCCTTAACCCTTTCCTCCATAGATATACCTTTTTTGTGAGGGCGAACAGGTAAGATCCAGATCAGCTGGCACATCTGTGCCGTCTGATCAGGATCTAAACTGTTTGCTTTTTGGTTTGTTAGGTTATCTCTGACCAAAATGTGACCAGTGCAGATCCAGATCAGACGGCACAAATGTGCCGGCTGATCTTGATCTACACTGGTCGCACACGCGTAAAAATGTGTATATATGGAGGAAAGGGTTAACCCAGTTATGCCATGGAAGTCCAGGGCCCAAGATCATAAAACTAAATCTGGAGTCCAGTCTCAAATCTTAAGAATCTCATTGGCTGAAATGGAGACTGGTTGCCATTTCAGCCAATCAGATACTTGAAATTTGAGATCGGTCTCCAATCTTAGTTTTATGATCATGGGCACAGTGCAGATCAGGCTCATTTACACATCCATGTCATCTGATCAGGACCCATATTGTTTTTGTGTCGCCCTTTCGAAGAAATGGCGATACATATGGACCGCTTTGTCCGTCTGTCTGTCACGAAAACTTAACGTTGGCTTTAATTTTATCATTTCTTAATATTTCTTTATCAAACTTTCAAATTATATTACTTATGACAACACGCTCGAGATGATGCAAAATTCTCAAGGTCAAGGTCACATTTGATGGAGTTATGCCCCTTTTTGTACTTGGATTTTTGCACGAAAACTTAATGTTGGCTATAACTTTGTCATTTCTTAATATTTTTCAACAAACTTTCAAAATATATTGCTTATGACAACACGCTCGAGATGATGCCAAATTCTCAAGGTCAAGGTCACATTTGATGGAGTTATGCCCCTTTTTGTACTTGGATTTTTACACGAAAACTTAACGTTGGCTATATCTTTGTCATTTCTTAATATTTTTACTTCAAACTTTCAAATTTTATTGCTTATGACAACACGCTCATGATGATGCCAAATTTTTTGATGTAGTTATGCCCCTTTTTGTACTTGCATTTTTATTCCGACATAGCACCAGAGGGCGACAACTGAACACTCATCCAGTTAAATCAATAGATTATTTCTGACCAAGAACTAAATTTAGAGATCCAGATCAATTAGAATGGATGTGCTGACTAATCTGAATGTTCACAGACGTCCATTTGATAAAACGTGTATCCATGGAGTAAAAGGTTAATTGATTGGAAGTTTTCATCTTATAAAAATGAATGAGTTCTAGCCATTCTTATATATTTTCCATACGAAATCATGTTGACTTAAAATTCTTTTACAGGTGTTTTAACTGAGTTGGTGTCAGTAATGGCTAAATTGGTAATGAAAGTGCAGGTAAGCTTTTTATTAAAATTGAAAAATTCTTATTGAAATTAAAAGCTACCAAATTTTAAGGCCTTATTTAGATGTAATGTGTTAAAGTCTAAACATAAACTTTTATAGCAGTCGGGCATTTGTTTATTCTGCAGATTATGATGTGTTGAATATCTGATATTTGGACTTTATTAACCCTTTCCTCCATGTATATGCATTTTTACGCATGTGCGACCAGTGTAGATCCAGATCAGCCAGCACATCCATGCCGTCTGATCAGGATCTGCACTGGTCGCATTTTGGTCAGAAATAACCTAATGAATAAAAAAAGCGAACAGTTTAGATCCTGATCTGATGGCACGGATGTGCCGGCTGATATGGATCTAAACTGTTCGCCCACGCAATTAAGGTGCATATATGGAGGAAAGAGTTATAAAGTCATCATTAATTCAGCTTGTTCCTGTAATTGTTTATTTGATTCATTTAACTCTTTACTCCATTGGATATGGCTTTTATCACATGGCCATCTGATCATGCTCTAAACTATTTTCTCTTAGATTCATGAGGTTATTATACAAATAAATACTAATGTTGAGGTCGATATGTAGTTTTGCGGACCTGGGTAGTGTGATATTGACCGAGGACGAAGTCCGAGGTCGATATCACACTACCCAGGTCCGCAAAACTACATATCGACCTCAACATTAGTATTTACTTGTTATATCATATACCCTATGAATTTAAAGCATTCTGATGGTGATGATGATGATGATGATGATTGATGATGATTGATGATGATGATTATTGATGATGATGATGATTGATGACGATGATGATGATGATTGATGATGATGATGATTGATTATGATGATGATGATGATTGATGATGATGATGATTGATGATGATGATTGATGATGGCGAATGATGATGATTATTGATTGATGATGATGATTGATGATTGATGATGATGATTATGATGATGATGATGATTATAGCAAAGGTAGTTATTAATTCCCGGGGTAGTTATCACTTTTTTTGGACTCGCGAGTACGGAGCTCTCGACCAATCAGAATGCTTTAAATTCATAGGGTATATGATATTTCTGACTAAGATCAAACAGCAAAGATATGCTAACTAATCTGGATCTACAGTGGTCTGTCATGAGATAAAGTCGAAGTAAAGTATTAATTATTAAACTATTTCGTACTACATTATATGATGCAAGTTAACTTTTCAACAACTTGACTTCTTGATATTACAGACTTGCAAACATGCTGTGGTGTCCTATGATAAAATCAACTGGTATGTCATGTTTATATTACTATTATGCCTTTTTTCCTGTAAATCCATCCAGCCAGAGACTTCATTTTAAGTATTGAAAATAAGATAATCTTAATCTACAAAAAAGATTTTTAAATTGAATGTCAGGTGAGGATCTAACTTCTTTCAAACTTGCACAGATGATCAAGCAGGTTGAGTAGATGATTGTAAAGAAATGATTTTTTCCTGCATACATTTTACCAGAGTTTTGGCCCTTTGTTAATTTCAGTAATAAAACTTGTGGCATCAACTCATTGCGATCAGGCAGATTTCTTTTTAACTTACACAGATGATCAAGTAGGATGTGTAGATGATGATAAGAAAAGATTTTTTCCTTTGACCATTTTAACCAGAGTTACGGCCCTTTGTTAATTTCAGTCATAAAATTGTGATGCATTTACTCCATATTTTCTGTTTAGCTTATTTCTTTCAAATTTGCAAATATGGATAGGCATGATGTGTAGATTATTATGAAGGAATTTGTCCTGTAACTATTTTCACCAGAGTTATGGCCTTTTGTTTATGTTAATCATAAAATTTTGTGGCACTTACTCCTAGTTACATGTACTAGTCATGTTGTTAATACCTGATCCACAATTTTGATACAAATCTTGTTGCAGCAGTGGGGGTATCAGTGTCCTGAGGACACAGTCTAGTTATTTCTAAATTTTAATTACCGGTAATTTTAAGTTTACTACCTGTGTACTGAAAGGTACTTTAGGTTTACCTAATTCTCTGTCAGGACATGTACTGCAGGGCCCAAGATCATAAAACTAAGTTTTGCCAATCAGATGCTTGAGATTTGAGACTGATCTCCAGATTTAGTTTTATGATCTTGGGCCTAGGTTTACCTAATTCTCTTGTCAGGACATTTTTACATCAGAACTTGTGATGAGAAAGCATGTAAAGCATGACTGTGGTAATGATGCTGGTCTAGCATTTCCACGTTTTTTTTTCTTTGAAAACTGAAAAAACACCAAAATGCACAAATTTGTATGTACAAATATTAAAATTTTATTGGTTTACGGTATTTTGAATTTATATTGAATTTTAGGTTGTGTATGAAAGCATGCTTGACAAAGTTAAACAGACACCACTCCCAGTATCGACATTTATTGAAGATTGTCAGACAAAAACTTGTTTGTATCAAAAGAAAACTGGTAAGTATATAATTTTGGATCCATGATCATAAAACTAAATCTGATGACCAGTATCAAATCTCAAGCATCTTATTGGCTGAAATGGCTACTAGTCGCCATTTCAGCCAATCAGATGCTTGGGATTTGAGACTGGTCTCCAATTACAGTTTTATGATCTTGGACCCTGGGTTGAAGGTTATAAAGCTGAGTTTGGAAACCAGTCTCAAATCTCAAGCATCTGATTGGCTGAAATGGCAACCAGTCGCCATTTCAGCCAATCAGATGCTTGAGATTTGAGACTGGTTTCCATGCTCTATAACCTTGGGCACTGGATTGCTAAAGACCGAGTTGTAAGCAGTATCATTTTAGCTCATACATTTGCAAAACCAGTTCATAATTTAAATATTTTCTCCATTAATACTCATTCAATTGCATATGCTAACAGTATAGATCCAGATCAGCCAGTGTATTCTTGGGTTTTCTCCCCATTTTGTAGTCAATAGTTAATCTGTTTCAGCAAGTTGCACATTTCTCATTCAATTTCTATTAAGAGCATTGGTATAAAAAGAATCTACTGCATGGTTTATTACGTTATTTCTGACAAAAAAACAAAGAGTGCAGATCCTGATCAGATGGCATAGATGTGCCTGCTGATCAGGATTTACTTTGTTCGCACATGCACTTAAATGTGTATATATGGAGTAAAGGGTAAAATTCCATCTTCTGAAAAACTTGCATTTAAATGTTATCAAACATCAAAGTCATTGAAAAGCTTGACATTAAGGTTTGGATAAATCAGTGTCTCTTGATTTTGTTTAGTTTTCTAAATGAAACACATAACAATGTTTGTATGCATGAGGGTATAAATTTGTTCTGAAGTTTTGTGATACTGAACACTCATTAGAAAGCAATATCAGAAATGTTCGTATTTTTGTATGGTGATTTTTGTTGTATTGACCTTTTAGTCCATATACGAGGTACAGTCAAAAAGTTCAAGGACTGTCATGATATCTTTTTTATTTTCCCTACGATTCAGTAATTAAATATATGAGATGAAAATACAACTATTACACTGCAAGAACATATAAATATATGTAAAATATACAAACATAAACATGTTTTCTGATCCATTAGAATAGCCCACTATGTCATGTACGGAGCACTTCCCGATGTCGCGACGTTCATATGACGTTTTTTAAGGCTTGTTTTCATTTCATCTGTCGGCAGACGAGGAACCTAGCGCGCACATACCTTATTCATGTTCAAGTCCTGGGTCACTATTTTATAGACAGTTCCATGACACAGCCCGACAGTGTCAGCAATATCATCTAGAGAATTGCCCGATCAGTCGCTAGGACGTCCTTAATCTTTTTGACTAAGCGCGCATTATTTCCCGGCATTCCGCTTCGCTCATTATCCTCAATATCCGCCCTACCTTTCCGGAAACGTTTGTGCCACTCAAACACAAGAGTCCTGGAACAATTAATAACACCATCCTTCTGTTTCATGAATTTCCAAGTATCAGTCGGGGTCATACAAGACGTCGCAGAGAATTTAATTACTGTCCACTGCTCTGTACCTTCAATTAACGTTGTCATTTTCTTGCTTCAGAATTTTTACACGGCAGAAATTATACTTCACAAAATGGCGATACGTCAGCCGATCACGCTGAAATTTTGTAATTGTTTGCTAGTAACGTTCCGTTGATGTCGTGCGGAAAAATAAAGACGTTTTGGCGCTGTTATTTTGAGAAACTTCAAAAAGAATGTAATCATCTCATTACAAAATGAGGCAAATTCTGAAGTGCTCCGTATTATGGTTGTGGACATGGTAAATGTGAAAAAATAAATTCAAATACTTGTTCAAACCTACTTTTTCATAGCTGTTGATATTAGATTTAAATAGAAATACATGCATGCTAAATTTTATGAGGATCCGACGTCAATAATTTGTTTAAAAGGACCAGTCCGGGAACTTTCTGACTGTACCTCGTATTATAAGGGTTTTATCTTGTGCAACCAGTATAGATCTGGATCAGGATCAGATGGCACATCCTGTGCCCAAGGTTATAAAACTGAGCATGGAAACCAGTCTCATATCTCAAGCATCTGATTGGCTTCAGATGCTTGAGATTTGAGACTGGTTTCCAAACTCAGGTTTATAACCTCCAGCTCTGATCCTGATTTACAGTGCTTCTTGGTCAGAAATACCTTCATGAATCTAAAAGCAAACAGTGTAGATCCTGTGATTAGCTGGCATAGATGTGCAGACTGATCTGGATCTACAATGTTTTCGCATGCAATAAAGGTGTTGTTTTTTTCTATGGATTAAAGAGATCATTTCAGATGGAAATGAGTGTTGGTATGCAAAAGCTGCATCTAAAGCAATAACATAAATCTTCATATTTTTATATGCCGAATATTGGTTACATTAAATGGCATTTTGAAAACTAAGTTAATTAAATGTTTTCATAGCCATTACTAGTATTCAACTATTGAATGTCAAGTTTTTGCCCATTATCAGTTTATCTGGATTTGCTCCTTTTAGAAAGTTAGCTTAAATAATTAATGTAAAATTTTCTAGTATAAATTTCAGAATTTTATATCAGATGTCATTGATCTGAAATAAAATGATGGATACACATATGGCATGGTTGAAACGACAAATTTAATTGAAAAGTTGAGCATACCATCTGCACTTCATATGCCTTATTTCATATTTGTGTGGTTATGAAATTATTCATTATAGTTAATAACCTTTTACTCCATAGAAATGCCTTCATTACATGGGTGACTGTAGATACAGATCAGCCACTACATCCATGCCGTCTGATCAGGATCTGCACCATTCCATTTTAAAATTTGATTTCTTTGATTATTTTTGACCAAGATGCTACCATTGCAGATCCAGAATAGACAACACTGATGTGCCGGCTGATTTGAATATACACTGATCACACACGCATAAAAATGCATATATATATATTATGGGGTAAGGGTTACCTCTGCATATAAAAATTACAGAGTAAAAAGCAGATGTTAAGCAATGTGTTTAAATATATTTCAGCATTTTTCCTAATATTTGATGATTGTTCATTAATATTGGTAACATGCATAAACACAGTCAGATTATTTTTGCTGTACTTTGACAAAATAATAAGAAAAAACTATCAATGCTTTTGACATTGTAAATGGCTTTTTTTAATTTTCTTGATCTGGGCCCGAGATTATAAAACTGAGAATGAAAACCAGTCTCAAATTGACTGAAATGGAGACTTGTCTCCAATCTTTATTTTGTAATCTCTTTGTAATTGGCCCCGGCATAGTTGGTAAGCTTGCTGGGGGTCAGTTCTGAGATTTTGCTTAGTTTAAGCCAATCATATTGCCAGTTAGTAAGCCATGTTTTCATATTGAAGTGTTCTACCCCTAGATCCAGATCAACCTTCTCATTTGATCTGGATCTACACTGGTCACCTCTTAGTCAAAAATAACCAAATGAATTTAACCCATTCCCGTACAGAAACACCTTTATTGCTAGAGCGAACAGTTTAGATCCAGATCAGCCGGCACATCCGTGCCGTCTGATCAGGATCTAAACTGTTCGCTTTTTGATTCATTAGGTTATTTCTGACCAAAATGCGACCAGTGCAGATCCTGATCAGACGGCACGGATGTGCCGGCTGATCTGGATCTACACTGGTCGCACATGCGTAAAAATGCATATCTATCCAGGAATGGGTTAAAAGTGAACAGTGTAGATCCTGAACAGAAGGCACAGATGTGCTGGCTGATCTGGATCTACACTCTTTGTCCATGAATAACAGGGCCCAAGATCATAAAACTAAGATTGGAGACCAGTCTCAACTCTCAGTCATCTGATTGCTGAAATGGCGACCAGTCTTCTGATACATGTATAGTTTTATGATCTTGGGCCCAGTAAAGGGTTAAACTTGAGCCTAGATGCTGACATGTATATGTAGTTTGTAAATCTCCTAGTTGCTGTGCTTGTAGGGAAGAGAAGACCTGGTTGTGCTGGAACAAGTTACTACTCCTGCTTTACCAGATGCTTTCCTCAACTGTCTGTGCTGATGTAATCGATTGTTGACACAGATACCTTGTGATGGTTTACAATACCTGATGAATTGGGGACCTTATGGTTACCCTATCAACTTGATGTGCTGATAAAATAAAGCTAAACATTATTGGACAATGAGATAATTATGTTAACCCTTTCCTGTATAGACACACCTTTATTGCTACGGCGAACAGTTTAGATCCAGATCAGCCGGCACATCCGTGCCGTCTGATCAGGATCTAAACTGTTCGCTTTTTTATTCATTAGGTTATTTCTGACCAAAATGCATCCAGTGCAGATCCTGATAAGACGTCACAGATGCGCCGGCTGATCTGGATCTACACTGGTTGCACATGCGTAAAAATGCTTTTATATCAAGGAAAGGGTTGATTATTGTTTTTAAGGATAGAATAGTCCCTTACTCCATATATACGGATTTTATGGCATGTGTGATCAGTGTAGATCCTGATCAGGTTACAAATCTGTGCCATCTGATCAGGATCTACACTGTTCACTTATTGGTCTAAAATAATATAATGAAGTGAACAGTGTAGCTCCTGATCAGTTGCCATGGTTGTGTCAACTGATCTGGATCTACACAGTTTGCTCACAGCATTATCCTTTGGAGTAAAGGGTTAATTATAATCAATGCAGGTAGATTAAGTTGTAATCAGCCATACACTAGCCTGATTAAACTTTCTGAAAATGTTAATTCTGCAAATAAATGTATTTTTACAAAATGGCTCCGGTAATACTTTCACAAAATTACTTAGTTTTCATTAGTTTAAACTTCCTTACAATATGTGTACAGCAGGCTGTCAACCGATGTTTTGGATCAGAATCATATTTTCTGAAAAGCTTCCTATATACCTATATATCTCCTATATTTTTATGTATATTCCTATATTTATATTTTTTGCCGATTAATGAAGAGTAAATATTGCTTTGATACTGCTTTTGCTTTCTTGTTTTAAGCTGGATTTTTCAAGGACAAAACTCAACTTATAGATTGGTGAAAACTTGGCGGTGGCATTTACCTAAGTTTTTATCTGATTCTCTAAAAACTTTTTAGCAGGTTTCTGTGTATTTAGGCTTACCTAAAAAAACAATTTTCACTTCTGTGCAGAATTCTTGTTGCAGCTGCAACCAAATGCAAAAAAAATGTTAAAGGTCATTAAATTTTATTCACCAACTGCAAGGACTAGAGGGCTTATATTTGGTGTGGTGTATGTGGTCAACTAAAACGTGGTCAAGATGGACCCCTGGGAAAAACATGCTTGACTGTGAACAAGAATTCTTCAGCTGACTTTTGTGGTCAGTTTTCCAGTTTGAAAAGAGTGTTTTCAAACTCTTTTGGAAAAGAGTCTATGCAAAAGTAGGTGTCTTTACAAAAACAATAATTTTCAAAAGGCAAAGTCAATTAGGGTTTTATTCGCACCTTCTCAACTTGTCACTATCTTCTTTCAGGAAAACTGGCAAGTAAAACAACGTGTTAAAACAACAATTAGTCATGACAATTAACAGTTTGATCGGCAATGTCTTTGCCCTAAGTTGACTCGATAAAATTTATCATCACCTTCTTTATGAGTAGTCTTATTTATATGAGAATTTTCATATAGGGGCGTCCGTGGCCGAGTGGTTAAGGCTTCCGACTAAGAATCACTTGCCCACCGCTGTGAGTTCGAGACCTACCAATGTCAAGATCTTTCATGTGAGGAAGCTAACCAGCTAGCTTGCGGAACGTCGGTGGTTCTACCCGGGTGCCCGCTCGAGCCTGAAAATTGCCCGAAGGGGCACCTGGGGTCTTCCTCCACCATGGAAAGCTGGTATGTCCACACCATAATGTCTTCGTACAGAGGCGGGAGGGACATAAAACTGGGAAGTAACAACAACAAAAAGAATTTTCATATCGTCCTCACTATAACTACAGAGGACCATGCAGTCTCTTTAGTATGATTTGCACACAGAATATTATAAATTGTCATGACTGGGTACATGTACCAACTTAAGTTCAAACGAACTGGCAAACCTCTTTTTTGTGTAAGTGTTGTTCGTTTAAAGGAGAGTATTGAGATGCTGAAGCTTCGCTGTCAAGGTCAGTATATTAGTGAAAGAAAAGAATCGTACAGTTATCAAATTTTCATTTAAATTGTACTTATGCGATTCTTTCAATTATTTGAATTAAATCACACTTGGGGTATAACATTTATATTGAGATTTTCGGTTTAACAATAATTTAAACACTTATAAAATAGTCATAATATCACATATCTTTGTCTAAAAATGGAAGTGCCTTCACAAGCATTTAAGTCGCTTGATAATAATATTCTAACCAAGATTTTCACATTGATAAGTAAAGTCTTGGAAGTGTTAGTTTTACAGTGAGAATGTGTAATCGCGCCTTGTTGGAAACTCACAACTGTGGGTTGTAGATTTCATATCGATATGTACCGTCTTGGTAGTGTTCGTTTTACAGTAAGAATGTGAAATCACGCCTTTATTCCGTTGTTGGAAACTCACAACTGTGGGTGGTAGATTTTCACATTGATAAGTACCGTCTTGGTAGTGTTAGTTTTACAGTAAGAATGTCAAATCACGCCTTTATTCCGTTGTTGGAAACTCACAACTGTGGGTGGTAGGTTTCACATTGATAAGTACCGTCTTGGTAGTATTTGTTTTACAGTAAGAATGTGAAATCACGCCTTTATCCCGGTGTTGGAAATTCACAACTGTGGGTGGTAGATTTTCACATTGATAAGTACCGTCTTGGTAGTGTTAGTTTTACGGTAAGAATGTGAAATCACGCCTTTATTCCGTTGTTGGAAACTCACAACTGTGGGTGGTAGATTTCACATTGATAAGTACCGTCTTGGTAGTGTTAGTTTTACAGTAAGAATGTGAAATCACGCCTTTATTCCGTTGTTGGAAACTCACAACTGTGGGTGGTAGATTTCACATTGAAAAGTGCCGTCTTGTTAGTTTTAGTTTTACAGTAAGAATGTAAAATCACGCCTTTATTCCGTTGTTGGAAACTCACATGGGTGTTTTTGCCAGAAAGTTTATCATGTAATAACTCTAAGACTGCCCATTCAACATTGCCCTATGCCTTCATCTTATTGTTAAAAAAAAAAGAAAACTGGTTTGGTTTTCATAAGATTTTATTATAAGAACGTCAGTAAAATTGCACAAACACAACACAATGTTAGAGGGGGAAAACAAATAACACTGATCATTGATATTTCTGTGCGGTCATGCAAGTGGGTTCTGAAAACGGTGTTTTTCAGGGCACATGATGAATTGCAATAGATTGGGGGACACTTCATGAGAAAATGAATCTTCGGTATTATTTTGTGACATTTTTGTTGTTATTGCATTTGATAAGAACTTACTGACAATAATGTTTTACTATCTTGTTAATAAAAAGCGACTTTTGATACACATTTTCACAATAAAATGTTAAATGTAACGCAAAATGTATAATAAATAATGTCGTCTGCTTAATTTTATGACGTCATTTCAAGAATTGAAGTCAACAATACTGTCTGAAGGTACATTTTCAGTGACGTGCCCAAAATTAAAATTGACATCAACATGATCAAGGAAGTTGCTGACATTAAGGTTTAGCTATTGTGCAGTTTTGAAATTATTCTCTAATGAAACTGTTCAGTTCAATAAGTCAACCTCCACATTTCCATGGAAGTTTGACTGCATTGAAAATGACAGCTTTCCGCAACGAGCTTCTTCAATACATAAAATATATATAACATATAATTTATCTTAACACAAACAAAACCTGGGATTGTAACTTGTGATAGGATTTTAGCTTGCTGTTGCTGGTGCCCTACAGTCTGATATATCTGTAAACATAGAAGTACAACAAATAATGAGCACACCTTAACCGTAAAAGTTTGTTTTAAATGAAGACTAACCTGAAATTCATATAATGCCCTATTTAAGAAAGTGCATTGTCAATCAACAAACAGTGTGTGCAAACGGATATTTATATTATTTACAATATATATAGCACATTTCCTATAACTAAACAGTCACGTGACAGACACGTAAAATTAGCATACATTCTACCAATTTTATATTTTTACGTTCTTTTCACGAGAACAAATTGGTGGGAAAATGATAAATTATTGTCCACAGCGTCACGTGACAGTCTTCACAACCAGAATGTGTTATATTCTGTCTATATTCTTGTTAAGTAGACTCACAACCTCAGTAACTCTATGCTAAGTATATTACAGCATACACAAATACAACATAAATATTACTAATAAAATGTTCACAATAGTTAACACAAACAGTTCTTAAAAAAATAGCGTGCGTACGATTTCTATTATTGTACTAAAATAGAACAATTATGCTAAACTCTGTCATTCAATGTACATGTATGTGACGTTTAGTATAGCCTGTGAAAGCTGTGGAATACCTGGAAATGATTTTAAAACAGTTACATGTACTAATAAGTATTTTCTGATTGGTTAGTAACCAAATCTATGGACCCCAATCCATGCATGATGTATCAACCGACCTCGAAGCCATCGATAGATTTGGGTATTTACCAAATTCAGCCGACTATTGGTGTTTTAGTATTATGACTAACTAGATATTTTACATGGTTATTGATATAACCATTTAAATGGACCAAGCCGCAAATCTTTATTTTTAAGATTTTATCACGGTAAATTTGAACGCTTTTTAATTATATGATAGCTAACGTAAAACAAACGCATAAAATATAAAATTTTCTAGAAAATGCTTTAAACTGTACATTTTGTATTTCAATTTAAAAACCACGCGCCTTACTGCGCAGCATCTGGGTTCTTAAAACGCCATCTTCAGGAAAAGTTTGTTCTTCAGTATGTATTCTTTGCGAATTATATGTAATATTGTCATTATATGTAATTATATAATAACTTTGTAACTATAGGATAGCTCACGTAAAACACAAACTCACACGATCTCAAAGTTATAGAAAATGTTTAAAAGATGTACATTTCGCATTTCATTCATACCAATTCACAACCATTTTAGATACCATGCGCCTTATTGTGCAGCATCTGGATGCTTTAAACGCTTGTGCCATCTACATGCAATGTTTGTTCGTCAGAATGTATCCTTTGCGACATAGAGACTTCCTAAGAGAAATTACTTTTAAAGTGAGCTTTTCTTTATAAAAGCAGCTTTTTGTGTTTATACGGCTGCAATATTAGCCTCTTCGGCACCGTTGGGTCCTTTTCTTGATCCGGGACTGTTGGTTGGTATTGCCTTGCAATTAGAGTCGACTTGTATTGAGGGCGCATCGTCGTCGCCCTCGTGGGTCTCGGGTGGTAACTCGTCCTTTGACATATGGTAGACAATGCCAGCGCCGAGACTGTCCCCCAGAACATTAACAAACGTGCGGAAACGGTCCCTGGAAGATAAACAACTCAATGCAGATGATAGTGTTGGAAATAAATTAATTAAAGTTTATGAAATAATGAAGTGACTTTTACTGAAGTTCCTTACGCTGAAGACTTTTTGAAACAAATAAAGAAAAGCAAAAACTCAAATTTCAAAACTAAAGTTACACCTTTATATAAAAAATATCGCATATTTAATTTCATTTATTGTCTTTAATCCCCATTTCGTCATAAGAACTCGGAAAAAAAGACAAAATTGATTATTTCACATTTAAATCTGATTGCATGTATGCATGGTTAGCAATTAGACAGTAAACGGTAATCGGACGGCAGGTATAGTCGTTGGTAAGTTTGACTCACAAAAATCACGAATTAGATCACATTATATTTAAACAGAAATATAAACAAAAATCGTACTAATAGAACGTCGTGAATTATATGTCATTTTACCCGTTTACCGCCATCGGGACCGAGAGAACAGTATGTCCTCCAGGAAACTTGGTCAGAAGCAAGCTTAGACGGCTAACGCCGAAAGAGTCTTTTATCACAAACACTTTTCCGACACCTTTTTGTTTCAAATTTTGAAAGAAATGAATAAATATCCTAAAGTTTCTCGATATCTAAATTCTTGTGTTCTGGCAAAAGGATTTACTTAAGCAGTCGCATTCATAGCCAAACACAATAACAAGTGAGTTTTAATTTTTAGTATTAAATTCGTCCCGGTAATTGTAGTTTAACTAATTTTACAGAGTATACTACATATGGCTTAGTATACTAATAAATTGATAAGGGCCATTTTAGTGTCGGTTAGCTTTTTCCACTTAGATAATTTACAGTCTCTAATTTCAGTTAAATTTTTCAACTCAGATGACTAATTTATCGGTTAAACAATA
Organism: Corbicula japonica; assembly: GCA_038501625.1. NCBI lineage: Eukaryota > Metazoa > Mollusca > Bivalvia > Venerida > Cyrenidae > Corbicula > Corbicula japonica. Next base: position 1,438,257 of record JAZAYU010000080.1, read on the forward strand.
AAAATTACAGCCTACAAAAGTGGCCCTTATAACATTTGATTAGTATATATTTTGAGCACCGGATTCGTAGTGAAAGGTTCTTGTACTTACAGGAACCAGTCCACTACCAGGATCAAGGTGATGTCATCAACTGGTAAGCCTACTGCAGACAGCACGATTACCATGGTAACCAGTCCAGCTTGAGGAACACCTGCCGCTCCAATCGATGCAGCTGTCGCAGTGATGCTGCAAAATAGTATAGTATAATTTGGACAGTATCATGAAATAATATAGACCAAGAAAAATAAGACCATCAAATTTTGTGATTTAAAACGTCTATAGTTGGTTGTAGGTCAAATTATTAAAAATAAAAAAAAACACTGTTGGTCCATAGATCCAAGGTCAATGTTATCAAGATAAGAAGTTTGTGACAAAATCATTGTTTTACCCATTTATCCCCAACAAAATGATACCTGGCTGTAGAAAAACCGTTGTTCGATTCGAGGTTACCACTACTCGGCTTTTTATAGCCGTAAACGTTCTTGTTGTTGTCCTGATCGTGTCAAAAGAATATTTTAAAAAATATTAATGAGTATTTTTTATGAGCACCCATTCACACAGAGATTTTTCAACACTTCAATTCATATTACATTGTTTTAGTACAAGTAAAGGGACATGATTATTTCTTAAGATATAAAAAGAAAAACAAATATAAAATTGATGTTGGTTGGATGTATGGTGAGTACAAATTAAATGTCTGTTTCTAACCCTCATACTACAAGATTAAAATAATCTTTGATTTTGTTCCGAAGCATCAAAATATTCTAAATTTTGTTAAATAATGCAAATTATATTTAACATCTGGTAATATTTTCAAGAAGTTTCTATATCAATAACACGCTGGCTTCTTAAGAAGTTTCCATTTCTGTAGAAAGTAAGTCTCAGATATTTGAATGGTTCAACAATCTCTATATTGCTCTACAGTAAAGATTGGAGGTTCTTTAATATTATTATAGCTTTATTTTGGAAGTGTTAATTTACATACATTTTATACAAATTTTCAACCTATATAAGTACGTTTAGTGTTAAATAAGATTAAACCCAGAACTTTAAACTGAAAGTTTCGAAAATCCATCGCTTGCATAATTGATGCTAGAAACTTAACGGTAACGGCATCGTTTCAAGAAAATCAAAGCTTAATTCGATTTATTTTAGCCCAACAACCTCCTCTGCAATCATTGTTTGAAAACGGTGTTAACAAATTCTCTTTAATCCTTTTTCTATCCACGCGTTGTTATATAACAGAGGGCAAATTCAATATAGTTTTCTACATTTTCTAGAAAAACTTGTCATGACGTGTGCGTCTTGATTTATTGAAACAAATCTTTCCGAAAACGTTCTATTATCCAATTTACTTGCATAATAAATAGTGACATTTGCATCGTGTGGTATTTTATTGGGTGATTTTACTGCGGTGCTGTTACGTGCAAAATGCGTTTACGAGTTTTATCAAATTTTAACAAAAAGACATGTTTAAAACAAAAAAGAATCGTAACAGCAGAAGATTCAAGCGAACGTTCTTTGATATCTAGGTTTGTAAGTCAGTAGAGTTTTCAACACTTCCTGAAAATTATATTGAAATCATATGTTATGCGTCATAGACTGTAATTAAGCACACTAAATATGAGGTTATTAAGACTATGATCACGAGGGACGATTTTGGCCGAAGGGTGGTTAGTGCGAAGGCCAGTGATTTGGAATGACAACAAATCTTCACTAATCTGTTGCTTTCAAAACAAGAGTTTGTGCAATTCTTTTTTAAATATACTAACCAGTCACTCAAAACTTATTTCAGTAAAAATGACACTTTATAACAAACGGGTTTTAACGTATTTGTGGACATTGTAGATCAAGATTAAGTCTTCTTGTGCTCCTTAAAACATAGCAGGGCCCAAGATCATAAAACTAAGTTTTGAGATCAATCGCAAATCACAAGGATCTGATTGGCTGAAATGGCGACTGGTCGCCATTTCAGCCAATCAGATACTTGAGATTTGAGCCTGATCTCCAGATTTTGTGTATGAACTTGGGCCCTGCTACAGGTTTTTTTTTCTTTATTTTAGAATTTTCATGAACATATTTCGTGTTTTTTTGTATTATATTATGCAGAGTTGTCTATAAGTCGTTTCAATGGTTTCAAAAAAATACAAAATTTCTGTTGAATACCTCACTGGTAAAAATAACCACCTATATATAGATACTTAAACTGTAATTATCTGGGTTTGTTCCGCTGTATAATTTAAAATCCGCGTTTTATTGGCAAAATTTTCATTGGTCGCAAAATGAGATTAGCCAGCCGAGAACAAATCATGGCGACAGTTTAATTTCGTCTAGAAGTTTCTTATTAATGTCGTCTTTCTGAAGTGAATTTCATCCATGAAACAGTGCATTTAGTCAAATCCAGTAGAACCGTTCAAGAATCAAACGGAAATGTCACCATCAAGCTCTTAAATGGACTTCGTCGCGGGAAAGCGTATCTTCGGACAATTGCCGTTTTTCACTGAAATGTCGGACGTCAAAAAGTTGAGCTGACTACTAACATTATTACGCATTCAGGGTAAAAATAACATAATGTTAAGTAAGGAAATCACATATTATTTATACGAAAATAGTAACGTAATTATACGTTCTTTCCAAATCAAGTTACGACGAAAATGTCAAAAATATTGCCAAAACACCATATTCCGTTGTGTGTCCCATTAATTGCTATAAAGCATAAAGCTTTTAGTCTGGACCAATTAAATACCTGTAATCTGAGTTTTTTTTTCATTCTTGGTTTAAATTTGATGGCGTTTTATTTACTGAACCAATAATATTATTATTTCATTATTGTTCATTTTGGGATATTTCTCCTATTTCGACTATATTTAGGAAAAAACAATGTATGCTCGATTAAATGACACACTTCTTCCATGACGAGGTATGCCATGTTCTAAATTTGTTATAAGGAATGCGTTTGGAATTCCATTCCGTCAATTAACCTATCCACAGACTGCAGCTTCACAGATATACAGTAATGATGTATGACCATTTGCTCCCTTGTGGCATTTGGATGACAAACGCCTGCGAGATGTGTCTTCTCTCTCTAAGACGTAATAACAGAAAAATCCGGAGATAATTTTATCAGACTTGTGCAATGTCGCTTCCATACATAATGTAAAGACCTTGTCACAGCTGATGTGCAATAGCGACTTTACAGCCCTTGCAAATGTGTAAAAAGATCGTCTGAAGCTTTAATAAATGAGGAGATCAACCCGATGCGTGCTCCTTTAGAGATTTAGGAACTTTTGAAAAATATGCGAGACGGATATTGTAATACTTTTTTGTGTTTAATTACATTTTATTTTAATAGAAAGAACGAATGTAGCGATTGAGCGAAAAGCCAGATGTTTTATATCATATTAGGTCATAGCTTGTAAGCGTGTATGTCCCGGATCCTGGAGGGTCGGACACAGAAGGCAGTGTCGCGTCCGAGGATAATGGCCTTACGTCAAAGGTTAAGATCACATAGGTAAAAATATGCCCAACATGTCGTTTCTGGTACATAACTCAGAAGCTAAGGAAGACACATCAGCCAAACTGGATGAGATTACCCCCCTCAATGAGACTGCGTCCAAGAAGCATTACTTCAACGGTCTAGGTCATACTTCAAGTTTAAAGGTCAACACTTTAGTTAATTATTAGTTTCACATAACTTTGCAAGTGACACAGGGATTTTATTCAAACTTAACCTAAATGTAACGGAGTGTCGGGTCTAAGAACCATGACCCTATCTGTAAAATTCTCACATTTGGTCAAAATATGTTTTATATTTTCAGAGCATAACTTTGCAACCCCTCAGATAAAATTAATAAATCAGCATAATCTGATGGGTATCATGTGTACTAGCCAAACCTTTTTTGCGTAACAAGGGTTTTTGTGTCGCCCTTTCGAAGAAATGGCGATACATAGGGACCGCTATGTCCGTCCGTCCGTCCGTCGGTCTGTCACGAAAACTTAACGTTGGCTATAACTTTGCCATTTCTTAATATTTCTTTATCAAACTTGCAAATTATATTGCTTATGACAACACGCTCGAGATGATGCCAAATTCTCAAGGTCAAGGTCACATTTGACGGAGTTATGCCCCTTTTTTACTTGGATTTTTACACGAAAACTTAACGTTGTCTATAATTTTGTCATTTCTTAATATTGGCTATAACTTTGCCATTTCTTAATATTTCTTTATCAAACTTGCAAATTATATTGCTTATGACAACACGCTCGAGATGATGCCAAATTCTCAAGGTCAAGGTCACATTTGATGGAGTTATGCCCCTTTTTGTACTTGGATTTTTACATGAAAACTTAACGTTGGCTATAACTTTGTCATTTCTTAATATTTTTACATCAAACTTTCTAATTATATTCCTTATGACAACACGCTCGTGATGATACCACATTCTTTAGGTCAAGATCACATTTGGTGGAGTTGTTTCCCTTTTTACGAAAACTTAACATTGGCTATAACTTTGCCATTTCTTAATATTTCTTCATCAAACTTTCAAATTATATTCGTGTTCACAACACGCTCCTGATAATACCACACTCTTTAGGTCAAGGTCACACTTGATGGAGTTATTCCCCTTTATATGAAAACTTAACGTTTGCTATAACTTTGCCATTTATTAATATTTCTTCATCAAACTTTCAAATTATATTCCCTATGACAATACGCTCGTGACGATACTATATTCTTAAGGTCAAGGTCACATTTGATGGAGTTATGCCCCTTTTTGTACTTGCATTTTTATTCCGACAGCACCAGAGGGCGACACAAGTGTTCAACAGAACACCCATCTAGTTTTATATATACGATGGCCGCCCTTCACATACATCTATAAAAAGTCAGTAGGAGAATGAGTCCGTTCCTATTGAGACTACATGTCTACAACCCATGGCTTTAACATTGGGAAGGTTTTGGTCGCAGAAGGAGTCGTATTTAAACTCTGTCTCGTACACAAACTAAGTGCACATTTAGCCATTTAAGAAAAGGTTGTTTTTACAACTTAGAAATTTGACGAGATGATAATGTAGGACTCTGGGTTTAGCGCAAGACTAAATATGCAACGAAAAGGAGCATATTCATGCAGGGCTAATAATGGCCTAAAATATCTCAAACTCAAACATTAACTTTACTTTAATGCTTTGAACACCAAAAGTGGTTACACATTAATTATTTAATACAATTGAAGATTTCAAATTGGGCACACTTCTCGACCAAAGCACATTTTGACCATGACTAAAGCGTGTCTGTTGTCGTCATAGAAACCAACCATTATAATTTATATATTATAATAAATCACGCAATATCTGTGATGTTATTGGAATTCGAAATTTTTTATACAATTTTAGACCAAGTTCAAACCGTTTATACCCCTTTTTCGCATTTACTGCATACAGTCACGAAGATTCGATTGCTTATACAAGTAACATGTATGTAATAATATAGTATGGCTTACTAATCATTGGAATGTTATTTTCGAGTATTCCGTTCAGTCACTTCTTTATATGCCCTATAAGACTGACTGAGTAAATTCTATGGCAGGTGAAGACGTTATTTACCATTTTTAATCAATTCCCAGACATAGCGAACATAATGTAATCTCCGTTACTGCAATATACATAATTACTTTCATCCTTTTTTGGAAGATCAGACTTCCTGTTGCTTTCTGCAGTAAGAACACGGATTGTGTGAAATAACGAGTACAGGGAAACATGATATATACTGATCGTAAAAAGTTTTGTTAGTAAAACAACAGTCCCGTCATTGTTACTTTGTACTTGAATTGATAGTTTGTAAATTCCCCCTAAGTTTGTTAACAAAACAAAACAGTGAATGTCTGCCGGCCCATATCACATGTCAATATATTGACCAATGAAAATTAATGTGTACTTTACACAACCACTTTAAAAGTATGACTAAACTTTTTGCAATTAGTATATTTTATAAGATAACCTTACGAGTTTATCTTGAACCCCGCAATGGGTTCTTGAATGACGAATATAATTCTAACAAACAATGAAATTAAGTACCAGATATTCGTTAAAATTTGTAATTAGATGATCAAGATGAATATATACAACATGTACTTTTTATTCATTTTGTTTCTATAGAAAAAAAACGTTCATTACACTTAACAACTTCTCTAAGTACAAACGACTTTCAAAGGATGTAAGCACTGATTGAATGTACGGGGAGACTTTTTACAGCCGCCACACGGCACAAACAACGCTATTGTGAAATTGAAATAGATTAAAAGGAAACTTTTAAAGCCATCGAACACGACAAATATGAAACTATTGCAGTCTCGGTTTGATTGAGCCTGTTCGTGGACGGTAATGGAAATGCATATTACTGCACACGCCGCCTAGCCCCGGGTTGAGCGCAATTCAATATTAACACTAGTAAACTGTCCAGTTTTGACCATCCCAAACGATGGTGTGCAAATTGCGGTGGACACGGAACCGTCAATGCGGTATTTTTGACAGATTAATACTATTCCATGTTCAGCGGCGTATGGTCCCCAGTTAAAGAATGGGTTTGCCCTAAACGAGAAAACAATGGGCGGTACTAAACAGAATAGAATTTTGACAGGGGATCTTAGAATATAAATTCTGCATATCACAGACAACGCCAAAGGCAAAATTTAAAAAGCCAGTAATGCCCCAGTACGCAGGTGTATACTTAGAAAAGTTGTTAAGTGGACTTACCTAATTGTGATGACGTTGCCGAAGTTCATTGTAATGTTATTGACGTTGGCTATAAATAGCGCAGCCACAGCTTCGTATAGCGCAGTGCCGTCCATGTTGATGGTGGCTCCAACGGGGATTACAAATGTACTAACACGGTGGTCCACGTGGTTATTTACCTCCAGACAGTGAAGAGTAACCGGCATTGTTGCTGAGCTAAGACAAAAATATGTTAGTTAATATTTGAAAGAACTTCTCATCATGCAATTTTATGACATCATCAAATATGGCCACCAGCTCTTTTATCAGATTTTAGAGAAACTTAACACAGAATATAAGGTAATAAAAAAGATGATTTTTGTCAACTAACTGAGGCGGCTGACCACGAAGGCAAAACATGAGTTATTTGATGCCATTTTGAGAGTTAGACAATAAATGTACTTTTGCTTTTCTTATTCACCTTTAAGGAAGCATTAGATTAATTGTCGGTTTATGTATAGAAATAAATATATTTTTAAATTTGCTTTCTTCGTAGTCAAAAGCCCTTCTGAATGATTGACTACCAAATCACAGATCGAGATTTTTACCGCCTGTTTTCTCAAATAACTTATTTATAGAGGATACAAGGAGTATTCATTAAGACATTGATGAATCTGAAGATTTTTTTAAGATTACCATTACTTTTTAGATTTGCGCGTTTCACAATTTCAAAATGTTTAAGCGTTTGATGACAATTTTTAGTCTATTTTTTATTCCCGGCTCTTACTTATAATTCAAACAAACGGTTACTGCAACCACTGGCGGCGGTATGTCGGTTCGTTCGTTCGTTGTTGATGGTGATTTATTTTTGATTTTTATGAGTTCAGGCAAATACTTACATTGGTGGCCAGTAAGAAAAATTCATGATAATTGTAATTGATAGAATTATTCCGTCATTCAAATCAAATAACGGAGTTTTAAAAATGCATACGCGGTGCCTATATCATCAAATGATGTCTCTTAGTGTTGAAGTTGGCGAGACACTAACCTGGATGATGTCCCAAAGGCTGTCGCCAAAGCCTGCGATATACCATAGATGAACTTGTAGGGGTTTTGTCTTGTCATTATGAAGAAGTAGAGAGGTAGAACTACTGCGCCATGGATAATTAGCCCTACCAATACGGTGAGAAAATAGACGCCGACCTGGCCAATCATTACGCCAAAGTCTTCCATTTCTACAATCTTACCGGCAATAAGGAACGCAATGCCGATCGGAGAATACCTAAACAGCAAAAGAAATATTCTTGTCAATTCTTAAATTATGATTATTAAACGAATTAACCAGATTTAAGTGCTCTTCGATTGCATATGAAGGTGCGAATATTGCTATAAAAATATTCAAATTATAATGATAAAGTGGTTTTTATTTCTTTTATACTTAGCTGGAAAACGCAAAATAGGGAACTGCATGATGCATTTCTGGAGGGTGTCTAAAATGGCAGAATTTTAAGAATTGGAGACAAATTCTGAATGTTTAATATTGTTTGTTGTATTTCTTAAACAAAACATGAGCAAATATTAATAAACAAATTTACTCGTGAGTGGAAAAATTATGTTGATAGTTCCATGAAATGCAATTATTTTAATATGTTCGCTCATTGGTGTATCGTTTCAGTCTACTAGTAGATAAGCAAAATATTTCAAACGAAACTGTTACCATATAAAAATGACAAAAATATTCATTGTAGCGTCGGCGAGGCAGTTGCAGAAGTCGACAAGAGGTCTCCCTTTGGCCTTCATGCGGCCCAGGATTATACCCATCAACACCGAGAAGACGACCAGCCCCAGGATATTGGTAGCGCCGCTTGTAGCACTCCCTGGCTCCAATACTTTTACTGTCACATCTGAAAAAAGGTAAGACATTTAACAAAATGAGCCTTGTAATGTTATCTACTAGAAAGTTCATGCACACGTATTTGAAAAAATCAGATAGGTCTCCTATGACCAACAAATCAGATAGGTTTCCTATGCCCAAGGTTAAAAAAACTGAGCATGGAAACCAGTCTCAAATCTCAACCATCTGATTGGCTGAAATGGCGACTGGTCCAAACCATCTGATTGACTGTAATGGCGACTGGTCGCCATTTCAGCCAATCAGTTGCTTGAGATTCGAGAATGGTTTCCAATCTCAGCTTTATAACCTTCAGCCCTGATAGGTTTCCTAATGATAAGCGCTCTTGTTGTTGATGGTTGTCTAAAAGGTGTCATGGTTTGCATCTTAAGGATCACTTTAATCTAAAATAATTTGCAGCCACCTGATAGTCGCTTGATGATGTTTGTCTTGTTTTGAAGCCTTTGGAACCTACTGCGGGGGAAGTTCAGGTACTTTACATACTATGTAAAGGAGTATTGGCTATGTGCGAAATGTGGTTAAACTGCATCTTCTGAATGTTATTTCTCCTCTAAAAGTATTTTTGCGGCCTCTACTGTGCGTATCAATGACTCGAAAGAGAATAATTCTATTCGTGTAACGTCCTACATGTGGTTTTGAAGGGTTGAATGTTCTCTCTTGCTCGACACTACAGTATACACTAACACTTGCACTGATTGTCAAGTGCGCCTATCGATTTACTGAAATTCTAGAAAATTAATTACCGAGAATGCAATATTGATGGTTTCTTGTTGAGCAAGCGCAATGTAGATTTATTTGGAAGAATTTGACATCAGTTTTTTTTGTGTCGCCCTTTCGAAGAAAAGGCGATACATAGGGATTGCTTTGTCCGTCCGTCTGTCGGTCCGTCGGTCCGTCACGAAAACTTAACGTTGGTAATATTTCTTGATGAAAATTTGAAATAATATTGTTTATGACAACACGCTCGTGATGATACCAAATTCTTTTGGACAAGGACACATTGGATGGAGTTATGTCCCTTTTTGAACTTGCATTTTTATTCTGACATTGCACCAGAGGGCGACTTAAGTGTTCAACTGAACACCCTTCTAGTTAAAATTGTGTATTAATGTCAACAACCTGAAAATTATATCATTCATTGTATGATCATTTTTCATCATTACTTGATGCATAATGCATGAACTAAATTTTCATCGTCTGCTTCGATTAAGATTACAACCCCTCCTGCTGCACGCTGGGGTGTCCCCAGCGGCTGGTGAAAATGCTTGATGCAACATATTTCTCCAGTCGTCAAGATACTTTATTAAGATTTTATTTTCGCGTACATGTAATTCGCGATGGGGTAAATGCTCGAATTTAACAAAAAAAATTATAACATATAATATTATACAGTTATTTCATATTTGATTTGGGAACAGTCAAAATGTTGACCCGAGGTGGAGGGGATAGTGTTTTGAACTGTTGCCCGAGGCCGTCGGCCGAGGGCAACAGTTCAAAACACTATCCCCGACACCGAGGGACAACTGTTTGACTGTTCCCAAATCAAATATGAAATAACTGTTTTATTACCTGATCAATTACTGTTTTAACAGTACTTGCAGGTAAAAAAGGAACAAGAAAAACAATGCTAATATGTTTTAATTAAACTTTTTTTAATTTAACAATCTTGTAACTATGTCACACCGCCAACATTTTGCATGTCAGTAGGGTTTCATATTGTTTTTCTCTGTATTTTTCATAAAGCATCTGAAGGAAACTGTCATTTTGCTGACAAAATTTTAATTTGTTTAAATACTTCACCACGTTTTATTTATGGAGAAATAATCATTGGGGTCAATTTGTTTCTTTACTGTTCCACATGACGTCAGAGCACGCGAGGGAAACAGTCGAAACTATTGACCGGTCAACAGTTCGCAAACATGGACTTTTTTAGAATTTCAGAAAACAGTCAAAACTACCAAATTACATTTATATAAGGTATCAGGTAATAATACGAAATGTTAACCCTTGAGAAGGTAATGTCAACCTCGGCTAACGCCTCGGTTGACATTACTTCTCTCGGGTTAACATTTCGTACTGTTTCCCCCAATGGGATGTGATATTTATATAATGTTTACTTCTTCAATCTTAGTAATTAACATCATGTTTATGTGTCTTAAACAACTTTCTTTTGTCTTTGAATGTTTTATATGTCTGTACTACCCACGTACAGTCCGCTTCAACAATTATGTTGTCATCATTAAATCGAAATTAATCAAATGTAGTGAAGTCGGTATATTCATGAGTTGCTCATTATACAAATGTAATCAGATTGAAGACAGACATATTTTACAACTGTTTAACTTTCGTTTCGTTACAGAATGTATCACATTTCTTCTGTTTCTGGTATAAAAATAGATGAAAATGGAACATTGAAATCCGGCGATCACGACAAGTATGAAAATATTGCAGGCTCGATTTGATTGAGCCTGTTCATGGACAGTAATGGAAATGCATATACCTGTCCACGCCGCCTAGCCCCGGGTTGAGCGCAACTCAATATTTACACCAATAAATAGTACAATTTTAATCTATCCCAAACGATGGTATGCATATGGCTATGAACATGGAACTTTCAGTGCGGTATTTCCAGATACAAGAATGGGTTTGCCCTAAACGAGAAAACAATGGGCGGAACAGAATAGAATTTTGACAGGGGATTTAAGAATGGAAATCCTGCATATCACAGACAACGCCAAAGGCAAAATTTAAAAAGCAGGAATCATATCCTTGGGGTGATTGAACAGTATCCGAATCTGTATAGGCTGGGATATTGAAACCACCCATCTATAAACTGGCCGAAATATTTAAACAAAGGTAATTTTAGAAGTACTATTGACTTAGTACGTATCGTGCTCAACGACCTTCAAAGGACATAACTGATAACAGCACTGATTAAATGAACGGGGAGACTTTTTACAGGCGCTACACGGCACAAAGAACGCTACTGTGATATTGAAATAGATGGAAAGGGAACTTTGAAAGCCGACGAACACGACAAATATGAAAATAATGAAGGCTCGGTTTGATTGAGCCTGTTCAAACGCATTTCTTTCACCGATCAAAAAAAAATTCCAGAGTGGCATTCTTTCAGAACTCGGGGTTAAGCAATACTTCATAAAATTGCGGCGCTAATATAATTCAAATTCGCTCTATCCGATTAAATCCACAATATATTGTAATGTAATAGGAAAATTATGCTAATAATTTACCAACATATTAGGTGTTAAACATTTATATTTTAAAACATATTACGGGCCTTGTTTAGTTACTAATATCCTTTCCTAGATAACATCAAATAGTTTGTTTACTAATTACTTGCTCGAGTACCGGAAGTCGATGTTACTTTATGACTATGTTTATGCCAATGGCTATGATCATGCCTTGGCTATGTCTATGTTTATGTTCGCGTTTCAGTAATGTAGTATACTGATGTAAACCGTGAAAATGCGCGATAGCATTAATTGACTTAAGTTTAACGTATGCAGCTTTGTTGCTGAATCGATCAGCGGTAAGCCTTTTTTTTAAAAATGTACGGGTATGTCTTCCTACATTTCGGGCTTACACATTAATGTGTACGTTACTTTTAAGCATTGGGCGCGAGTGCGCTAACGATGTCAACAATTTTTGAGAATAATTGTCACGTGACTTGTAATTAAGTTGTGCGGTCTCAACACGATTCGCGATTGTATATCACTGTCATCGATTTAAATCGCTGTGTGCTTGTATGCACATATTTTGAAATAATGTTATTGAAATGCGATTAATCGATGTTGTTTATCTTATAGGGGTGCGTCCATACGCACCTGTCATTTAAGGTATTTTTTCTGTCTGAGCGGTATGTCTGATGAAGTATGCTTGTCAATATAAGTATGTACTCTTTCTTTTAAAATGATTTTTTATTATTTCATGTACAATGAGTGTATGGTTTTGGCTTTTTCTATGATTTTTGTTTTCATTACGCATAAACAGTTTACATTGTAACATATTTTCCTTTTACGGCACAACTTCATTGGGCAGATTTTAATGCATAAATACCTTTAACTAGGATTATTTAAAATCTAATTATTCAATGGGTATTTATTAAATGGGGTTAGTGATGCCAGTGAAATGTGTCATTGTGCGGAAGCGGGTTTAATTGGCTAGGAACAAATCGCAGAGCTTGATGTTACAGCTGGGTCATTTGCTCTCACGTCAGTATGCTCCAGTAAACGAGTCAATCATCTACCCGGTGGGGAAAACAGAGATTGGAATTATTTTTTTAGGACAGTTTAACATATAATGGACATTCCAGCGGATATTATATTTAAAAGATTAGATCTTCCAGCTTGACATCTCTTTATAGTGTGGGTATTTCCAACTGGCATTTTCTTGAGGTTATTCGACGGCATCTCAAGAAGTGTAACAGTACAAGTGACCAGAAATTCATCCTTAAAACTATTCACAACTAACAGACGACGACGAGATGTTTTCACTCAAGCAAGGATTGACGACCTGTCCCTGGTGAGACGCTGATGGAATGAGCAACGACGTCGATTCTGTGACGCTTCTTATGATTGGCATGGCGAAACGATTGTGCGGAAGAATCCTGAGATGAACTTGGCATGCAGGGCGATAAGGAAGCCGTACTATCGTAATTCGTATCGTTCCATAATTATTAATACTATCATACGTAGTAATTATGATTTCAACACCGTTTATTATTGTTTAAATTGTGCACAGAATGTTCGAACAACTAACAATAACTTTTAAAGGCAAACTCCATACGTCAAATGCCTTGAGTATTTTCATCTTTTAAACACACAGAATGTTTCTATGATTAATTATGCAGACATTAACAATGTTTTGAACATGCTAACGACTCAGATCAGGTTGCTTTCAGTAAAACATGAAGGAAATCGGAAAAAAATGATTTTTTTCCTAACAATATGTTCAACTTCAATTACAGATTTGCTAAATTTTAAATGTATGATAACAATATTTTTTTATATTCAGATGCTCTACATTTTCTTTCTATTTACAGAAATGTGTTTATTGAATGTTACTCATGCAAGAAAAGGAAACCCAAATGACGCACGGATGAGATCACGAAAAAGAAATCAACATGCAGTACAAATGTTTGTAAAAGTGTTGTGACTTTATGAAAAATGTGATTTTTTATATTCAACCGTGATATTAGTGACTTTCCGTGTTTTAACTTTTATGAAAATGTACTTATTCCTGTATGTCTTTGGAACCGAACATCAGTTAAAGCATACATACGTACTAGTATTTAATATTAGGGTTTCCTGTACACGCACTATAATAACAATTTATATTAATAACATGTGAATGCTTCTTGCAGGCAGTAGTATCTTTATCGTAATGACAATTTTATATTACACTGAAACGGAAATATATTATTTCGGTCTGAAAAATAACAACACAAAAATGTTATTTAATAATTAATATTTTCTCCTGACTTGTCAACTGATACTGCTGGCTGAAATATGTTCTTATACAACTCTCTATTTTTATTTTTTTTTGGTTTTTGTAAAGAAAGGAAGGGATTTGTAATGTAATAGGAAAATTATGCTAATAATTTACCAACATATTAGGTGTTAAACATTTATATTTTAAAACATATTACGGGCCTTGTTTAGTTACTAATATCCTTTCCTAGATACCATCAAATAGTTTGTTTACTAATTACTTGCTCGGTCAAAATATTTTAGCCACAGGTAATTTCATGTCTTCACCTGCATCTTTCAATTACATTGGACTCGATCTTGTCATGTTTAAGCAAGACGTTATATAACTGTTATTTTAGTTTTATATATTCTTCATGTCAAACAGTCATCTCGAACAGTTATTAGTCTGCATGAACAGTCTATGGTATTGCATAAAAGCGAGAGATATTGTCTGTATTTTTGGAGAGAGAACGGCCGTATGGCCGGAATGAGCCACATGATGCCTTTTAGGAGGACGGTATGTTAGTCTCGTGGCTAAATTGCTAAACTTTAAATATGAGAAACGTATGACACTTAGAAATTTACTAGGAATATTTATACTTACGAGAAAGAACTATTTATGTTTTAGTTAAAAGCTAAAAGATATATAAAGTTATTTCGGAACTTAAAAAGTGTTCGTATTATTACACCCTAAGACCTTTGTAAGATTAACCACTACGTTACAATATCATAAATATCCCGTAAGGTACATATAGTTTCTTGGTGAATTTTTTAAAGTGACCCGACGTCTAACAAAAATATATTCATACGCGCAATATTTATTCAAGGGTAGAAAAAAACTTTAACGTTGTGAAGCATCTTCATTCAGCCGAGGCTTTTCGTAGCAAAGCGGACATAGCCGAAGCTAGTCGATTGTAGTACACTGTTTCAGTGTAATTTGGGTAATAGGGAAAGCTAAAACAAATACTCTGGTTGTACAGTCGACAAGTACATGTATTATGTTTAACGTGATATTCGTGGATGATAGTGTCGAAATCCACAGTATTAAGTATAATAAATGATATTTTTTCATTTAAGAATTATGTTTGGTGTCTCAGCAACTTTCGTTTCCCTATAAAGCCCCACTGGAAAAAAAGCGTTGTTTTTTTTAAATTATTGTTGCATTTTATAATAAATTATTTTATTGAATTACGATAACATGGGTTAACAATGCATAGTTTTCAGCAAACTGTATTTATTGAAAGTTGTAATACTTGTGCAATGATATTTTGACTTCATACTGAGACAAACCAATAGAAAAGAATACCTCTACATCCAAGGAAATGCACTTAATGTGATTTAAATATTGGAGATGAATATCATTATTTATTAGAATGCGCACTTTTACTAACGAAAGATAATGTTGAAAAGTGATTACCTTACAAGACAAATTATTGCGAAATTAAACTATTAAATGAACTGAACTAAGTTTCCTGATTACAAGAAGTTGTACATTTTCGTTAAGGATATTGCTGTAAAATTTCAGTTATGTGCTGCAATCAAATAAACATCCGTCAGTAATTTAACTCATGATGCACTAACTCCTGTGATAAGTTATTCTGTCGTTAATTTTTCGTTGTTTTTTTTTTATTTTCTAAAATTCGTTTATTGCCCATGATGTGTTCTCCATAATTACATGTGTTAATATGTGGAGTGTTTGACTATAATCTTTTAACAATATGAGATTTTTCAATAATAAACATTATTAAACCTTTTTTATTAAAAGTGTCAACGTTTCGGCTTACGATTTCATTAGTAATCAAAACAATAACCCATTATATAACCTTGGATTCTAACGGAGTTTAACAAGATCGGTATAGTTAGAGCTTTAGCATTGTCATTTAATTGCAATAGGCAATTTTAGTAAAATATTAGCTAAATCGTTTAAATGCTTTGCCAAGTATATGGTCTCGAGCTTTATATTTTGCCAACGAAGCAAATGTTAAGTGAATCCCGGTCATGTATGTTTGTTTGTGTCGTTTTAAGTCTGTTTTTTTTCTAACTTTTCAAATGTTTTATGTACGGCTTTAAGAAAACATGCCATAAAATCCATTGAACATACTAACGACTAAACCTGTAAGTACAATTTATATTAAAAAGCACTCTCTGTTGTGAAAGGTTTATTGCGATAATTTCATTTGTTGTTTATATAAAAGTGAAATATGCAAATCAGGAAGACACAACCTCTCCACAAAGCCAAGAAGAAGAGAAGGAGAGAACATGGTTTATAAAATGACCAATTTCAAAACAGACACCACAATTAACAATTAACAAAAATGAGAACCCGTTGGCATACAAAGTGAAAGTTCGGTTCTTTTTTAAATAAATAGATGACTACATCAAGGTATTCACGAGTTTTCATGAAACATGATATAAATTTGTAGAAAAAAAATTTGTCCTACGCTTTGCATACAGCGTGATCATCCATAAGATATTGGTGAAATGGCAAATTCACAGCAAATGAAGAAAACTATTTGACCTACTTAAGCATTTTATACGTTTACCTTTTGTTATCGTTAAAGAAACTTTCTAGCAATATATCTCTGAAGATGCAATAAAATACCATAAGCATTGGTACAGTAATGAAATGCTTAGAAATCTTAATCTACAGTCAATAAATAACATTATTAAGTCTGGATTTATCGTTGCGGCCATGTTTCTGATCGAGTGTTTGCACGCTCCGTGTCAGTGAATAGTTTTTTCGAGAGGTTTTCATCATGGAAAGAAACAATATCCTTGTTAATTTCCCACGGGAGCACATCTTTCTTCTGCTTAAGACTTTAATATTGTTTTCACCCAACGAAATCAGGCATAACGTCGGGAGCACTGACAAATTCATCTCGGCACTTCTAGAAGATAATGTAATTGCCGTTACGGATGATAAATTCTTCGACGCTGATTTCCTCAACAATATGGTTTTTATGAACTATTTCTCAAAATTTTAAAATGATTAAAATGATTAAGAAATGGTAGAGAATTACTTTTTTGTTTGATCCTTCTGAGCGAATAATGTTATGTCATTATTTGTTTTAACTGTTATAAATCATCTAATAGCTTCCGCTGTATTTTTAGCTCGGCTATTGGAGAATGTGTCGAGCTATTCTACTTACATACTTGCAATCTCCTTCGCAGAGTTGTCGTTCCTTACACTCACTTTACATCTCTGCGAAAGGCTCAATGTCAAGGTTTTACATAACTCGACAGCCTTATTTTATACAGTCATAATTATGAATATGAAAGCTTGTGGATAAACAAATGACATAAATCTTCACTATCTTTCATTCAAACCAAAGAAACCCGAGCAATTTTAAATTTAATTGGTGAACTTTTTTTGAGTTAAAGTAAAAGTAGTTGAAAGTAGTCCCAGCCTATAACAGAGGATAATGTAATGAGCCGATAGTGTAAGAGAGTGACTTTCTTGTTCATTTACGCTGGCGGCGGCGTACAACTTATAACGAAATACGTATGACATTGTATCTGCAACATAACTATATTTGTCCACTATCATATCCCAAGTTGGTATGCCAATTGTACTATTGTATATATGTAATTGTTTATTCCACTTAACCTTGAAACTGGGGCAGATTAGTGTTGAATTAATCGGCATATGGTAAGAAATTTTGTCAACACTTTTATATACCATTTACCATCAAATGATGTAACTGTTAAGGGCCTACCACACTCCTCCCAACCATGTTCATCGATAAAAAGACAATTATCAAAATCTCAATAATGGCATAATGCCGTTCAATGAAACTTTGCACAAATGTATGTTATTAATGTATCTTTATTTTGCATATGGTAAGACACTTTAGAACAGTAAAGAAAAATTGCGAGATCTAAAAATTCCCTCAATTTCTATTTACCTAAATTCACAAAAACTGAACAACACAAAACATCATTTTAAATGCCCACATAAGTAATATGATACTGACAACAATTTATTGTGTCCTCGTGACTTACATATGTAAACTTTACGAGATATTAGTAAACGAGTGTTTGACCTTCAATTTCCTGGTCGCTTCCTGGTCGCGTAAACGGATTACAATCACTGATTTCTCTTTTAGAAGTTGAAAGTTTTTTTACAAAGTACACAACATTTTCTTGTCAGTATCATTGAAGTCACATGGGAATTTAAAATTATGTTTTGTATCGCTTAGTTTTTGTGAAGTAATGTAAATAGAATTTTAAGGAATTTTTAGATCTAGCTTTTTTCTTTACTTTTCTTACGTGTCTTACTGTATGCAAAATAAGTTACATTAGTAACATTCATTTGTGCAAAGTTTCATTGAACGGCATTTTGCCATTATTGAGATTTTGATTATTTTCTTTATATCGATGAACGTGGTTGGGAGGAATGTTGTAAGCCCTTAACATTACTGATTGAAATTACGGGTCAATTAGTATTGAATTTAAAAAATGTTGCTTACTTCGGGTGACTTCTGTCACGCTGTCGTTTAGGAAGTTAATGCGAACGTCGAATACTTTGCCAGCTTCCGACACGTAAAACGTGGAGTTGTCTGTAGAATTCAGTTGGACTGTCTCGGTCCTGTTGTATGCCTTCAGCACTTCTTCTGATCGAAACTGGAAGAAAAGTGATTAATTGAGGCGGTACTCTGCCTTTCATGTTTCTTGGTGTTATGGCTAAGTAACAGAAAGCATAAGTGATTTATTATTGGGCGGATCCGGATTGGCTTCAGACGGGTTGCTTGAATCAATTTTGGAGCAGCAATATTTAATTAATTTTGAAGGGAATTTTTGCCAGAAGTTTGAAGCTTTCATGCATCTACCCAAAGACTGCCCCCAAACGAATTTTCTGGAATATAAGTATCATGCATGAGTGTGAGGTGAAGATGGAAAAATCTGTCACCGAGGGTTAACTGTTTTGCGGGAACGAGGCTCTGCCGAGTTCCCGCCAAAACAGTTCACCCGAGGTGACAGATTTTTCTATCTTTACCGAATGTCTCATGCAAGATACTTTTTCTTGCATACCTTTTATTATTTATAACATTTCTATGTATGTATACAAACTTTTTTATTTTCCTTATGCTGAAATATTGACATTACCGCTAACCTTTTTTATAAATGACGTCAGTAACTTGAATATATGACGTCACTCACGTGACTCATTCTACACGGGGGGTGTAGGATCGAAATTTCCTACACGGGTGAAAACACCGGATGACCTGATCTGGTATGCAAGAAGTCTTACATCTGATCCTGACCCTGATGAGTTTTCAATAATTAGATTATCAGTTGCAAAACTAAACCAATATTTAACGACGAAAAACAAAAAGAAAATAAAATCATTAAACAATTTAATTTTTCTGTTAAATACTATTCAGTTGAATGGTTAATTTAACTTTTTTACAATACTCTTGATTTAATTACAGTTTTATCTGATACTCTGACGGTAAATGAACACTCACCCCAGTATAAGCCGCTTCCACAAGGTTGTCGGGAAACATATTCCTGCAAGTAAAAATAAACGCAGTGATAATGGTAACTTTGGGAACCACCGAAAACTACAAATTAGAATAAAATAGTATCGGAGGATCGGGTTGATTATCATATCATAGCTGTATATCATTTAACCTTTTTTGCCCCGGGATGAGCTCATACGATTGACTCGCTATAAAGAAATCGCCTTACTCGGACTTTCTTCGCTATATCAGTACCGTGGATTTCCGACTGACATATATATTGAACGGTGGTGTGTATGGTACCTTCGATTTAGTTTCCAATTAATACCATCATATGATCAGCGGCATTGAGCCCCAGACAAAGAAGTTGTCTTGTTTTTTTAAACTTAAAATATGGTTCTTAAACGTTTTTCTTTCATAAGTTTAAAACATCTATGATTTTTGCTTGGTAGCCCGGACTTTTCGGTTGCGTATTTATTAACTTTGAAAGATACACATTACAACAATGATGGGATGGTTTGGATTACTAGTAAATACTAAAACACCTCTCAGATTATTTACTTTTATTTATTTACCTTATTACAATACATAAATCCTTATTTATTTACTTTATTACAATACATAAATCCCAGGTCATTCTCTGTACCACTTCCAGGATCATGTTTCACCCAGGGATATGAAGTAAGCCATCTGACTTGAAATGTTTGGACCCGTTGATTCTGGTCATATTCTTTGTCAGATAATTTGGGTTGTTTGGGTGTTGATGTGATTTTATTATCTAGTTTTCTCTTCACTGATTTGGGAGTTGACAGCTGGCTGTGATTTGATGATGGGGTTTGAGTCAAAGGCTCACTCTCTTTCCCAAATAGAAATAATTTCATTATATCTCTTTTTATTTATTAACCCTTTATTAATCAGCAACAAGTTAAGTTTCTAGCATGATCATATCAAATAAATTCTTTCCTGCCTTTTGATAAAAAAATAAAAGAAATACATACTATTTTAATTTAAGAGTTTCATCACTGTCTGCCCCTGAAACTCCTTAAACAACAAACATCAGATTTTTAATTTATCTAGCCTATTCTTTTAACTTTAATAAATCACCATTCTTGAATATGATCTAATTTAAATCAATATAATTAAAATTGGAAACAGAAACTCAACTGGCCTATGGAAAAATACTTCTTTAAAAGTAATTTTTATCATATCTTATTTTATGTAAAAATCTCAAAGTTTTTATTTTTCTTGCCGACCATTGCTTTTCTCACCTACGTAATAATTAACCCAATCATCCTCAATCAACTGACATACTTACCAATTACACCTTTGATCTGTCGTAAATGGTAGCCGAAACTGTGAAAGTTGCAATCAACAGGTTGTTTAGTTGACCGGAATATGATCTAATCAAAACTCATTAAAGTAACGCATAATCTCGCCGTATCCTCGCGCTCGGTTAAATACATAGATAGCATACAACAGAGCGTGCGAGACTGACAGCGAGAGGTCAAAGGTGACGAAATCGATAATTACCCGCGCGTGTTGTTTTACAGTGGAGTGTCATAACGTTTCCTGTTTATTGGAATGATGATTTGCCGGGCAACCAATTTGGGAATTTTAAGGTGGCCCGGCGGGCTCTCGCTGGAATTTTTTGGTAGTCCGCCGTGTCGAATGGGTAGCCCGCGGGAACCGGGCAATGGATTTGTCGTGCCCTGTCTAAGACTATCATTTTAAAACCATTAGGTGCAGATCACACGCAGAACGTTACAAATAATACATTTTATGTTTAACCTTGTTATCACTAACAAATAATTGTTGTTTTTTTGCAAATAAATCTTTTAGTGAGGAATAACTGCGTCAACTTGAATTCAAAAAGTAATTCCATACATATAGTAATTACTGTTGTCAGTAAATAATCGGTTCCCGAGTTTCCGGTATCCGATCAACCTTTTGGGTAGCTGTCCCGGTTAGTTAAAGATGTAGTGTAATTGGCATTGCATGTGATCAGGCGATGTCGCCGTACGGGTTCGCTCCCCAGCAGGGGCAATATCATTTTTTTACTCATTGAAAAATGGACTTGGCATAAAATAGTATACGATATCGTATATTCAATGTTCCTTCACTTCAGGGCACTGTGGTCAGTTATTGCAAACCGTCTGAATGAAGGTTACAATCTTATGTCGCTGCTTTGTTGTTGTTGTTGTTGTTGTTTTTATTTCTTATTCTTGTTTGCCAAAAATGGACGAGACACAATACATTTTAGAATGGGCCTTTAATTTTCAAGTTTAGCCTTTGAAACGGTTATTGATTTATGAGAAGCATCAAACTGCAAAGACCTAGTAACGTAAGGCCGACAACAGCCGTGTTATCTTAAGGTTCAACAATAAAACCTATTACTGTTATATTAATGATATTCACGCTCTAAATATTCTATAATCAATGGCACAATTAGCCTGCTGAAGACCTCTTTTCTTCGCTCCAAATGTATTTTATTATTTAAAATATGAATAATTAAATCTCATCTCTGGTTATTGGTATATGTAAGGTCATGAAACTTCGGTAACATCGCATGCTACATCGTTATTATTATAACATTAACGCTAATCACGCTCTATAACTTCTATAATCAAACGGCATAATTTCCCAGCTTCTTCTATATAAAGATATAAATAATTTAGCCGCTCCTGTGATTATTTATCATATAATTATGTATAAGGTGTTGGAACATGAGTTATACAGAACTCTAAATTGTACGCAATAAAAGTGCAAATCTTTTAATGCCGTTGACCAATTAAAATAAGCGGCATCATTCAATGGGGCACATCACGGAAGGGCATCTTCGGTGTCTTATTTTTTTACATTTTACTTGATACATGTACTTTATTTGGAAAGAACTTTTAATAATATTTTTTATATAATTAATATATTTATATAATTTATAATTTTTTATTTAATTGTTTGGATTTTTGACAGGGTATGTGAGAATAATTTGCAGGTCTGTGCTTCATATTACCCAAGCCGTAAAATACTCTTTACCGAACGAAATACATAAACTACGAATAAGAGACCAATTCATACAAACCTGGTCAGAGTCTATTAACTCGATGCCTAATTAGATTATTATAACACATTTAAACAGAACAGAACAGAACAGAACATACATTTTATTTTGACTTAAGCATACAAGCTCATCGTCATATATAGAAAAAATACAATTACATGCAATGAGATATATACAATTCAAACAACAGAAAATGAGCATTGTTGTGAGAGTGTTCTCTTGGAATAACTACAAACAATTAGTTGATATGTTGTGTACAGCGTTACAAGTTAACAACAATAACAAATGTACATAGTCTAAAAGCATCAAGTATTTATGACTGCGTCCCTTTGTTTAAATGCTTTTATACAATATAATGCTAGATCACTTAGAATTCGTTTATTGTTTGAATTTAATAATATTATAAATTTAAACATACTTGGGTTAACCGTAAAATATCTGGGAATATATCTCGCCCGTAAGTCTTGATAAAAAGAACAAATAATAACAAAGTGGTATTCATCCTCAATATCATTCGAATTACATAATATGCACTTCCTCTCATTTCTTGGAATATTTCTGTGCCTTCCGATTTCAATAAATAATTTATGTGATGACAATCTTATTTTGGCAATCATATTTCTGAATTGTGTGTTTTCCAATATTGTCAAATATGTTGACCTTTCGAATGTTAGTTTAAGTTCTTTGTATATATAAAGTGCAGAAGATGATTCCACTCCCATTCGCCACTCAGTTATATAAATGTCTTTAAGCCGTCGATCAAGGATAGGTATAAAAACTTTAATATTAACAGAAGATGGAAATTGCCAAACATCATTAAATCCTGAACTTTGTAAAATATCCCTGACCTTCGATGACCAATTGACTACTCTAGGATTCTTTTCAATACTAAAGCGTTGTTCTTCAATGATAATTTTTAAAATGCAATTATTTTGTTTTTGACCGTGTAGGTTTAACCAATACTTTATTATTCTTTTAAGTCTACCAATGTATAATGGGAAACGTCCAAACTCTGAGTACAGAGCCAATGTGTTTGTAGATAACTTTACGTTTACAATCCATTTACAAAATTTTTTATGTACACGCTCTATAATTTCCGTCGTTGAAAATCCCCAAACTTCGCAACCGTAGTTCAAAACAGAAAGAACATAAGCATCAAACAGATTAAACATAATATTAATAGGTACTTCCCTATTCCTTGTTATACTAAATAATGAGTTTAAAGATCTAAGCGCTTTGCCAGCTAGTGTTTTGGTTGCATGCATAAAGGAATTACCACTCGAGAATACAACCCCTAAATAATTAAAACGGTTTACCACCTCAATATTTTGACCCGCATATGTCCATGTATAATTTTGACCTAGTAGACCCCCTTTCCTAAATACCATTATTTTCGTTTTTTCAATATTTACTGATAGATTCCATTTCAAACAATATTGCTCAAGATTATTTAGTGATTCTTGTAGGCCTTCTTTAGTGTCTGATATAATTACGGCGTCATCTGCGAATAATAATAGGTATATAGAAATTTGATCTAATGTAATACCTGATGAATTACTTTGTAAATACATCTCTATGTCATTAAGGAAGAGACTGAATAGAATCGGCGAACTTATTTCCCCTTGCAAGAGACCAATATTGCTTTCAAAGACATCTGATAGCTTGCTCATATGTTTCACACATAATTTTATTTCGTTATACAACCTACATTTATATTCGAAGACTATTTATGTATTTTGAAGTCAGATAAATTAAGAAAACTTTATACACAACTTAGATTGAGTTCACATACTCTCGAGATTGAAACTGCTAGATATAACATCATTTTAAGAGAAAATCGTAAATGTAAATTGTGCAATAAAAACGCTGTCGAATCTCAATATCTTTTGTACTGTGTTGTCCATATTATTCAGTGATTAGAAATGAACATCTTGGGAGCTGTTCATGGCCTTCATTTAAAAAATACACCCATCTTATGTCTTCTAAACGTATAAATGAAATAATTAAAATTAGTAATGTTTGAAGGATGCATTCAATTTGAGATCAATTACCCTTCAGATATAACTATTTTCTTGTCTTGTATGCTACATGCATGTATGTATTATTATATGTTGAATATGCAACAATTAAGAATAGTAAATTTTTGATGATGTATTCAATTTGCGATCAATTACCCTACAGGTATAACTGTTTCTTGTTTTTTGTTGTTGTTTTTGTATACTGTCTGCATGTACTCTTGTACTGTATGTTGAATATGCTTTGTTTACTATTTGTAAACTGTAATTTGTCTTTGCCATATTTGTGATCTTGTAAATGGCCAAAGGCAAGAATTAGCCGATATTGCCAATAAATTTGAAACTTGTAACATAATTAGTAATGTCGTAAAGTGGAAAATCCCTTACTATAAAATATGATGATTATTATTACTAATGTTCTCTACAAACTAAAAGTGTTCTCGTCATGTAATGGACGGTATCACTGTGAGAAGTTTATGAAAATGTTAAACATAGAATTTTTCAGCACATCGTTGTGGCTTTGAATGGCCATTTTAAATACCGATTTGTTTGTTTAAAACTTCTCTGAAAATAGCTTGGATCTACGTCGTTTCATACTGTATGTTTAAGTCTTCCGGTATTTACAAACAAAGCCCGTTGTAGATGCCTCTCTGGTAAAATTAGACACCTATCGAAATAGTTTGTTTGATATTCTCTCTGCATGATAATTTAAAACGCGTATTATTTACTACATTTTATTGGTTGAAAGGTCAAAAGCCAATTTAGATAGCTAACATCGAAAAAAATGACGTCTGATTCTCGAAGACTTTCCCAGTGGTGCGTGCGCCCCAAATTTATGTTATTGACAGTCTGATAATTAATCAAATGACCACCAATATAGAAAAATAGACTTTAATAAAATTAAACGTTTTGTTCTTCAATTCACATATTTGTGACATCTATCTGAATTTCATTACTATCTAAAATTCAACGTAGTTTATTTTGTTGGCTGACACACATATTCACAGTTTCTTTTAATTCGCTGTCAGTCCAAATGAATCTTCAATTTGCGCGTTATTGCGAGGTTGTAAATTTGTAATGAAATTCTCGCGAGACATGCTGTTACTGGAATTTTACAATAAATATTTCATCGACAAATTTAGGAGATGTCACGGAAGTGAGAAGATGATAATCGATTTTGTAAAGCTTTTGGGACTTTCAAAGCAGTACAAAAAAAAAACAACTTGAATCGTTGAATCGTTTAGTAGCTGGTCCCTTTAAAACATAATGCGGCAAATACGTCAATATGCTATAGTCTTTGGAGTAAAATCTTGAAAATTGAATGTGTCACGTTCTGAAAATAGATCGCTGAAGTGTTCATTATAAGCATTATTTATGTATGTAGCTATGCATTTTATAATCTTAAAATACACCATATTAATGCACATTTTAGTAAAACAAGTCTGAACATGATCATGTTTACTCATTTTATATAAAATCAACACCCTTGGACCCCGTGAACACCTGGGATTTTTACCAGCAAAAATATCCCAAATAGTCAACTTCCAGTGGTGATATCTAAAGAGTTCGCGGGGTACGACGATTTTCATTCATAGTAAATCATGTTGCCCCTAGTTGGGAGTATCTCGTACTGTACGGCGACAGCACCAAGCGATCACGCTATCGACAGAGCTAGACGGGACAACCCCAAAAAAGGTTGATCGGTTAACCGTGATGAACGGTATCATCACTCCATGACATCAGTAACGGATTGTTTTATCGATAACAGTACAAACAACTCTATGCTTTACAGTAGTCAATGCCGTTACATGTTATTGCAATTTATAACCCTATCCCTTACTTGACTATTTTCATTAAGTAATAACAAATATAGTCGACGGGTTTCAGGCGCACCGACTAAAAATGAGGATTTACTGATAACATCTCAATTAAACAAATCATTTTAATTGCGCATTGTTTGAAGTGCTCATTGAATGTAGTTTAGCAGTAAATCCAGGAATATTTCAAATACACAATTAATTCTATTATTAGAATAATTAAAGATCAAAAGTCAATGATGCCGCTAGAGACTTTTGAGACTTTTGTTATAATTGCTGCTATGTTATTGTAATAATTAGATTAATGTTATCTACGTTCTTGTCAGTGATAATTGCTGCTACGTTATTGTTGTAACTGCTGCTACGTTATTGTTATTATTGCTGCTATGTTATTGTTATGTTTTATTTTATATTTGCTGTTACGTTATCAACGTTATTGTCAGTTATAATTGCTGTACGTTATTCTTGTAACTGCTGCTACGATATTGTTATAATTACTGTTACGTAATTTTTATAATTGTTGCTATGCTATTGTTACGGCTACATTAAGCGCGTGTAATTATTTGCTTCATAAATCCCGAAATGTCACTGTGCATTACATTTATTTCCATCTTAAAAATTATAAGTCAAGTGAATTGTGCCCCTAGGTAATAACATTGTCACAGGATATTATATCCCATGTTATATGCTAGATTCGGTGTAACCAGTTATTGAATTCCCCGTGGTAGAGTGTATCTGCAAGTATCAGAAGCTGGAATAATCGAAAAGCTGGTATCCAAAATGACGCTTCTGTAACAAATGTTATTTTAGAGGCTAATATTGTGATCGCGTTGCTTCTTCTCCCAAGTGAATAAAGTTGTTTCAGAGGATAATGTGATCGTGTTTCTGCTTTTCCCCAGTGACAAACGTAGTTTCACAATTTAATAATGACTTCTAGTTCCTGTGTCTACCCGGTTACAAACGTAGTTTCACAGTTTACTAATGTCCTTCTGTTGCTGTGTACCCGTTGAAACATAGTTTCACAATTTAATTATGATCTCTAGTTGCTGTGTCTACCCGGTTAAAAACGTAGTTTCACAGTTTAACAATGTCTTTATGTTGCTGTGTACCCGGTGAAACGTACTTTCACCATTTAAGGAAGGTTTCCCCTAATGAGCTTCGGTCGATAACGCCACAGTTCGGTCGCGGCCGTAGTTATCGTTTTTGCCAGGTGAAAAATGTAATTTTACCAAATAACACAAAATAAATTGTTAATGTTTAGGTTAAAAGTTAAAATGGTTCGAAATATGTTATAGAGGACAAATATTTTGACATATATCATGTTAAGAAAGAAAATAATTTAAAAAAAAAAAAATTCCGGTCACGTGACGTTTTGGGAATTTCCTGCTTGCAAACCGAAAGTACAAAAACTAATGGAGGTAGAACGTGATTTTCGAGTGAGATTTAATGCTCGTAAGCGTCAAACAATATGGAAACAAACCAGTAGAGCGTTATTGACAGAACACAACTACGCCAATGTGTATGTCGCGGAGATGCCTGTAAAATCCGAGTTTCAAATACGGACAGGTTTAAAACACCGCCCCGTCGTAAAATAAAGTAAGGCCCAAAATGGAAAACACCGTTCTCCCTTTAACTTATTGATTTCCCAAGATATCTTCAAAATTCTTTTTGCATCTTAAAGATAACATTCGTGGCCATAATAGAATCATTTATTTTGAAAAAAATTTAACTGGAAGATAAATAAATTTAATCTTAAAGATGGGCCGTCTTTTGACTAAAATTTAGTCGGGAACGGAAAACACGGTCCTACCCTTTAATTTCTTTATTTTAAAATATATATTCAAAATTCGTTTTGCATATTAAATAGGACCCTACAAGCTATGTGAGAAACATTTTATGTTGAAAATATCTTAATTAGAAATTAAATTTAGGGGTAGGACTGTGTTATCCGTTTCAGAAGGTACTTTGAACTCTCATTAAATCTTCCATCTTTTTCTCCGTGTTATGGTTAACAGTACTTGTATAATTGCAGACATCACTGACGTATTATAGTATATTCATCTATTAAAATAAACATCTTTCAGATGTAGTAATGTTTAGGAAAATGATAAACTTTCATTTTATATTATGTCTTTTTTGCTCTCTGGTCATATCTCAAAAGAGTGGGTAGTCATTTTCAAATCTTAATTTCTGAAGTTAACTACGGTACAAATATTTCAAATTGTTATATGTTACTCAGTTATGATTATAGATGATATTTATGTAACGTTTATTGATGTACCTACTTCAATTTTTTGAACAAATAGGCTAAAGTGACTTTGGCGATTTTGGTTTTTCGAGAATTTAAAGAAATTCTTGTATACTGTCACTGAAGTTTTCGCCAATATAATAGCTATTTTATTTAATTCACTAATGATATGAACTTTTATAATATAAAGAACAATTATATCAGCAGAGAATTAATGCTTTTTTGCATAGAAATATGTCCAAAAACTTCAAAAAATAAACTTTTTTGAAATCATGTACCGTTGTATTTTTCCCATACACAAAAAGAGAAGTCGGGGAATTAAAAAATGTGAAAATGCAAAAAACACACGGTAAAAAATGTTTAAATGTGTATTTAAATTAGATAATGCAAATACATCACAAATATTGCAAGTTCTAGTTAGTATGAAATTTTTCCCATTAGGGGAAGACTTCCTTAATTATGACCTCTAGTTGCTGTGTCTACCCGGTTACAAATGTAGTTTCATTGTTTAAAAATGGGGCACGTCACGGGAAAAAGCACTTTCGGTCATTTTTGGTGATATTTTAGTTTTTACTAAATTTAGAAAGAACAAACATGTATAAATCAATTTCTTATACCTAAAATGTGATTTTGTTACACATTTTGACAATAAAATGGTATTTTTACCGCGAAATGCAAAATAAGTAATGTCGTCTGCTTGAATTTATGACGTCATATCAAAGATTGACGTCAACTGTCCGAAGGTACCTTTTCCCGTGACGCGCCCCAAATGTCAATGTGTTGTGGTTTCTACCCAGATACTAACGTAGTTTTAAGTGGTAATAACGTGATTTTGTAACTTCTTCCCCTCAGTGACAAACATAGTTTCACAGGTTTGCTACTTTGTTTTTGAAAAAAATTAAATACGCATTTTAGTGAAAGCTTAAATAAAAAACTCAGCCTCGCATAACAGTAAAATAATGAGAACAGAAGAGCATATATTTGTACATAAACAATTAAAAAACGTAAGCAGCAGTTAACGGAAATAAGTACCAAAGGTACCGCATTAAAATGTCAGAGATAAAACATATTTGCGACCTGAGGGTTCAAATCAGGTTCTGGGGCGTACCAAACTCTAGTCTTAATGTGTTTTCAACAGCAAAATATATGCCAAATACTTTCAAGTGTTCAAAGAAAGTATCCATACTGTTTTTATTTTAATAAGTAAGATCACTGCGACCATTTGTTTAGAGAAGATTTAATATTTAATAATGAATTTTGAAAATTATATTAAAATATGTATTAATGATGGAATGAGACAAATATGTACATGCGTACATGTTGTATAAAAAATTAGTGCGAGACACACAAGAAATAAGCCCCATTCTCGCTCCCCTAACTCGGAAATGATACACAATAATAATAATAATAATAATAAGGAAGTTAACTAACAAAACAGATCTCCGTCTGATGATATTTTTACTACAGTCCTAATTCTCTGATTTCTCGACAAATCTCAAATAGTGTCAGACATATATGGTCCTCCGAGATTCATAACTCTGACAACGTTGGTCGTTACAACAATTAGTGTCTGTAAACTGTTTGTCATGTCAGTGTGTTGTCGTGTGAGTTACATGGTTATTAACCCTTTGTCATGTCAGTGTGTTGTCGTGTGAGTTACATGATTGTAAACCCTTTTTATGTCAGTGTTTTTTCGTGTGAGTTACATGGTTATTAACCCTTTGTCATGTCAGTGTTTTTTCGTGTGAGTTACATGGTTGTTAACCCTTTGTAATGTCAGTGTGTTGTCGTGTGAGTTACATGGTTGTTAACCCTTTGTCATGTCAGTGTGTTGTCGTGTGAGTTACATGGTTGTTAACACTTTGTTATGTCAGTGTGTTGTCGTGTGAGTTTCGTGGTTATTAACGTTTTGTCATGTCAGTATGGTGTCGTGTGAGTTACATTGTTGTTAACGCTTTGTCATGTCAGTGTGTTGTCGTGTGAGTTTCATGGTTGTTACCCTTTGTCATGTCAGTGTGTTGTCGTGTGAGATACCTGGTTGTTAACTTTATTTCATGTCAGTGTGTTGTCGTGAGGGATACATGGTTGTTAACACCTTTTTCATGTCAGTGTGTTGTCGTGTGAATTACGTGGTTATAAACCCTTTATCAAGTCAACAACATTTATTGTCTTTCCAGATTTTCTTCTGATCCATTATTAAAATGTCTTTTCTTTTGTTTCTTTTCGAAAAGTATTTAATGTTATGTATTGTCTTTTCGGATTTTCCTGTCATGTTTATATTATTGAAACTCTTTTCTTTTGATCTTGCCTGTGTGATCTGATAATTAATAAAGATAGATTTTTATCACTTCCAATGAATAAGCGTTAATTTTTCAATAGTTCTGCTAGCAATTTAGTATTTTGTTCGGATAATTATTCAGTTACTGTTTTTAAATTTCTTGCAATTAACCCAATACATTTCAGTCTTAATTTCGCAAATCAAATTTACTTCTTTTACTTCTTGCAATTACTAGCTAGTTAAAACGAAAGCTACAATCACTACAATACATAACAGTTATTTAGCTAAACAACACTCCCAGGGGATGTCTATAATTAACACTAAAAGCAAGTATGTTTTCTGGGACGTAATTTCCGACAACAGTGACAGCAGCCAAGTGTTAAACGACAAGCTAATGATGAAATCAATTCAGATTGATCGGCGAACAATTGATTCTATTACACTCGGTACGACAGATAAAGAACGGCTTGTGAAAACGTCAAAATGCATTGACATCCGAATGCTTAGGGCGACTGGTACTATAAAGTGGTCTAATATAAATCCAATATTTGATGCACTGAATGATACGGATTTTTTTATCCCACAAGAGAAGACTCAGTGGTAACCAAGCAAAATGATAATTAACCTGTCTGTCGTCGGCTCTGTTCCTCAGTCGTTATGTATATATCTTCCCAAACAATTTGTTTTACTAACATTTTTCAAAAGCAATATATATCAAGAAGTACGGTTTCAGTGCCTGCAAAATGGAGTGGCACTCGGGCAAACCGATATGGCCTGTAAGGCAGAATCATGTCATTTACGTACATTTGCGCTTAATAGTCGAACACTGTGCGCAACGTCTCTATCGTAGTATGAACAACGATAATAGTCGAACTATTATAAATATATGTATTCGAAGAAATATTTAATTTATCTTTTAAGCTTTTAAAACTGAAACAACAAAATGATAAAAAATAATGTTATCGACTTTCTTAATGAACGACAAAAATCCAACAAATATATTCATGGATAACATAGTGGTATATCAAGAGAAAATCGTCACTGTCTAAATGGTGATATGAATAAACAGAGCATAATCACCGTTTCATTTTTTATTTTTTTTTTGTAAAACACATAATTCTTTAACCAAAAGCATGTGTAAATTTAAAAACTTTATGTTACACATGTTCATGATTAAAGTATACAAAACATAATAATGTTTCAACTTTAAATATTCACTTCATGATATGTTTCTATGCATATTATCGCGTTTGCCATGTCAGTGTGTTTGTTTTAATACACTTATTCAATGTTTCATTGTTAAAGCTAGAAACGTTTAATTGTCACTCTAACACATTTTTTTGTTGCTAGATAAATACAGTCCAGTCGCGATACTACGAATAGGCATCGGACCAAGCCGATTATTCGTAGTATCGCATTTTTCGTAGTATCGCATTTTTGACATTTGGTTGTTGATACCGTCGCAAATCGTCAATGTCGTTATATGACGTAATGTGTTATTGCTGTTATATGTCAAGGTCAATAAATAAAAAGGCAAATAGAACATTTCGATGTATTTTATTGTGAAATCATGGATCAATCAATACATTTAAATAAATAGCACATTTTTAAATTACATAAAAATTACATAAAAAAGCACATCATGAATCTTCAATTACATGCATAACGTAAAACACATTCAGGTTCACAGTTTCTACAAAGCATTACGTCCCTCATCAATCACACTTTCAACAATCGCCTGTCCAGAAAATCTCTCTAGTGATGCCTGTTTTCGATCGCACATAACGCGAATCTTTTTGTTCATCAGTTCTTTAGACATCGCCGCTACAGCTGAGAGCTGGATCTCACTGTCAGCTTGTGATTCCCAGTACTCTTGGATGATATCTAGTGCGTCTAGGGCATCGTCAAGTGTATGGCGAGGGGGGGCTGGTACATCCAACTCGTCATCGCTGTTAGAGGAGTTGCCTTTTCTAGCATTATAGCCCCTGATATAATCGCACCTTGGTCACGTGCACTGCTGAACCATTTGAGAAGAGCTGTTTCCAACTCTTCCCATTTACCCGTCTTCAGTGACTTTCGTTTCGGACCAAACTCAAGATAGCCAGATTTGATTTTGTCTGCATTGTCTACCCAAGTAGCCAACGTGCTTGGACTAATGCCTAGTTCTTTAGCGATAGCTGTTTGTTGACGCCCCTTTTCAACTTCTATAATAGCCTGGTACTTGAACTCAATAGTACGCACCTTTCGTCGCTTTACTCCCGTTTTTCCCGTCGCGGACATTTCCTATCCAGCTATCCTCCCGGTTGACCCGGTCCCTTCACTGGATTACTAGGAAATCGTAAATTGATAAAATTCTGATTCAGCTATCCTCCCAGTTAAAAACCGAGCCCTTCACTGAATTGCTCAGAATGCCGATATCAATTTACTGAAATATTAACTAAGATTCGCCATAGGAATAAGATCATGCAGAATTAAATTGCAGAAGTAGAATGACAATCAACACAATTGTTTTAGATTATATACAAGTTTAAACCTTTGACATTTAATCACTCAAACTGTTTGTTACAAGCAAACACGCCCGCTGATTGCTTACAGAGCATATCGTGTCACAACAGCTTGGGTCGATAATTGCTCAACAATACAAATCACGGATATCGCTTGAAAAGGTGTGAAAATCACCCGTCAGACCGAAATTCGTTAAATTGCATCCTTGTTACACTGTAAATCAGCTGAAGGGACTGTCATAATTATTCGTTATATCGCATTTTTCGTTAAATCGCGTCTTCGTTGTATCGCATCTTTTTTATATTGAATAAAGAAGGAATTCGGACGGGACCGGCCGCCCAATTCGTAGTACACCGTTATTTCGTAGTATCGCGATTCGTAAAATCGCGACTCGACTGTATGCCCAAAATCATTGAACATCAAGCGCTATGGACTTAAGCAGACGATCGACGAAATCCTGATTTAATTGATATTTCTTTTAGGAGGTCCATTAATCAGAGTTACAGCTCTATACAAACAAGATTTTATAGCGAATTCTGTCACCTCACAGACGTCAAGGGGATAAATTAAATCGATCTTGAATGAAACGTTTAGAAAAAATGTGTCACAAGAAAACACACTAACATCTTTAAAGTAAGATATCAGTGCTCACTGAACTACTTGTTCACTTAATTTTTAACTAAAATCATGAATAGACATCCACGCAAAGTAAAATCTCCCCATACACTTCACTAGTAAAAAAGTAAAATATGCATATCAGGAATTGCCACACTCACAAAACACACCCTCCCCACACAGCGAAAAAGAAGCGAGGAAGAGAGAGCGTGTTTGTTATAAGTATGTCAATTCAAATAAGACACCACAATCAATTAACAAAAAAAGAACCCTTGGGGTTACCGCCTTAGAACGGTCAGTGGCCACTGGGTGTTTAAACCAGGTTCTATGGTGCTCCAACCTCACACTTTCCACAGCAGGTTCTTATATCAACAAACAAGTACAAGTTGTCTTGGTATAATAAAATTCACCCATCAGCTTAAAACTATACTAGCTTTCCGTTTCGGGCGTTCAACTGCTCATAAAAACTACTGCTGCTTGAAACACTTCATTCAGCAGTATGAAACTTGATTAGTGAACTATCTATTTAGAGCTATAATAGGATTGTTAGCTTCTGTTTAGCTTAAGACAGACAAACTTATACAAATATTTAAAAAATATAATACATGTATAACATTGATTTCCTACAGTTTAGAATATAAGTTAGTGCTTATGAAAATAATGACAACGGTGTTTCGGTACATATTTTTCACACGCTAATGATTTCGAAGCACTCCGAAGTTCGTATAGAATTCTTGACAACAGCTTCTTTTGCTTTTTGTGCTATTTCTAAATGAAATCCAATCCCGCTGTTCACATATAAGCAGAATGTTATGCCTAAGTTTCTATGCTAATCTTATTTCGAACACATCATCCCGAATGTAAATGTCTCTGTTAAACCAATATTTGATCTAGAAATTATAAGAATTAAACCTGCACGTTTTGCAGATTCTGCAAGCACATAATCAAGAAACATTCATTAACAAATAAAATATTCAATTAACTTAGACAAATTTAAACCAAATTGGAATAAACAATTTTAACGGAATTTCTTGAAGAAAGTTTCATTTTGCATTACATGAAAATCTCCAAAATCCTAAAATTGTTGAAATTCAAAATTTCGGTTTTAACCTGAATGTCATGTAGTTAATTGTGTCGTATATGTTATTACTATAATTATTATACAAATAAATACTAATGTTGAGGTCGATATGTTGTTTTGCGGACCTGGGTAGTGTGATATCGACCGAGGACGAAGTCCGAGGTCGATATCACACTACCCAGGTCCGCAAAACTACATATCGACCTCAACATTAGTATTTACTTGTTATATCATATACCCTATGAATTTAAAGCA
The DNA here is from genome assembly GCA_038501625.1 of Corbicula japonica. Taxonomy (NCBI): domain Eukaryota; kingdom Metazoa; phylum Mollusca; class Bivalvia; order Venerida; family Cyrenidae; genus Corbicula; species Corbicula japonica. Next base: position 1,473,742 of record JAZAYU010000080.1, read on the forward strand.
TTCTGATGATGATGATGATGATGATGATGATGATGATGATGATGATGATGATGATGATAGCAAAGGTAGTTATTAATTCCCGGGGTAGTTATCACTTTTTCGGACTCGCGAGTACGGAGCTCTCGACCAATCAGAATGCTTGAAATTCATAGGGTATATGATATTATATGATAACTTTACGCTCTCCTAAGGTTCTAATAGGTCTCCATTTGTATAATATTATGTTTATATTATATGCTATATATTTTATAGTGTTGTTTCTTCGCTATCTATGTCAATTGAGAACTGGTAAATGACTGTGTAGGCTGGGAATCAAGTTTTACATGTATTTATTATTAGTATTAATTGTTTTCTTAAATCAATAAAAGACCATTTACTTACACCGCAGGCTAAATTAGAACAGTCTTTAATTTAAATGGAGGTAATTACAAAATATGATACTTTAAAACAGATGTTTTACAAGGAGAATGTTTCTCATTAAAACAAAAAATCAGAAAAGTTTTCTGATTGCTTGAACGCCATGAAATGCGTTTTTAGCGCATTTAAAGACAATTCACGCAAAACTGTTCTTAAGTCAATTATTAAAAGTTAAGCTTATAGCTTATTTTGTAAACACAATTGGCAAATAATTACAGATTAACATCAAAATTTTTTTTGTAAAAAAAGAATATAACAGTTTGACAAATAAGAACAATGTCCAATGTTTAGAATTTCTTAAACATTAATATAAGTGACTCGATAGCAAACTGTGATTGTCTATTCATGAAGCTTGAAATGGTTAAAAACATACTTGATTGAACTTGCACTTTAACAGAAATGTACTCGCATATATGAGTTTACGATTAATTTAAGGAAATGCATTTTTACATTTCGAAATTTGTCATTTAAAACAGGAATTAAAGTGAATGAATATGAATAGTTCTTAGCTGATAAGGCTTCACAATATATTTAAGCTTCTTAGGTTTTAAATGTTTGTGTGTATTTGCATGCAACATTGTCGAGTTGATGAATGGGGTTTTTATGAGAACCTTTTGGGGGATTGGGACAATTGTGGGGCTGGTGCACCCTAGAATATTGTTTTAATATTTTATTACTGACCATTTCGAGGCGGACCCATCCCCCTCCCAATTCAGGTTCCAATATTCGATAATCTGTGTGGTGTCTTCTTAAAATTGATCGTATAATAAACCCTTGCACTCTTTTCCTCATCAAATTTTGGATTTGTTGGATCTTTAGGGGATTTTTAATCATTTAAAAATGTAAAATATGAATGTCACGAATTGCCACACCCAGAAAACATAGCCTCCTCCAAGCATCCATATATATTTGATATATTTATTAATTGTTTATGAGCATTAGAACTACAGCCCTTAAATACAAGTTGGCGTTATGTCAGAATTAATAAACTTTACCTAATCAATTTAAGCTTAATAATGCAAATGCTTCCAAAAATCGTGCATCTGTTCTTGGCTCCAAGATTATTAAACTGAGCATGGTCGCCATTTCAGCCATACAGATGCTTGAGATTTGAGACTGGTTTCCAAATTTCAGCCAATCAGATTCTTGAGATTTGAGACTGGTTTCCGAACTCAGTTTTATATCTTTAATACAGATCTAATAAAAGTGAAATATACATATCAGGAAAAGCCACATTTAGTAAACCCAGCCGGTGTAACGTGGTAAAGTGACCCCCATAGAATAATGACCCCGGCCCTGTTTATTTCATCCCTGTCATCGTGTTCTTCCTTATTTTTCTTGATTATTGCAGCTGCTGATAATATTTTAATTATATTGTAATTTAAGTTTGACAGATCCATTATTCTTGCATACCAGATCAGGTCATCCGTTAATTTCACCCGTGTAGGAAATTTCGATCCTACATCCCCCCATGTAGAATGAGTCACGTGAGTGACGTCATATATTCAAGTTAGTGACGTCATTTATACAAAAAAAGTTAGCGTTAATGTCAATATTTCAGCATAAGGAAAATAAAAAAAAGTTTGTATGCATACAGAGAAATGTTATAAATAATAAAAGGTATGCAAGAAAAAGTATCTTGCATGAGACATTCGGTAAAGGTAGAAAAATCTGTCACCTCGGGTGAACTGTTTTGGTGGGAACTTGGCAGAGCCTAGTTCCCGCAAAACAGTTAACCCTCGGTGACAGATTTTTTCATCTTCACCTCACATTCATGCATGATACTTCTATTTCAGTTTTCAAAATTTAGAGTTCAATTGCAGTAATGCATATATACTGACTTCTTCCTCCGAGATTGGTATGTTTAATGCTCATCCTTTTCAAAGAACAAAATTTATAGATTGAACCAAGACAAGACCAACGACCAACACAGATTTGTCCTTTAAAATTCTCAAAACATCGTAAAGCTAGATATATAACCAACAACAGTTCAGTTCATTTATGACTAATGAACTATCCGTTATTTGAACATCATGAGTTGCTTTCATCATAGAACATTGCATTTTGTTTTGATACCATGCAAAATATTTTGGTCCATTTAACACTCAGACGAAAAGTCAAAATTAGTCATGCATGCTCTTTGCATTTCCTTTTTTTGCGTATGACTTTTTTACATTATTCTTCATATTAAGACAAGTCGTCTCAGTTGAATAAAATGTTTGCAAGAGAGAGGAGAAAAAGGATTATTGAAGGCGCAAAGAGTTTTAAGTGATGGTTCTTATAATATTTATACTTTATAGACCTTTATGTATTATTCAACTGTGATGGGAACATGAAAATGATAGATACTGTGTTTAGTTCTTTTCTTAATAATATCAACAACTGTAAAGATATCCCCGATAAATCTTCCATAACGAGTATCATTTTGTTGTTGTGTGTTTACTTACCTTTCACCCTTTTGTTAATGATCTCTGTCTGTATCACAGCATTTAACAATATATAGCGTTATCTAGACGATTTGTGAAACAAAGCTAATTATCATTTTCCGTTTTTGTCATAATGAACTGCAAATTAAGGAAAGCAAATATCTCAGAACAACATTTTTTCTTAAGACAATTATCTTCAAATTATCCTAAGGGATTTACAGTTTATGCAGCCAACTCTGTGAACTTCACTCATTTATTAACTTATTTACATATTTATTTAATTTGATAAATGAATGCTGCGGAAATAATTTAAGTAAGAACTATATTTTGAAATAAAAGAGATTATTTAAGGGCTTACCACACTCCTCCCTACCACGTTCATCGATAAAAAGAAAATTATCAAAATCTCAATAATGGCAAAATGCCGTTCAATGAAACAAAGTTGTACAAATGTATGTTATTAATGTATCTGTATTTTTCATATGGTAAGACACGTTAGAACAGTAAAGAGAAATAGCGAGATCTAAAAATTCCCTCAATTTCTATTTACGTAAATTCACAAAAACTAAACAAAACAAAACATCATGATTTTAAATGCCAACATAAGTAATATGATACTGACAGCAATTTATTGTGTCCTCGTGACTTACATATGTAAACTTTACGAGATATTAGTAAAAGTGTTTTACCTTGAATTTCCTAGTCGCTTCCTGGTCGCGTAAACGGATAACAATCACTGATTTCTCTTTCAGTAGTTAAACGTTTTTTTACAAAGTACACAACATTTTCTTGTCAGTATGATTGCACTCACATGGGAATTTAAAATTATTTTTTGTATCGTTTAGTTTTTGTGACTTTATGTACATAGAATTTTAAGGAAGTTTTAGGTCTAGCCTTTTTTCTTCACTTTTCTAACGTGTCTTATTGTATGCAAAATAAAGATAAATTAGCAACATTCATTTGTGCAATGTTTCATTGAACGGCATTTTGCCATTATTGAGATTTTGATAATTGTCTTTTTATCGATGAACGTGGTTGGGAGGAGAGGAGTGTGGTAAGCTCTTAAATGTTTTGTAAATTCATAATCGAAAACAAAGAAACTAATCAAAATCTTAAACGGGAAAATGTAGTTAAATATAACTTTGCAAAAATAAGTGTTATTAATGAATCGATGAAATTATAACAACACTTTGCCATGGAGAGTTTAAACCATACTCACTCTTGCCCCGGCAGATTCTCGTATGAACAAACAACTACAAATTGTCTTGGTGAATTAGCCCGAACCAACCGATCAAATCGCCAATGTTAAATACAAAAGCGCACCAAAACATCACAGGCATGCGAAATGATTATTATTAATCGTTTATTAGTATTAACATTCGTCAGAAAAATAACATGAACTAGACAAACTCTGTACTTTAACTTTTGAGTTTCCTTCACAATGTTTAGACTTAATAAGTTCTATATAAGCTAAATAATATATGTTTTTCTATTCAACTAGGACTTTTTTATGAATTATAGATCGCAGAACTTAAAGAACCGTATCTTTTAAATGTGGTCATCGATTTTGTCAGCCGGGTAATAGTAACTATATGTACTTCAGGGTCTTCGTTTGAGGACCTAAATTGTTTCATTAAGTAGGCAGATACAACAGATATAACCGGGATAAATATTTGAAAATTTACCTCCTCAGTGGCAGTGACAATGAAAAGTATGCCACTGGAGGTTAATGTTTTAATGCCCTTTGGCTTTGCAATGCTATTAAATTCTTATGTTTGATATGTTTGTGTGCTTTTGCATGCAACATTGTTGAGCCAAAAAGTGGGTTGGAGTTGTTTCACCAAGACAACTTGTATTTGTTTTGTGATATGAGAACCTGTTGGGGCAAGTGTGAGGTTGGTGCACCCTAGAACCTGGTTTAAACGGCCAGTGGCAATTTGATTTGCCACTGACCGTTCCAAGGCGATAGCCCCTCGGGTTCTCATTTTTGTTAATTGTTAGTGGTGTCTCTTTTAAAACTGATCATTTTATTAACCATGCTCTCTCCCTCTCTTTTTATTGACTGTGTGGGGAGGCTGTTTTTCTGAATGTGGCGATTCCTGATAAGCATATTTCACCTTTTTCTACAAGCTCGACCTGACGCTTACCCCACATAGCTGAAAGCAAATTGACACAAATGGGTTTCTCAGTCATGTTTTAGAGCCATAGAGGAATATATAAACAATAAAAGTAATTTACCAATTTCACAGTTTGAAGCATCATTCATTCTATTGAAACATCAATCAGTCTGAATGTGTAAAACAATACTTTACCAGATTATTCTGAAAGTGATTCTCCGGATAATGTTCGTTAATAGCCAAATCAAGAGAGATACACTGTCAATTCTGATTATAATATACGCTTAGCAATTTTATCATATAAATAAATGTTGAACAAAGAATAAATCTGCATATTTGACCAATCTCCCCGGTATCAGATTGGAGAGTTGTGTAGATTGTGATCGAAAATGAAAAAGGAATGTATTGTAACGTATTCCGAGCTTATTTATGCATAGAGGTCATAATATAATATAATTTTCTTTTTGTCGTCTTTAACTATTTGATTACATACAAATTATTGACCAAATGATTGCGATGAATGAACACAAATCTTATAAGTAAGTTTAAATATAACAATAAAAACGCTCCCGAACAAAATCAGCTTGACTTCAGCTGGTTGTTATACAAACTTCGGCCATCAACATAACTCTATGGTCACCAAAAAGCTGAAAACAATATGATCAGTTCCTTATGATCGTCAAATAGTTAAACTCACTAGTTAAAATATTTAACAAATGGGAAATCTTGAGCACCAGAAATCAAACCATCTCCAATCAACATTAACGCTTTCCGCACGACTGACGATGCAAGGACTATTATAATATGGTCATCAATTATATTGCCTGTCAGTCTTTTAATACGGTCCTAGCAAATTCAGATCAACAAAAGCCAACAGCGTTATCATCAAGAAATTATACTATACAACATATTATATATACTTGTTGAACCAAAGTCTGTTACTCTTCTTAATGGACTTCCAGCTACGACCCGGTTTTAATCTAAATAACTATAACTTGTCCGACCCTTTTAAAAGCAATGCATTCTCATAGAGTATTGATGGAGATAGTTGATGTAGAGAATTTAAGCATCAAAGTCCCAGTCTGGTCTCTCATGAATATGTCTCTCATAGATTTAAAAAGCTTTCATTTTCTCAGATCCGTCTTGAGTAACAACCAAAGATCAAAGACCTTCTGACTAATAACACTGTCGAATCAACTTATTTACCCAAGTTTGACCTACTTAATTATAATTATTAATATCTTGATGAACAATAAAAGTATGTTTTTGTGAAATTAATTAAATGACAGACTGTTTACATTATCTTTGTTCACGAGCCAAATGCTTTAGAAGTTGATTATTTATTTTGATTTTGTAATTGTGCAAACCTTTGTGTACTGGCTGCTAAAGGCATATGACAAGCTGAACTCGATGTATAAGTAAGATTTAGTAAAGCTTTAAACACATTTCTCCAACTAATAAATAATTTACTTAAAACTGGTCTCTGGAAGATGATATAACAGAATGTTAACGTTTACGTAATGATTGAAGCTAGGAAAAGCTCCCATGAGGCTCATCTTGGACAGTTTAAAACCGATTGGCACGCAGACTGTTTCTGCTAGGCGATGAATTTAAAAGCTCAAGTTCTGATTTGTTGTAGACCTAAAATTGTGCATTTGGGATAAAATCGCATATTCAGACAGAAAGAATGGATATGATTATATAGGAGATTTGTTTTCAACACGATTAGGGAGTATGGAAATGTCCAAGAATTCCCCGTTTGAGGCTGTAAGATTTTATTAGATGCAAAAGAGCACCTGCCTGTCAGTAATCACTTACTTTGTTTTCAGATAATTTAGACATTGTTTGGAGCATTTTCACATTGTTTTGGAATTTACTTGTTAGCAATATTCCTTAGCAAGTTACATATAATTTCTATGATCTGAAATCAGTTTAATTTTATTATAAAAAATATTCAAAACATACATGTATATGAAGAAATGCTATTTTAAATGTCACAGCCTTCACATAAACAACAAAAGCAGAGAACAGGATGGAAAAAGTTTTCCATGTGATAAAACATCTAATACACTCTCGGAATAACAAGCGATTCTTTGTAAAATATGTAATCAAACATATTTTGAATTTTATTTTGCAGGGTCCGACAAATTTTTTGTTCGGTGCCGGCGGGAAACCATCTATGATATGTCGGGATAGAGAATATTTTCAAAATAACCTTGCCGGGCCATCAGAAATCGCTGTCTTGTTGCCAGACAAAAGAAACGCAGAGAACATATACACAGTGTCTAAGCGTACAGTTAACCGAAACGGAAGTTGCTGATCTGTACGCCGATGATCACATAGTTGCTTACAGAAAAACACGCGACATCGGCTTTTTATTTGTAAAATATATTTAATTAAACGTGCTTTTTGCAGAAATAATTTTTATAATAAGTACATCGTTGATTAATAGTCTTACTGTGATCTTGAAGTCTTGAACTAACGGCTAGCTAAGTTGCAATCTGTAATCTTTTCACACTTGATCAGTACAAAATGGGGAAAAAGAGTGGAGAAAATCTGCATTTGTGACCTCATATTTTATAATGTATATATTGGAAAGGTATATATTTGACTTCCCGTGAAAGAAAAATCATTTCCAACGCTCACAAAATGCGTTGAACGGTGCTTGAACGAATTAGCACAGAGAAAATGGTCTTTCTGTGCAGCATTCGAAAGTGACAAGACTGTACGCAAAGTTGCAGTACCTCAATGTCAGACTGTACGAACAGTTGCGATCATAAGTGCATCATATACTGATCAACTGAAAAGCATCAATGAAGCAAGAACTTGTTAAAGGAATCAATCAAATGAATCAACCAAATCTAATGTATTATTTATCAAAAATAAAACCTTATATGATCACATTTTAGAACTGTCAAGCAAGTTTTGAGCTATAAATTGATAGTTTTTTTTACTCTGATCTACTGTTGAATCATATGAACGAATTGGTACACTTTGCAAATAAGACACCGATAATTGCTAGAAATCCTAAATCCCCTGATTGTGACATTGAATAAAACCTAGTATAAACCTGCTGAAATCCCTGCCGGTGTTGGCAAAAATATACATTATGCACAAATATTATCCAATATCATAAATACTTTAACAATCTGGTCTTTGACAGGAAAATTCCATTAAGTGGTTTCAGATTTTGAAATCCACCACTTCGTGACTGAGTTAGGTTAGTCTACAATTACGTCTACAACTGCTAAGAATTTCATGTTTAAGGTCGTTAAAATGTCGAGTTGGATTTCATTTTGGCCGACTTTCATTAGTAGATTTCAGGGATTATGTTAATCTGCTTGGAGCATTCTTGAAATCTTTAGAAACTATGGTTGAAGTACAAACGCGTATTTGTCCAGCTATATTATGACTTCTACTGTTTGCACTTCAGAGAAGAAATGAAAACATTACAGCGGGCCTCTACATATCTTACACGGTCTTACCATTGATAAAGCTCCGTTGGGCTAGAGTCGTTTTTTCACGCCTCCTTTCATGAAGGGCTAACAAGAGATTTAAAAACAAATCTGACTTTGAAACAGAAGCCAAGATCAGTTATTTGTTTATACAATTGTATTATTAAAAGAATGAGCAAATTTGTTGAAAAAATATGCATTTTCAGGTTCCCGTGCACGAATTATTAAGGTTAACGGAAGCTAAAATGATAACCTGTCGATATAATCAGAAAGCATTAACTGGAACCATAAATTGTTAATGATCTGTTTGACAACTATGCGTACAGATGTTAGGCATCTGTTAACAACTAACGATTGCGTACAGTTGCAACTATGCGTACAGTCTTACGAGTTACAGTGACATAAAGAAAGTATCATTTTCTCGTTGCTAAGTCGTTTAAACTCAGGTCAACAAAGTACACAAGTTGAATAAATGAATTTTCTCCCACACCAATACAAATATGGTCCAAAATCTATTTACACAAAGAAATTTGAACCCAAAACGTCCCGTTTTGTTCAATGTTTTGCTCCTATTTTCACTGATCGAGTTGGGAACGAAGATGGATTATAACAATACTAACCCTTCCTTTAACTCTATATGATCACAGCAGGACTAACAATTAACGTTGTACTTACCACAGAAATATTTTTTTCCAAATGCACATTAAATTTGGTTTATTTACCAATAAATAATTCAATGTCGCAGGTTTTTCTGTAAGCAACTATATGATCATCGGCGTACAGATCAGCAACTTCCGTTTCGGTTAACTGTACGCTTAGACACTGTGATATAGGAAATACTTTGTATTTGGCGTTTCAATCAGGTTTTATATTATGCATATGTAAACAAACTTATTTTTAATTACATCAGACGGGCACCATAAATCAAACAAACAAGGTCACAACAAAATAAAAAAAAAAAACACTGGATCAAACCAATTAGTTGCATGATTAATGCTTTATTAACTACTATGCATTGCGACATTCGTTCCATTATAATACCTTTGTGGTTACATTTCCTGGGAAACTCACATATTTATTTAGTATATTAATTCGCAAAGATCTTTTTCTTCTTTTTCGTTACTGAAAACAACTTTCCACAAAAACTAATCGACAAATACCCGTCGTAGTGCATTATCATTTTTATGCCCCCGCCATGTAAAGGCGGAAGGGCATATAGTGTTCACCCTGGCTGTGTGTGTGTCAGTGTGTGTGTATGTTCGAAAATCGTGTCCGCTCTGTAACTTTGTTATTTCTTATTGGATTTTAAAATAACTTGGTATGAATGTTCACCATATCAAGACGGTGTGTCGCGTACAATACCCATGCCTGTAGGTCCAAGGTCAAGGTCACTGTTACTAAAAATAGAATTTTCTTGTCCGGGCTGTAACTTCCTTATAAATGGAGGGATTTCAAAATAACTTGGCACAAATGTTCACCATGACAAGGCGGTGTGTCGCATACAGCACCCATGCCTGTAGGTCCAAGGTCAAGGTCACTGTTACTTAAAATAGAATTTTGGTGGAAAAATCTTGTCCGCTCTGTAACTTTGTTATTTCTTATTGGATTTTAAAATAACCTGGTATAAATGTTTACCATATCAAGACGGTGTGTTGCGTACAATACCCATGCCTGTAGGTCCAAGGTCAAGGTCACTGTTACTAAAAATAGAATTTTCTTGTCCGGGCTGTAACTTCCTTATGAATGGAGGGATTTCAAAATAACTTGGCACAAATGTTCACCATGACAAGGCGGTGTGTCGCGTACAACACCCATGCCTGTAGGTCCAAGGTCAAGGTCACTGATACTAATAAAAGAATTTTGTTGGAAAAATCTTGTCCGCTCTGTTACTTTGTTATTTAGTATTGAATTTTAAAATAACTTGGTATAAATGTTCATCATATCAAGACGGTGCGTCGCGTACAATACCCATGCCTGTAGGTCCAAGGTCAAGGTCGCTGTTACTAAAAATAGTATTTTCTTGTCCAGGCTGTAACTTCCTTATGAATGGAGGGATTTCAAAATAACTTGGCACAAATGTTCACCATGATAAGGCGGTGTGTCGTGTACAACACCCATGCCTAAAGGTCAAAGGTCAAGGTCACTGTTACTAAAAATAGAATATGTTACTTTGTTATTTCTTATAAAATGATTTTAAAATAACTTGGTATAAATGTTCATTATATCAAGACGATGTGTTGTGTACAATACCCATGCCTGTAGGTCCAAGGTCAAGGTCACTGTTACAAAAAATAGAAATTTCTTGTACTGGCTATAACTTCGTTATTAACAGAGTGATTTCAAAATAATTTGGCACAAATGTTCACTATGACAAGGCGTTGTGTTGTGTACAATTCCCATGCCTGTACGTCCAAGGTCAAGGTCACTATTACTAAAACCAGAATTTTTTTTGTCTGGGCTGTGAGTTTGTTATTACTTATTGGATTTTCAAATAACTTGGTATAAATGTTCACCATGACAAACATGCATAGCGAGGGCATCCGTGTCCTATGGACACATTTCTAGTTTAAGAAGTCTACATTTAGCGGTAAAATACTTTCTGTCAAAACTAGTGATGTTCCGATTGTCGCCGATGATCGAGTAATCGTCGCCGAAGCTTTAAAGTCGGCGACATCGATTCTGGCTACAGAGAATCGATTCTACTCGCTAATTCTGTAATTTAATAAAATTCGCATTTGAGGACAATTTTCTGATGTCTCCTACTGTTCAGCGTGTATCTTTTCTCGCCGTAAACGTCCTTGGGTTACTTTTAAATAACAGAAAAGTAAAAAAGGCACACAATGAATGATCAGTCCGTGAAACGACTTAAAAAGTCACGGAAACACATCGTCAAATGTATGGGTATATTTTGGCTTTTAACATGAAGCATAGGTGTCAGACTTTGTACCAGTAAAGAAAAACCTTGAAACCTTAACACTGATATGCAGAATCTTTTTTAAGACCTGTAGAAACAAAGGAATCCCACCCAGTTATAAACGAGTTTGAGACATTTTTAAAAGAGCCATTATAATAGTTGATATAATTAAAAATAAAGATTATTCCAATTAAACCTATTTAAAATCTGCTAAAATGTCTGAACTAAAAAATTAAGTGTCATGCTTTACTTATTTGTTATTCATGGTATGAAAATATACTTAAGGACTTTGAAAACGCACCCTTGGGATAAGTGTATTTTAACTTGGAAAAGGCCTTTGAAATGAAATGTTTCACATACCTTTGTAAAGTACAATTCATTGCCGTCAGTTTGATAGTAAAATATTTAAGATTGGTCTATTTATACAAAAGATATTGCGAGTTAAAGACAGTAACCCTAAAATCAAAAGTAACACTTCACGCCTATAGAGCTTGCATTACAATTAAAGGCATATCATTGAAAACGAACGCTTGTATTGGCTAAAGTGTTACTTTTGATTTCAGGGTTACTGTCTTGAACACGCGATATTTTTATTATCAATGAACCAATTTTAAATATTTTGGTATCAAAATGACGGCAATGAGTTGTACTTTACACAGCTATATAATATGTTTGATATAAAAGGCGTCTTCTATGTTTATATACACTTATCCCAAGGGTTCGTTTTCAAAGTCCTTAAGTATACTAAAAATAAAAAAAAAAGCAGTTGTGTCATTAAACTCTTCATCAAAAGCATTTAAAGCAGTAATATGAGAAGTAATGAGAATGATTTGCTGTTACTTATATAGTGGTAAACTATAAAAGTCTATTATGACGTCTGATTCCGATTCTACTCGATTAATCGGATCGGATAGACATCAGAATCGGACCGATTAATCGATTCCGCTTCAGCCGTCCGATTCTCATCACAAGTCAAAACTAATTCTGATATGGACTGACAAACTCATAATGTTGTATACATATTAACTTGAAAATCTCATAACTGCGGGTTTCAGTTTATTGAGAATATAGTATGCCCATAAAAAACACGTTTGAGACAAAATTGTTCTATAATTCGAAACTAACAGTAATTATCAAAACATTTCATATCAATATTTCAAACATTCAGGACACCATTAACAAGAGGTTTCTATTCAACCTGTAGAAAAACATATATTTGATAGCAGTGCATCAAGATTATAGAAAATTAGGGCCAAGCATTTTTCGGATTCAGAAACTTCAAACGCATTACCCACTATTTTAAATGATGACATTTATCAGGAAGGCAACATTAAAAAAAATCTGATTTTGACATTTTTGAATTGCTTGAAATACAAAAACGAAAATCAGAGTCGCATGAGAATAGAACTAATAGTAACATCAAAAGGCATTCACGTGTTCATTGTTCCGTTCATTGCAGACACGTTACGCTTTCATGGTTATCTTCTCTACCTAAGTTAAGTCTACAGAAGTTGGATAAGGAAGTAAGTATTACTCATAGTTGAGTAGTATTACTTCATGTTACACTCGGCATGTTCTCAGACAATATACTGACTTGGAATCTGATCATCTAAGACATTTCCTGGAAATTTATTTTTTTTATAAATGAATATATTTCAGTGACCTTTCCAAGTGTTTTGAAAGAAAAAATTGTTGAATTGGCTGTACCTAATTATTAAGGAAAACTTTAATTCAAGACTTTCACAAAAGTTGTGTATGAGCACCTGTTGATAAGGCTTCAAATAATGTAGTTAAAGTATGAAGGATACACTTTATTGTCTTGGTTTATGCTACCGGTATGTGCTATGTGTCTATATGCTGTCCACAGAAACTGGATGAGGTAGTCGATGAAGTTGCAAGTCATACTTAGTGCTACAATCGGCATGTTCTCTGAACACATGTTGAAATAGCATCTGATCATCAAAGACATTTTCTGAACATTTCTTTTTTATATATAAGAATAAATTTTGTTGACCATTCCAAGTACATAAAAAGATAAAACGGTTGAATCGGATTTATCCAATAACTAAGGGCAACTGAAAAACATATCGTTTGTTATAAATACAACAAGCCAACTAGAAATCCTATTCTCAACAACATGGAATTGCATTTTAAAAATTCGTCAAGTCCGAAGTTCACGATCAAAATATTTATCTATCTTTTACAGGTCAAAAACAAGTTTTCTGTATATATAGCATCGACAGACCAGTTTTCAGTATAGTTAGTGATTAGCTTGATTTCCGTCATGTAAATAAACAGCAACTTAGGTAAAACCATGACTTACACTAAATTTGTTTATCCTTCTAATATTAATACACATTTTATTCATTTGTTCATTCATTTAATCTCGAAGAAAAGAAAAACCTAATGCAGTGAAATTGTCGGCCATCTTGGAAATACGTCCTATTTCCGTTAACTGGTTCAAGACATTATGGAAGCATATTTGCGCCACAACTTAACCATATAAATAAACGTGAAAAAATGGAGGATTTCGCAAAAAAAGTTTTTTTTCGCGAAAACAGATAAATTACACACGAAAGAAATTAACACGAATTTATTCCTGATAATGCTCTTAATTGCCTCAACATAAAGACATAGTATCCGTGAAAATAATGGAGGATTTCACGAAAACAGATTTTTTTTCTCGAAAACAGATAACTTTTTTCGCCAAAACATCCATAATTTTCACGTTATTTTATGTTGTTAAGTTGTGGCACAAATATGCTTCCATAATTTTTAGATAACTGGCATCTTTCGTGAAATTGTTACGCTTTCATGAAAAGTTATCTGTTTTTCGTTTCACGAAATCTGATTTCGTGAAATCTTCCATTATTTTCATGCAAAAATATCTATCGTGAAAAGTTATGTGTTTTCGTGAAATCCTCCATTATTTACATGAAAACTTTATCTTTATGTTGTGGCAGTTTAGAGCACTAACAGAAATAAATTCGTGTTAATATAACTTTTTTTAATCGTGAGAATATGGATGTTTTCGCGAAAAAAAACCTTTTTTAGCGAAATCCTCCATTATTTTCACGTTATTTTATGTGGTTAAGTTGTGGCACAAATATGCTTCCACAAACACACAAAGTCATTTACAGTACTGAATTGTAAGTCACATGGTATCATGCAACTTTATGCAGCAAACCTTAACAGGGAAGCCCCTTTTGTGTTTTGGTTCAGACTGTTAGTTTTCTATTGGAAATATTACTTTTTGCTGAATCACCAAAAAACATGTTACAAAAATATATGGTCGATTATAACTTTACATAAAAATTATGTTTCTAATCTGATTTGCACTGGTTTTGAGGCGTATGTCAGATGTGACAGCATACTGCAGAAAGCTATGGCTTTTCGGAGTGAATCTGTAATGTGCAAAGCAGTAAACAAACCTAGTTTGTTATTCTAGCAGAAACATCGTATTAATTGGCGTCAAAAATTGTTTGTCGGTTATGACATCAAATTCTAAACTTGAGCGTGTTTAAAAAGAATCAGTGCAAATAAAATTGATTAGAACTGTTACAAAACTGTGTTTTATCACTTTCGTTTAACTCAGTAAACAAACACGTATAAAAAATAAAAGGCATTATCGAACTGAAATTTATGTAGGTAAATTGTGAATATTCTATTATCTTTATTCAATAAATAATCGAGGTGTCGTGAAATATTATTAATTGCGCTGATAACGATAATTGCAACTATCTTTGTCAGATTTTATTTAAAGGAGTATATTACAATAGTTTACGCGCATAGTTCTGCGCAAGTGCTAGTTTCACGAAATGTATTTTTCTCAGTGACCGGTGTTAGTTGAGTAATGTTAGTACTTCGACTGTTGCGTAAAATCAATCGATTAAATATTTCAAATTATTTCTCACAAAGTTATCGTCCGTGAGAATGGCCTCAAGCGAGAAAAACAAGAAGGGCAGGTTCGTTAGTGATGGAAATCACCAAGCTATGAAGAAACGTAAATTATTTGGTCCGATAATTTGCCCTGACAATGATTCAAGTGTTTCGGATAATTTGACGTCCGAAGTAGATAATGTTACTTTCATGTGAAAATGACTGATGTTAGTTTTGATACTCTTGAATTTTTAACCAAACAGAAAATACTTTCATGTCAAATGGCAAAGAAAATTGCAGCATCCGGTTTGAATTTGAGTCATATAAAACTTGCTGTCTCTCGTGGTGGATTAGATGGATTGTCTCAGCTGTTTGGTGAGAAACGACACAGGCAAACCTGGAGTAACATCTCTTAAATCTGTTGTTCAGAAATTGTATAATTACTTAATGGATCATAAGATTTAGGGATTGTTACATGATTTTCATTCATTATCAGTGTTAGGTGTTTTTCGATATGTATGGAAACTTTAGCAACACTCAGGGCTGCAGTTGTGGGAATTTTATGAAAGAAATGTGGTAACTGTAATGTAATTCTTGATAAAGAAATAGTTATTTCTTTCAAAATATGAAATTAGTTTTGATGAGCATGTTATAAATCTATTTATACATGTTATGATGGATATTTTTAGAATTGAATTAAAATTAGAGATATTTTTTACTTATATGACCAACTTTGAATGAATATAGTAAAAAAATAAGCCGGGATGCCCCTGTTTTTTATGTTTTTGTTTTGTTTAGAAATATATACTGTGTCATTTTATGGAGTTTAAAAAAAATCTGTCCGTTACAAAAAAAGATATATAGATTTTTTTCCAGTCAGAGACTGAATTGTCTCCCTTTTTTGTTGGATATTTTGTTTATAAGTTTTTTCTTCAAATATACAAAAAAATCTCACATAATTCCAACCAAAACCATACATACACATAATTCCAAACAAAAAAAAATGCATAGATATAAGGTGTTGATTAGGAATTCCAGATGTAACAATCATTTAAAAAATATATGTGCGTTTTCTCAAAATCCCTTCAAAAGGGCCGTATAGAGGGGTCTTATAATGAGCGATTACTCAAAAACAAGCCTGGAAAGCTATATTTTTCTTTATATCATTTTGTTTGTGAAGGAATTCTCTTTAATTGTGCAAAGTTTTAAAAAATTCTGTCCGTTAGAACTTATTGTCATATACTCCTTTAAGTCAAGTTTATATTATGTTGCTTTGTTAAATGGAGACAATCAGAAATGACGTAAACGGTAAGAGATAAAAGAATTCTTTTGTAAAAAAAATCGATACTTCCTCTGATTTTGTATATGTCATGCAACTTTTAATTTCCGATTAATCAAGCTAACAACACTGAAATAAAGAAATTTACGTGTAGATGAAATTCCTGTTCAATGAATTTGAGTGATTTATATATACATGTTTGGTATTCACTTGATAATTAAATCCTTGGCGAATAAGTGCTGCCTGTAAATAAGTAAATTCTCTTGACATTTAAAATCGCCTAACACTAAAAAACAGAAGTTTGATTAGAATTCGAATAGGTTTATTCTGTTAGTGCACAGATGTCGTAAAACCAACTATAGTTTGTTATGTATAACTAGAAAGTCACGCGAAATGATGATCATAGAAATATGATGTACAAACTTCACTTCTTTGTGAAATTTACGCTTGATATTGTGCAAACTTCATTTGTGTGTGAAAACAATTCGCATGCCCTAGTTTGTTTGTTTTTTGTTGGTTTTTCTTTCAAATGAGAAATGTATTCACACACCTGTGTACAAAATGCAAATGTTGACATCTGGCCTCATTTTTTTTCTCGGCTTAAGTTAACTGTTTCAACACGTTGGTGAAAGAAGTAGGGAATGTGAAATACACAAACCTGATCAGATCAAGAAACGTATCAACGGGGTTCAGCTGGGCGGCGTTGCCGTATCTTGGAATCCCTTTCTTGTCGGAGTTCGAGCCCGGCCTCATGATATAGGTCATTATTATTCCCAGAACAACCGCACTTAAAGTGGTAACCCCGAAGTAACAGATGGTGCGCAGGCCCATTTTACCACACGTTGAGGCGTCAAGTCCAGCAATGCCAGCTATGAGGCTCGAGATCACGAGCGGAAGAATCAGCATTTTCAACATTCGCATGAGAATTTCACCTGGAAACTGCAAATACATGATGTCTCTCTTCGACATGACGCCGACAGAGTTTCGAATAGCGAAGCCGATACCCGTTCCAACAACCACCGAGCCCAACAGCAGGATGAGGAGAAGATTTTCTTTCATATTTTCCCCAACTTTGGTCCAGTTTCGATTGCGCATTCGTTGTATTAATCCACGTATTCCACCGGGGTAATTTTCCTCAGGTATTACAACCGAAACCTGCGTATTAAATTTCTGCGGTTCTTGCGAATTTCCCGCCATTTTACTTTTCCAAGCGTTTGCAGATGGTTAACTTAATTTGACAGCTGTTTCGAACGCTTATATAATAAATAATATTCAATTAACTATCATATTCCACTAAAGGTATCCGAAATATTATTCAGGCATCCACCTTTTTGGAATTCTTTTTGTATATGGTACAGGAGAAAGAAAAAACAATTGCGTGACTATTCGCCAACTTCTGGGAACAGGCATTAAATGCGTTTTTCCTCTCAAATTGTATTAATTCTCAGATCACAAAAGTTTTACAATAATCAATACAACCCTTCAAACGACAGCGCATGTATTTAATTGAAACTAGATATTTATTCCATGTGAAAAAAAAACAATCTGAAAAAATAGTATCCTGGTATCTGGTTTTGCTTTTTTTTCTCACAGAGATCGTCAATAATTGATGACCCTCCGCTATCTGGAAATCTTGTGTGAGTTAATGGTACGCTTGGAAAATCGAGCAATAATTTTGTGACAAACAGCATTTCTGTAACAAGCGGCAAAAGTTTCTGTATTGGATTACTCCTAAAAAGGCTTCTGAAGTCACGGGTAATTCACTTATGAGCGGGAATTCGCACGCGAATGCGAATTACCATGTCAGAATTAACGCATAACTTGACGGACATTTCCTTGCGGATAAAGCATTTTTATCAGAAATGGCTGTACACGCTAGAAATTCGCTTTTAAGAAGTTACGCTTCGCGATTTCTAACTGAAGCTCCATTGTTAACAATTGTTTTAATGTTATGATGTACAATACATTTGGAAACAACGACTTAGTTTTTTTGTTTTTTCGTCCGACCGTAAAAAGATTATGTAAGTCGAACAATATTGACCTGTCACTGCATTAGTTTTCCTATGTGTGGTGTATTGGTATGTTTTTCTAATCTGAATGTCCCGGGTTCGAATCCAAAAAAATGAACATTGTGATACGTTTTTGCAATCTAACTGTAAGAATTAATTTGAAATCGTTTTACAACGTCAGTTTTTACTATACATTTCAAAGAAGGGTTTTTGTACATTGTTCATAAATATTTCTCTTTTATTTCATTACATTGTCTTCAATCAAAAGTACAACCCGTTCACAATACAATTCAATCAATCGACAAGGCGATTTCTCTGGCTTTGTCTACCGGCATTGCGGTCGCCTTGATAGTGAGAGTAATGATTTAATTTGACATTGTTATGTCTTAATGATGGCAAAATTAGCAATCAAGTAATTATGTAGATGGACAACACTGAAACTGACATGTGTTTGCGTGAGGTTGGTGCACCCTAGAAACTGGTTAAAACGCCTAGTGGCAAATTGTTTTGCCACTGACCGTTCCAAGGCGGTAACCCATCGGGTTTTCACTTTCGTTAATTGTTTGTGGCGTCCATATCGTAACTGATTATTTTAATACCATGCTCTCTTCTCCTCTCTACTTTTTGGCTGTGTGGGGAGGCTGTGTCTGCTGGATGTGGCCATTCCCGATATGCTATGCATATTTTTCACTTTTTTGAGATAAAAAGAAGTGCATGTTCAGTGAACAAAGTTGTATTGGTCTGTCACTTGCATTGGCTGAGTCATTTTAACGGGGCTTAGTTTGTTTACTCAGCTAATACTTATTCCCCAAAATCACCTAATGCCTCTTTTACTATAAAATATTAAGTGCAGACATTTAACCCTTTCACCCACGAATACGGCTTATATCCCTGTTTGGGACCACCATAATTGTAGATACATATGGAATATTATAACAGTATGCAGTATTATTCGAGTTGTGTATGTAAACAATATCACGCGAGACCAAAGGTCGAGCATGATGTGGTTTACATACGCAACGAGAAATAATACGAACCTACAGACTGCATACTGTAATAATGTTCCTTTTATAATATACTCTTCTCGCTACTAAACAACACAATTTTAGTCAAGAACCAACAATGATTAACATAATAGTAGAAATAACAAGAAATATCTTTAAAAAAGATAAACGGCGTTGATGGAAAAGATTTTTATATATAAGAAAGAAAGAAATAAAGAGCGTGCAAAAATTTCGTCTGGTGATAATACGTCGATTAAAGAAGAATGTCTAACGTTAACTGTGCATTTATTCAGTTTCAATAAAAAACCTCTTGTAGAGTTAGTACTAATGACGAAAAAATGTTATTAAAATACAATAAATGAAAATAATAACAACTTGTAACAAGAGCGAAATCTACCAACTTTTACGTAAATTAACATAAAAAAGTGTCCCTCCCGAGTTTTGAACCCGGGGCATCCGCTTGAGAGGCGAGTGTGATAACCACTACACCAAGGCGATTTGAATGTCTGGAATTGAAATTAACAATCAGTATCAAAGGAACTAGAAAGGAACTAGTAAGAACCAGAAATATCTGCACTTCTCTGTCGTTTTACAATGTGTATTGTACTCGAGTGTTTACCTGAAACCCATGTATATTCCATATAAAATCGTATTTAAGCCATCAATTGACTTAACTGTTTATTTATACCGTAAATATCTTTTTCTTCAATACAATTATCGCTGTTAAAAACGAAAATCCCCGAACATATAAGTGCCATGTAAATACTAACACACAATATAAAAATCGTTACGGTAATCATTAACGAGACCCACTTATAACCAATCAAAATAATCTATTTGATTTTCCCGCTGCATAATAAGTTTTGTTTACAATATTTCATTGGTCGAAAAACTAGGTCAAAAGTGAGCTTAGTCAGCTAACGCCGAAAAATATTAACGCGATAGTAAATTTATGAATGGCGTAGAAAATTTATGAATGGCGTAAAAATATCGTAACGGTTGTAAAACTTAGACGGAAATCTCCTTATTTGGAGGTCGATATGTGCCGGAAATTTACGAAAACATAGTGTGACGTAGTAAATGACGTCACATAGAGCGTCACGGGAAGCTGCAAAGTAAAGAATTGGAAAACGGACATTGTCCGATACGGAATTGCTAATCTGACGAGTTATATCGGATTAACGCTGCAATATGCTAAAATCATTCATGGGTATATAATAAATTCAGTTATTTCTGACCAAAAAGCGAATAGTGTAAGACTTTACCCTGGTGCAGGATGATCTGGACTGGATTTCCTCTGTTCTCACATGGTATTATATAATCAGTGCCCATGAAGCAAAGGGTTAAGTAATACTTTGTCTGTGTTTGGAGCGTTTATATAAAGATCCAAAGTTTATATATAAAGATCTAAAGTTTATATATAAATTTAATCTCACCGTAGCAAGCAGCCTTGTTTCATTTCAGTTTCAGAATATATTTTTGGCGGCAAATTGATGATGATCATCATCATATTTTGTCATTAAACTTCTTATCTGAACATAAATGATTTTCTAATTGCACATACCGCAGCCCACACATAAAACTCTAGCATTGATTAAAATCGAATGTTTATTGGGCTAAGAATGTTGCAATATAAAAATTTGATATATTGGGACACAGACTGTTGATAAGAACAGAGGTCCGCAATTTTGTGTATTACTCCAGTTTTGTATTGTTGTATTTAATTTATTGGCTGCTTCAATGGAGGTCCGCAATTTTGAGTATTACTTGTAACTTCTCTTTTGTATTGTTGTATTTAATTTATTGGCTGCTTCAATGGAGATCCGCAATTTGATGTATTACTCCTGTTTTGTATTGTTGTATCTCATTTGTTGGCTGCTTCAATGGAGGTCCGCAATTTTGTGTATTACTTCTGTTTTGTATTGTTGTATTTAATTTATTGGCTGCTTCAATGGAGATCCGCAATTTGGTGTATTACTCCTGTTTTGTATTGTTGCATCTCATTTGTTGGCTGCTTCAATGGAGGTCCGCAATTTTGTGTATTACTTCTGTTTTGTATTGTTCTATTTAATTTATTGGCTGCTTCAATGGAGGTCCGCAATTTTGTGCATTACTCCTGCTTTGTATTGTTGTATTTAATTGGCTGCTTCATTGTGTATTTGAGATGTTTCAGGACTGCCCCTTTAATAATATACACTCTAATGCTATATATCCGGTTAACAGGAGTAATATCATGATTGTGCCTACATATCTTTATATATACATGTAGACAGGAAATTTGGGTAGAATAACTACGAGACAATTTCAAGTACATATATATTTTAAGTACGTATGTTTAAAAAATATGTTATTTTTTAGATCGATTACGATTATGGTCGAAAAATAGTAATTTTGCTACCTATTTGAAGTCTTGATTTAGAAGGAAAACTACAAATTGTATTTTTATAAAGTAAAGGAGTAAACGCCAAAATGTTCTATCTACTTCTTTATTTAATATTACTGAGAGCCTTTTCGCCATCTATTAACTTCAACTGCTGTAACTGACACAGTCAATTATTAGGAAAAAAATCTGTATTGTACATTTGTTTATTTTAAATGAATTTGATTAAGTGTAAAAGGAATTTGATTTATATTTATGCAATGTGGTGGATCAACTGAAATACACGACATAATACTACCAACCGTTTGCTAAGCACCGAGACTATCTTGATACAGGTTACTTTTATTTCTTTTTATTCATCTGATTAGTGATTAATAAAACAATAAAGACAAATATTTTAAAAGTTATAACGTGTTTTCTGGGTTTATATAGAGTTTTGAATGGTAAGATTTGAGGTTGGGAGTATTGATTGTTATTTTAAAAAAAAAATGCCAAAAACAACCCTTGATGTATGCATCAGATAAATGACTGATAGCATGCCAGAATACAGCCATAAACGTTCAGTCTTTCAAGTAAATATACAAATGTCGTTACATGTATACGGCGTAAATAAAACACTATGAAAATACAGAATCGTCACTTTTGCATGAATTTCATTCTAGGTTATAAGTTCAATGGGGACCTTCTCTTTTACTAAACGATTTCTAATATTTTTTCATACCATGTAGACTTCACAATAATGTGTTGTTAACTTCGCACTTAACAATAACTTGGCGCTTAGCAATAACTTGGCGCTCAGCAATAACTTGGCGCTAAGCAAAAATTTGGCGCTTAGCAATGACTTGGCGCTTAGCAATAACTTGGCGCTTAGCAATAACTTGGTGCTTAGCATTAACTTGGTGCATAGAAATAACTTAGCGCTTAGCAATAACTTTGTGCTTAGCAATACCATAGCGCTTAGCAATAACTTGGCGCTGAGCAATAGCTTGGCGCTAAGCAAAAACTTGGCGCTCAGCAATAACTTGGCGCTAAGCAAAAACTTTTCTCTTAGCAATAACTTGGCGCTTAGCAATAACTTGGTGCTTAGCAGTAACTTGGTGCTAAGCAGTAACTTGGCGCTTAGCAAACATTGAGTTGCATATGTGTGTCTCTAAAAAATCAGTTTTCATCTTGCATACATATAACCCGAGGGTCAATTTTCGAAAAACTGCCCCCGCGTTAGTTTATGGGAAAAAAGTGAAATATGCATATCAGGAATTGCCATGTTCAGAAGTCACAGCCTCCCCACACAGCAAAGAAGAGAGGAAGAGAGAGCATGGTTTATAAAATGATCAGTTTCAAAAAGATACCAAAAACAGTTAACAAAGTTGATATTCCGAAGGTTATTGCCTAGGAACGTTCAGTGGAAAAACAATTTGCTACTGGGGAACCCTTAACCAGGTTCTAGTGTGCACAAACCTCACACTTTCCCCGACAGGTTCTCATAAGAACAAATAAGTACAAGTTTTCTTGGTGAAATAACTCCAATACCACCCATCAACTTGACAATGGTGCATGTAAAACACATAAACATTATAAAACATAAGAAGCTAATAGCATTTGTAATGTAAAAGGGCCGGTTTGAACTAACAGAGACCAGAGCCCTTGGAGTCAAATCAGCAAGAAGATGATGACAGGGATAAAAGATTTTACAAGATATCCTCATAAACCTTCAAAACACCTAAACCCCTGCCACCGTTGTGCAACCAAAAGGTACAGCGACTTTTGGTTGATTTACCAGATGTACCTCAAGCCTCAAGCACTCCATATATTCCTTCAGAAGTTCATAGAGGGTATGAACATACTGAGATTAAGGGTGTCAGCAAAAAGCCTCGTGGTACACCAAAAGAGGTGATCAAGAGCCCAACATTGGATGGTGATCAAACATGTTTGGGTTGGGACAGATTCGTTACAAAACGAAAGAAAGTGACTATAGATGATGACAAGTTGAGGGCCAACATGCCAGATTTTGATTGTGAAGATAGAGGCCCTGGATCTAAGAAAGATCCCAAGGTATATGTGAAACCAGCAACATTTGATGGTTCCGGATCTTGGCTGGACTATATTGCGCATTTCGAGGCATGTTCGGAAATTAATGGCTGGACCGAAAAACAGAAAGGTCTCTACTTGGCTGTGTCCTTAAGAGGCCAAGCTCAGGGCGTCTTCGGAAACTTAAGTTCGAGCAAACACAGTTATGACCAACTAACGAGGGCCCTGTAAGAGAGATTTTCTCCGCCAAACCAGACGGAACTTTACAGAGCACAACTCCGGGACAGACGACAGAGAGCTTCTGAAACATTGTCTGAAATGGGTCAGGATATACGAAGATTAACAAATCTTGCATATCCATCAGCCCCTGCTGATGTACGAGAGACATTATCCAAAGAACAATTGATTGTCTCTCTTTCAAGCTCAGACATGAGGCTGAGGATAAAACAAGCCCGACCTACAAGTTTGAATGATGCAGTCAGATATGCTGTCGAGCTAGAGGCCTTCAATCGAGCTGAGAAGAAGACGCTTGAGAGTCAAGGGTTGTTGCGTGCTGTAAGAAATCCAGACACTCCCTCAAAACAAAAGCCGGAAGAGGATATTGAAATGTTAAAGAAATCAATGGATGAGCTAAAGGCGTCTATGAAAAGTCTGCAAAGTCAGCTGGGTGAAAACAATAATACGAGGTTTGCTAGAAAACCTTTCACATGCTATGATTGTGGCCAAGAAGGGCATTCAAAGAGATATTGTCCAGAGCTTCGCCAGTCACATGAAAATGCTCAGGGAAATTCCAAAGTAGCCGGCAGCGTAAAGAGGTCATCTTTTACAGGCTCGGGATTATACGTTGAAGCAAAGATAAATGGCACTCCAGCTACCTGCCTGATAGATACTGGAGCTACCTTGACAATAGTCTCTTCAAAGTTTATGAATAGTGTTCAAGCTCTGTCTAGTCTTGAAAGTTTCAAGCACAATATTTTTACTGCGCCGGGAACTGTTATGCAAAGCATAGGCAGAACAAGTGTTATTATAAAAATAGGTGGGTTCGAGACACTTGTTAATGTTCTGGTAGCAAATATTGATGCTGAGGTTATACTTGGGCTTGATTTTATAAGGTCACAAGGGATTGTGATAGATATAGCAAACGAGAATATGGTTATACAAGAGAAAGTGTTCAAGCTGAATTGTGTTGGCCCCATAGGATGTTCCAGGGTAAGGGTATGTAATTTGAAAGTTCCAGGGTAAGGGTATGTAATTTGAAAGTATGTTATGAGAAAAGATTTAAGTGTGACAAATGTACAAGGACTTTTAAGAGGAGTAAATATCTCAGAAGACACATAAGAATGAAACATGGTGAAACGACAGGTGATAAAGTTGTGGCGAACAAGGTTGGGAATAATTTTGAAAATGAACGTCGGATGAATATGGGCCCCGAAAATTCAGTCCGGGTTCGGAAGTCAGATGTTATTCTCATACATAAAGTGGCGTTTAATGGGAGAGATTTATTGTCTGAGCAGGAAAAGACGACGATAGATTGTAATTTTAGAAAAGGGTATAAGGTGAGAAGTGGATATATATGTGTGAGGAAAACATTGCATGATAATGGTAGTGTGGCCGAGAAGTTTAGGAAGTCTGATAATTACATAGGTTGAGAAACATATTTTTTGTTCAGCCAGAGGTGAGTAGGTCTGATGATGGATTTTCAAGTTATATTATTGTGTTTTGATTTAAATTGTGTTCATGCGGGACGCATGTAGTCGGAGGCGTGGGTAATGTGAGGAAAATTATTTGACGATTTAGCTTGGGCCGAGTCTAACTGCTAAATCTTTTTGGTTTTTTTAATACTTTACCGATAACCTTTTTCTACAAGTTTATCTGTTTTGCAACGATTATGTTCACTGAATTCTTTAAACCATTACAATCTCTAGAAAAAAGGCGAACAAGCTGTGAGATATATACCCCGTAAGATGTTGCAAACGAAACATCGATGACTAAAAACGTAAAATTTAAATTATCTCTTTTATCATTTATTTTAGTAATATTGTAACCATTTTCAATAGAAAGATTTAGATCATGGTTGCTTGCTTTTCTGAAGTGTTGGCTTCTCTGAAGCCACTTGATTGCAACAACATTTGGCGACAATTCCAAAGTCGTGCCATAAACATTTCAAATTAACTGTCGGCTTTATTATCTACACTAAATCAGGCGCAAACTATTTACTGTTAATTTATTCCAAGAACAAATGATAGAGACAGACACAGAACATCCACTCAGTAGATTAGTTACCGGAAACAATTGACAAATGGGCTGTTTCAAAAAAATGGCTGGAAAAGTGAAAAAATAGTGAAAAATTAAAGTTCAGAAAAATTCCAAACTTGTTATTCTGTATTTTTTGCTTATTGAAACTGAGTAAAGAACTGAAAATATTTTTGAAATTGGTCAACTGGTTGCTGAGATATTGTCATTTGAAAAATGGCAAGTGAAGTGAAAAAAATGTAAAGAATTTAAGTTCATAAAAAGTCCAAACTGGTTGGTCCATATGTTTGTACAGTCTTTACAGTGATCAAAATCAATCAAGTTATACTCATATGTGGCAGAATAAAAATTTTATGGAGTTTTATTGACCTATATTAAATAAATCAAAGAATTTTAATTTATGTGCTTAAAATACAAGTATTACTGTTTCTTATTATTTAAATGTGTATTTCTGTTAAAATACATGTTGAAGCATCAAATATAAGTGCTTTAGAACTTGTGGTATTGCATAAAGATAAAAAATTCATATTGTTAAGAAAGTGTGTCACACTCCTGACAACCACAAAAGTGCAGTGTACTCGAAAATGTTTCACTAAGCCATTCCTGTTTGTCACAATTTAACAAAACATGATATATACTACTAGGAAAAAACATGCTCTTGTTTTCATGTAAAGGATAAGTTGACAGAATATTGCAATATGTGCATAATGTCACACTCCTGACAAATTTAGCTGACATTTTCTGAAGGGAGCTGCAGACAAATATAATTTCAATGGAGGTGATAATATTATAATTATTGCATCTAGAAACATAAAACTTAATGATTCACAAAACATTTCTTATGTACTATTTATCTTTAAAGTCCTATAAATTTATAAAGCAAAGATGTATTGTTTTTTTAGGTATTTTCTAATCTACCACTCATGACTTAATAGCATATATTTTGATTACTATGAGTATAATATGCTTAATTTTATCATTATTTGATGCATAATAAATGCATATTTTAACAAAACAACACTAAAACTTGTCTTTACTTAAGCTTTTTGTAAAATAATAGTCTGAACAAATGTGATTTTGAAAAGTGTTTTTTTGTCACACTCCTGACATTTTTTGACCATTATTTTAGATTTTTTTTTAACGGATGGTGCTATTTTGATGAAACCTCACAAATCTTTAAAGGGCATGATGAGACACCTCTGCAAAGTAAAAAAATGGAAGTAACTGTTTGTTGTACGTTTTTATAACAGGAAAACCCTAACCAGCCATTTTTTAAACAGCCCAAATATGAAACTATAGAAGAATTAAGATTAATGGAAAACAAGAAAACAAGAGAGACAAAGCTTCAGCTTTTTTTCTTTATTTTCAGGCGAAAATTTCATAACCGTGTAAAAAGCCTAACATACACATCACAAACATCATTGCTGTAAATTAGCGGCAGTGTTAACTCGAAAATACCGTGCACTGTGAAGTACTTTAAAGAATTTGAAAAAAGTTCATATTAAAAGACTATTGAAACTTTTTAAAAATTTCCATGTTTGTACCTTTTTAGATTTAAATGAAACTTTGTAGGTTTTAACATACCCAAGTTTTATGAAAATATAATTAAGAAGAAATTTTATGATTATTTTTATATTACATTTACAGTATCTTACATTTATTACAATAGCCCAGCAGATTAAATAAAAGCAAATAAATATATTAGTTTTTTTAATTACCAGGCATGTATATGAGAACTGTTTTCTCCCGCTCATTAATGAGATTAAGATATAATAAAATTTTTAACATTTTTACATTTCTCTTGGTTTAAATAGTATGTTGTTGTTTTTTTTAATAAACACACTCGTAAACCAAAAGATTTTTTAATTTAAAATGTTAAACATTACAAAGTTGAAATTTCTACGGATTTCAAGAAATTGAAAAAAGAAATGCTGTTGAAATGTGGACAAAACGTCAGATTACATTTAGAATGACATGAATATCTTCGTGTTTATTTCTGTCATCCCTATGTCCGTTAGCCATCACCTTGAAGAAATTTTCGTATTCGTGCACTTGTCCGTAATTACATCTAAACTATTCAAGCCGTCGACAGCTGGTATTTCTTAAACAAAGTTCAGCACCATTCTTAAATTGCATTCATTTATTGTAATCATTAAAGAGGCCGGTACAAAACTATAATATCCCTAGTGAAGAGAGGAAGGGAAACCACTGCGCTTGAGATTGGCGACGAGATCATACACAGTTCGTGGCCACCCGGAATTCTAAAATGTATAAGGTGTGACATACAACCGGCCCCTCTCAGCGGTTTATCAACGTCTATATGCAAGCCTTTAATACATTCTAGAAATCCATTAATAAAGTTTCACTCACTGGAGTATTCAAAGGTTCTTATGTGAGCACTTGTACATTAAACGAGCACTTTGATGTCAGTTCTACGTCACGTTTCTTAATACTCGTAGTAAGTACTACGTCATTTAAGTTAACAAATGTGACGTAACGAAGCGAATATTTAATTTTTGCAACGGTGCATTTGTCGGTTGTCGGTTAACAGAACAGAAATTGATAAATATAGAAGGTTAAAAGTATTTGACATGGTATGTGTCTGTAAAAGTTTCTTGAAAATAATATCGGTTGAAATAACAAGTGTAGATCGAGGACATACGTTCTTGGCTGAGAACTCACCCGAAAACATAGGTTTACATAGTTTTAAAAATAGTTCAAGTTCCGCAAGTCTGTTCCACTGGCGCTTGACCAGCCGCCGCAACCCTGCCAACCCTTACTAATCAGGGGGTCCAACGTATTTGGTTTTTGCGGAAAAGTAAGTGAGGGACATGTTCTGTGCGAAAAAAAATGGCGGAATATTTCGTTATTTTGTGCATTTCCGGAGATATTTTGACCTGGTAAGTAGGTTTATATCACTGTTTTCGCAATATAAATACGCCTACCCGGAGGCCAGACATGTAAGCTTCACTCGATTTTTTAACCTAGGTTTCTAGAGGCCTTAACAAAAAAGTAATTGAATGAATAAACTGAAAGATTTTTTGTTTACAAAGTGAAAATAGAAAATTACGTGACTTGAAACTGCGTTTCTAGTCAAAATATACCGTGCTTGGACCTATTTTAGCTTAATTAACACCGAGTTTTTGCATATATTTCTTTACGACGGCTTTTGCACTTTACATGGGTACTTAATGACCAATTTTTTTAAGTTCAAACACCTTAAATGTTTGCCGTGGAAGTGGTAAGCATGTTTTTGTTCGGTGCAGAATCTGAATAACACAATCGTATGCGTTAATATAAGTGTAAGTAAGACAAGAGCTGGTTACTAATGTTAATAATCAAAACAAAAGCCAATTTGTTACCCAAATACGAATGTCTCCCGTATTTGTTATGCAAAATTACCTACCACATACACTAGTCTGCCTTTTGATTTGTGTTCATTACATTATTACCTTTTAGTAGTACTATAGTACTATAATAGTACTTCTGGTAATGGTAATGGCGTCGTTACATACGTCTATTTTATTTCAGATTGAGACAATTCACGATGCCAAGATATAAGAAGAAGTCTCATCTGCATTTTGAGAAGAGGGACACAAAACGGACAATTTGAGGCACTCGATACAAACGTTTGAAGCGTATTTGCGGCACAACCACGCCAAAAAGATGATTGTTTACTTGACTTGATATGTTTAAATAAATGAAGTACTATTTGGGTCAAAAGTAACATTGTACTAGTCGTTATGTGTATTAAATATGTGTATATCTAATTAAAAGGTTCGCTTTTATATCTAGAGTCGCAACACCATATTTCAAGGTGCAGGTCAAAATAAAGAGGTGCTCCTATATGTCCAAACAATGAAATAGAGGCGTTCACTGAATTTAGAGAGGTGCACCTCTACACCTGGGATTAGAAATAGAGATGTAGTGTACATCTATATTTAGAGGTGCGCAGTTATTTTTGGGACTACCAGTACATGTACAGCTGTCAAAAGTCTTGTTCGGTATGGTTTTCTATAATATCTTTTGAAAGCGTGAAATCTATATTCCACATTGCTCTACAGACATGAATTTGGTATCAATAGAAAAAGAGGAAATTTGTATGCATTAATGAAAAAAGAATTTAAGCCACTACTGCCAGTAGAGTAATGTGTTGAAAATTTGCATGCAAAAAATTTCAATTTTCCTACCGGACAAGACTTTTGTCCATTAGCATATATAGATAAGAACAAACGTATGTTTGGGTTACAAATCAGCTTTTGTTTTGATTATTAACATTAGTTACCGGCTCTTGTCTTACTTACACCTGACGCATACTAGTGTGTTATTCAGATTCTGCACCGAACAAAAACATGCTTACCACTTCCACGGCAAACATTTAAGGTGTTTGAATTTAAAAAATTGGTCATTAAGTACCCATGTTACAGGGTTGCTAGCACCACAGATGAAACAAATTGCCTGACTTTTCCCTGACCAAATCGCATTTTTCACTGACCAATAATACCAAACTTAAAGTTTAAACAACGTTCACCACCCCTACTGCTGTCCAATCTGCCTAAGTTCATTTTTATTATTTTAACAATATATTATATTATTTGACAATTAAATGATGCTTTATACATCGATACAAAGTTTGGTAGTTTGATGTTCAGTGAAATGTTAAACAATGTAAAATAAGCAAGAAAACCTTACAAGATTTAACCAATACTTAAGATAATTGTAAAACATGTATTCTTGACTAGTGATGAGGGAACACAAATATCACATAGCATACAAAAACTTGAATAAATAAACACAATAGTAAAAAGCAAGAGATTATTGCAATTGAAGCTTAAGTATCCATTATTCATTATTGACTGGAATAATTATCAAATGCAGAAGGAGATGTACATAGTCTGCAAAAGGGGTCAGCAAACAACATACCATTTCACACAAGTAAAACAACACCTCAGACAGAATGCCCTTACATGTTAACTTCATGTTGTAATTTAAAAAGACTGATGAAAAGGGAACTTTGAAAGCCACGGAACACAACAAATATGAAAATATTGCAGGCTCAGTTTGATTGAGCCTGTTCATGGGCAGTAATAAAAATGCATATTGCCCTGCTGCAATTTGATCGCAACACAATATTTACACCAATAAACTGTACAATTTTGATCCATCCCAAATGATGGTATGCATATAGTGGTGAACATGGAACCTTCAATGGGGTATTTTCAGATTAATACCATTCCATATTGAGCATCTCATGGTCCCCAGAAAAAAGAATTGTTGGCCCTAAACTTGAAAGCAAAATAAAATATTTTTTTAATACATAACTCAAATACAAAGCTGTTATGCCATAAAAGTAATACAATATATAAAACTTAGCCTGTTCAGTGCTTAGATAAACTTAGATAGAAATACATGTAGGTTTTGAAGACCCCTGTCCCAATCAAATATTATTAGTCTGGTCCAAATTAAAAAATGTCACCTACATCTACACTGGGCCAAACAGAAAATAGGTCAGTTGATGCAGAATGTTTGCTTAAATTTTCAAATCAATCTAGAGAAAAGTTTGTTTCACAAGATTTAAACAAAACTCATGCACCTGTCATAAAAATGATAGACTGAGCCATATAAAAATGTCAGGCACATAATACCCCGTACCTAAGGTGTTTAAAGTTTCAAGTCAGTATCTTGCAAAATGTAGCAGTACTTGGTGCCGCAATATGTTTAAAAATTCTGCAAATGTACAAAACCCATGTTCCTCCCTCCAAGATCCAGCACACAGCAACCATCTGAACAAAGTAAGTTCTGCTATAAAGGCCTTAATGGTGATAATTGACAGAAGTGATTGCCATAGTGTGAACATGTATCATGTACAGAATTTGTGTTCCAACTTTCAGTTCACAGCAACCTAGTTTTTTGTAGCACCTCCTTATTAAAAATTTCTGGAGGCAAGGGTTGCTGAGCCTTTCAGTCATCAACAAATTTTATTTATAATTTTATATTAGAACTTTTATTATAATCCACAATTATAAAGAAAAAGCTTCATAACAGAAAAATTTGTAAACTCAATCTTAAAATAGAACAATTTTTTTTCTTCAAAATGACTTTTCCCTGACTTTTCACTGACTTTTTAGGATTTTTATTTTTCACTGACCACTTTTCAAAATTCCCTGACAATTCCCTGACCTTGAAAAAAAATCAAATTTCCCTGACTTTTCAAGTCCGCTGGCAACCCTGTATTAAGTGCAAAAGCCGTCGTGAAGAAATGTATGCAATAACTCGGTAATAGTTTAGCTAAAAAAGGGCTAAGAACGGTATATTTTGACTAAAAACACAGTTACAAGTCACGCAATTTTCTATTTTCACTTTGTAAACAAACAATCTTTAAGTTTATACATTCAATAACTTTTTTGTTAAGGCCTCTAAAGACATAGGTTGAAAACCCGAGTGGAGCTTACACATCTGGCCTCCGGGTAGGCGTATTTATATTTCGATAACAGTGATATAAACCTACTTATAAGGTCAAAATATCTCCAGAAATGCACAAAATAACGAAATATTCCGCCATTTTGTTCCGCATAGAACATGTCCCTCACTTACTTTTCCGCAAAAACCAAATACGTTGGACCCCCTGACTAATACGCCCTTTTTGTAAAATGGTGTCAAGTCACTAATATTATTCCATTCTATCAAAATATGCGAAAATACACCGTCAAAATCGTATTCTAAAAAAATTATATTTCTATGTATATAATTGAATTATGGTCAGGAACGGCTCCAGACCCTACCCCCGTTCGAGAGGCTGTTTTTCCTACAATACGGTGCGTTCCAGCCTGACAGCTGTTTGGTTCAACGCAACAGGGTCAGATCTAACAATAAATGTCAAAAAGTCTCACCAAAAGCTCGAAATACGCGTAATATTCAACAGAAAATGGCCTCCGAAATGCAGGTTATTTTTTCATAGATTCTTCTCCCCAGTACGACTTCCGGAAATCCCCGACGCTTTTGTTCGGAGCATTCTGATTGGTAGAACTTTTGACTTAGTCCGGGAAATACTATTCACACAAATCGTCCGACCAACCAGAACGCTTCTCATTGTTAAGTTAGATGTTACTTTTAGCTACATAAACTGGCAGAGATCGACTAATGTGTTCACAGATATTTAGACCTAACCACTAGTCTGGTTCCCGACTTCCTAGCTATCAATGGGCGGGTAATCAAGACTTACTAACCATGCATAGCTGGAAAGAGACTGTCTGTGACTATATAATTCGGTGAATAACACAATAATTTGCAAATAGACTAGGAAAATCCAATGAAAATAATCCTTTATTACATGTACAAGTTGTTAAATTATGTCGGCCATTTTAAAGCAAGTTTGGGGATAATCAAACATCCAATCCTGATTTTGACATCTTTTAATTGTTTGAGATACGAAAACGAAAATCGAGGTCGCATGGGAGTAGGACATTGTAATATTCAAAGAAAATCGTCTGCTCCACTCATGACTATCAAATGATTTGAAAACAAAATCTGGCAGACACAGTATCTTATCAGGTTCAGTCCAATATCTATACTGTATGAAGTCTAATTTTACTGTATGAGAAAGAAATTGTTATAGGAACTCTTCTACTTTATGAAAGAGTGAAATATGCATACCAGGAATCTCCACACTCACAAATCACAGTCTCCCCGCAAAGCGAAAAAGAAGAGAGGAAAAGAGAGCATGTTTTATAAGTATGTCAAATTCAAATAAGACGCCACAAACAATGAACAGAAAAGAGAACCGTTGGGTTCAAGCTTTGGAACGGTTAGTGGCAAAACAAATTACTATTGGGGCTTTAAACCAGGTTCTAGGGTGCACCAACCTCACACTTGCCCCAACAGGTACTCATATCACAAAACAAGTACTAGTTGTCTTGGTTAAATAACTCGAACCCACCCATCAGCTCAACAATGTTGCATGCAAAAGCACACAAACATATAAAACATAAGAAGTTTATTGCATTGAAAAGCAAAAGGGGCGGCTACTCAATTATCTTACCGATACCAGAGTACCTGGAGTCAAATCAACAAGAACAAGATGACAGGGATACAAGAAACAAATCAAGCTTCTAGGTTCTTTAAATAAAAGATTTCCCCATAAACCTTCATTACCTCTTAAACCCCTTCCACCGTCGTGTAACCAAAGAGGCAAGCATAATGGTCAACTATAAATCACCAGACATGCAGAGCGTTGTAGAATATCATGTTGATTATAAATTAAATCTCCATTAAAAACTCTGGCTTTGAAATACTTTGTTGCAATGGTGATTTCAAACTGAATCTGAATTTTTGAAAAAATCTTGGTACAACTTGGGTGAAATTGCAAGTCTTACACTCTGCATGTTCTCAGGCCACGATATGGATTCTGATCATCAACGACATTTCCTGAAAAAAAATATACAGAAAATATTTTATTGACCTTCAAGAGTACATTTTAAACATAAAACGGTTAAATCGGCGGTATCTAATTATTTTAAAACTATCGAAACACATACCATTAAATTGTATTATGAATACAACAAGCATCTAGATACACAATTTTTAATTACATTACAATAACTTCAAATTTACAGATATTTAAAAATACACAATATTAAAATAGCTCAAATTCAAAATACGACCAACAGCATACTGATCAAATCGTTATAGGAATTTATGTTATCAAATCAGAGAGTATAGAATCCGTAATATAATTTCTTATGTCCCAAATATGGAATTCTATCGGATGTTGATTTTAATGCATGGTGTGCAGAAAACGGCACGTTTTCAAACCTTATTTTTAACTGGTGCAAAAAAGTGAAATGTGCATAGCAGGAATTGCCATAATCTAAAAGCACAGTCTCTCCACACAGCCAAGAAGAAGAAAGGAAGAGAGCATGGTTTATAAAATGACAAATTCAAAACATACACCACACACAATTTACAAAAATGAGAACCCGAGGGCTTACCGCCTTGGAACGATCAGTGGCAAAAAGAGAACATGAAGAGTCAAATGATCGTTCTAAATGGGAAAAAAACACAACAAATATTCAAAATAATAGACACTCTTTTCTATCATTTATAAAAGCAACCAGCTTAATTACCACCTCGGCCTCTTTTTTACCTTGTCTTTTGAAAACGCGATTTGAGGACTGTCATAACAGATTTGTTTTAGCACATGCTGATAAAGCTTCGAATAATGTAATTAAATGGTGATGAATATACTTAATCAATAATTAAAATGAAAATACATGAAATTAGAACTTTGAACGCCACTGAACATGACACATGTAAACATATTGCAGGCTCGGTTTGACTGAGCCTGTTCATGGGCAGTTATGAAAATGCATATTACTGTCCACGCGGCCTAGCCCCGGGTTGAGCGCAACTCAATATTTACACAAGTAAACAGTACAATTTTGATCCATTCCAAACGTCGATATGCATATGGCGGTGAACATGGAACCTTCGTGCAGTGAAGATTACGTTTTGAGATATACCTTTTTGGGGTTTGTCCCGGTTGGCTCAATTGGTTGCGTCGTCAGAATTGCAGGGCTAGGCGGTGTCGCCGTGACGGTGCGGGTTCGCTCCCAGGTAGAGGCAATATCATTTTAATGCGGTATATATTCAGATTAATACCATTTCATGGTCCCCAGCTAAAAGAATGAGTTTGCCCTACACGAAGAGCTAATGCTTTTTCAATGATTTCTTTACCGGAGAGTGATATTGTTACTGCACACACTACATATTACAAAACTAAGAATCGGGTTCAGCAAACAAGAGATCATACCAATTATGTATCTGTTGCCTAAAATGCACAAAACACTAAATAAAGCAAGATTTATCGCCGTCTCCAATTCTTGCACAACTACTCAATTATCAGTGCTCTTAATATGCATACCATCGTTTGGGATGGATCGAAATTGTACTATTTATTGGTGTTATTACTGAGTTGCGCTCAACCCGGGGCTAGGCGGCGTGGGCAGTAATATGCATTCCCATTACTGCCCATGAACAGGCTCAATCAAACCGAGCCTGCAGTATTTTCATATTTGTCGTGTTCGTTGGCTTTCAAAGTTCCCTTTTCATCTATTAACATATTGTCTTACATTCATAAAAGAACTTGTTATTTTCAATATTTGCACCAATAAAGAGTACAATTTTGATCAATCACAAACGATGGAGATTGACTCAAGCTTAATAAAGCAAATGAGTTAGAAATGCAAACTTTCATGATCTAAATCTCTCCATTGAAATTGGTTTCATAACTACTAAAATATATGATAAAATAGATGATTTTGATTGTCAATGTTACATATGTTTTTGTAAATATTGAATAGAGCTCAACCCAGGGCTAGGTGGCGTGAACAGTAATATATGCATTAATTCCCACTATTCCCCATGAACAGGTTCGGTCAAGCCAAGCCTGCAATATTTTGATATTTGTCGTCTTCGGTCGCTTTCAAAGAACATTTTCCATTTATTTAAATATCACAGTAGCGTTGTTTGTGCCCTGTTTTTGCCTTGTGCCGACTGTAAAATATCTCCCCCTACATTCAATCAGTACTGTAATCATTTACCAAATTTGAAGGCCTTTGAGCACAATATATGTTTGTTTGAATATTGGTGAGCAGGCCCAATCAAATCGAGCCTGCAATAGTTTGATATTTGTTGTGTTCAGCGGCTTTGAAATAACCTTTTCCATCTATTTAAATATTGTAAATTTTCGATTTTTTAAAGTTTTAAGTCCCGCGCGCAGAATTTTATGGAGTTTATATTTCACAACTTAATCGCTTTTCTAGAGTTTGTAACCATATTAAAGATTTCAATGAAATCAAAGAACTTCTTGCGTAACAAAAAAATTTAGAACAGCTTATCGGTAATACAGATTAAGAAGAACTTTTTGCAAGTTTTATAACCGATACCAAGACTTTATTGAAAACTGCAGCTGCAGTTTAAAATCTCTACTGCAACAACGTATTTCGAAACCACACCGCCATATGCATACCATCGTTAGGGATGGATCAAAATTGTACTGTTTATTGGTGTAAATATTGAGTTGCGCTCAACCCAGGGCTAGGCGGCGTGGGCAGTAATATGCATTTCCATTACTGCCAAT
Source organism: Corbicula japonica (assembly GCA_038501625.1). Taxonomy (NCBI): domain Eukaryota; kingdom Metazoa; phylum Mollusca; class Bivalvia; order Venerida; family Cyrenidae; genus Corbicula; species Corbicula japonica. Next base: position 1,511,040 of record JAZAYU010000080.1, read on the forward strand.
GAACAGGCTCAATCAAATCGAGCCTGCAATATTTTCATAATTCGTCGTGTTCGTCGGCTTTCAAAGTTCCCTTTTCATCTATTTCAATAACACAGCAGCGTTGTTTATGCCGTGTGGTGGATGTAAATTATAGTCTTGTGTTGTTGTTGTTGTTGTTTCATCAAAACGTAAAGCCTAATGAGCACAGGAGCTGATCCGGGGATGTTTTTGGAAAGCAGTATTGAATTTTCATGGGGAATTAGGTCAGAAAGTTGGAAATCACTCTGTAACTACATTAAGACTGGCACAAACGAACCGCTTCTGTAAACGTTTCATCCCACCATCTAGCATCCTTTTAGATAATAATTCCGAGGTTACATAGGACATCCTCCAATAATCTGCGGATATAACAGGGCATCAGCAATACTTTGTTTTAATAGCATTTTGTTAACAAATGTATACTTATTCCGTAGAATAGGTATGTGGCGTTATGGGAAATAAGCACAGCTACAGTAGGAAACCATATTTTCTGAAATGCATTCTTGTTTCTGGAATTTTATACTGAATGACAGTTTGTTGTGCCATGAATCGCCTGATAATAAAAAGTAGAACTGGTCAAACCATCTGTCTAAGATGCATAAAAGGAATGTCTTTGTTCACCGTTTTCAAAGATTTTGTTTGGCGGACTGAAAAATATAGCGAAACAACGACTCAGGCCACTGACGGCTAGAACTCTTTCCCACGGAAGGAAGGAATTATGTTCAAGCTATGGTTATTTCCAGTGAGATTACCTTAATCGATCATTGTTTGTATAATATATGTGTAATTGAGAATACTGCGGGAAAAGAGTTTTTTTATTTGTATGTGCGTAATCAGTCTAGGATCGCTTATTCCAAACAAGAAGACTTAATCAATTTACTTTTAAGACATCCGAATATCTAGTTCGGTGCTCTGTCCATTGTGCTTGAAAACAGAAGATGAAAAGTTTTTCTTCTGTTTAATTTCCGAATCTTCTTTCATTTTAAATTGTATCCCAACGCATTCACTGTGTTGGTGCATATTTCCGTTTTAATATCGATTAAAAAGGTCTTTTAATTACAGCAAAGAATCAATAATAATTTCTAAATATTTTAGAATATTCGTTATGTCTTTCAGATGGTCTGTAATGTCCATAAATATGGTCCGTTGTCTTTTTTGATGGTCCGTTATGTCCTAAAATCTGGTCCGTTATGTCTGGTCCGTAATTGTCATGGTCCGTAATGTCCCGATACCAAATTAACAAATATAGAAAAAAAAGAAAATTTAGATACTGATGAACGATTTTGTGAGAAAAATGTTAATTTGATCGAGGTGTCATCAGAAGATCAAAATCTTGAGTTGAGCACTGGCACTGAAAACTAAAAAAATAGGTTTGACAGTTGTAGTGTAGTAAAAAACACGTGGACCGGATGTTTACATTCATAGCGTTTTGTTTATGAATGAATTAAAGGGAGTAAACTCTTAGATATATAATTTCCCAGTTTTTCATGATGACTGATAGAAGTGTTAGATTTGCTGTCAATTGATTACGATTCAATCATTCAAAACTTTATTTCAGATAGTTCTGAGAGGTTTTGGGGTGAAATACCTTTGATTTTCTAAAAAGTTAAAAAATAAGTCAATATTCGTATGATGACCCCTGACCGTATTTCTTCTCCAATCGTTTATGCCGTTAGAAGACACGTGACACTCATGAATTCTTGTATGCTTCACAAAAGTTGAGCAGAAGTTGAAAGCGTCAGTCGATATACAACCTAAAATATACTGTGAAGTACTTTGTTGAAATTGTGGAGATTTTTGTAAGTGGTGGATTAACAATTCGGAAGTTATATTCTGGAATTTGATTGAAGCAAAATGTCTGGGCAAGGCCCTACGTCGGCACACAAGATGCGACGAGTGTCCCCTACCCCGTCAACAAGGCAGGGTCCTATGAAGGCTGTCAAGCCTTTCATACTGAAACCTAGCAGAAGCCCATCATCCCCGAGTAATCTAATAGCTTGGCACGGGAGATCTCCAGTTGCTGAGAGGCATTCGCCAGACCGGCGATCTCCAAACTCTCCAGCCTTCAAAGGTAAGCATTGAAAAAGCATGGTTTCATTTTGGCACTGTGCCATCCAAATTTTGTGCAAGATTGACAATATTGTACATTGTTCATTTATGTTTAGGTTTAATATGATCAGACAAGTACATATCATTCCAACGCATGAATGTAGGACTGCCGGAAGGTGGACAAGACAATTTTTTTTTAAAATAAAATTAATCAATTTTGTCAAATGATACAATAAATATGATAGCTATAACATGACATTAAGAAATGATATGCATTTAGTGTTGGAAATCATGACCATGAAATCAAGAGATGTCAATAAATCAGTTGGTTTTACCCATGATCGTCCTAAGTTCAGGGACAATAATTTAATCTAATTAATGTAAGTTACACAGCATATAGGAACATGATGAGTGACTGAGTGAGAAGAGCGTTGAGATAATTGTGAGCTGGGGAACAAACCACCTGCAATCCAGTGGGACACCCATTCAGGCACTGACAGAGCAAACTGTTGCTAAACTTGATGGGCACTCAATACACTGACCAAGTCACTGAAAAGCTAATTAAACAGTGTGGCTGATCAAAGTGACTTTATTCTGCCGTAACTAAACTTGTATGCTCCTTGTCTTTTTGAGATAGGCTTCAACTGCACAAACCCTTGGACTGCAGTTAGTAGTATGGCAGATTTGGGTTTGAAAGAGATGCCTCGACTAGGTTTCGAACCTTGGACCGCTGGCTTAACATGCCAGTGCTCGACCAATTAAGCTATAGAGGCGACTGGTGCAAAAAATCTACAATATTCCTCCCCACTTACAACGACATTTCCAGTTTACTTGGCAAATGTCTGCAAGGGTCTGCCTAGGTTCAAGTCGAATACCCGAGCAACATGCTTAGCCCAAAGGAGCTCTAAAGGGTAATGGTCCTCTCCATGGCGGATGCCAATGAGGCAGATTTGGGTTGGAAAGAGTAGCTTTGACCTAGATTAAAACCTTGGACCTCCGGCTTACTGTGCCAAAACTGTACCAATTGAGCTAACGAGGCCGCTGATATGAAATCTAAGTACTACACTAGCATGAAACCGCTCTGAAACAACCACATGGGCTAGCATTATACTCCCAATCCAAACTTCAAGCGTCTGGTACAGACTTCACGAAAGTTGAAAAAAAAGTGTCGGAAATTTGGTCAGACAAGATGTGAAAATCAGTACGACCGAAAAAAATTCTGTCCGAAAGAAATATGTTAAACAGGTATTAGCAAGCATCAGGAGTTCAAATTTTTGTCTGACATTTGGTCAGATAACATAAAAAATCATGTCAGACTGGCCAAAACGTTACCAGACAGGTCCTTCGGTCTGGCAACTTTTGGGACGTCTGCCTGTACATGTCCTCCAGTGTGTAATTTTTCTGCCATTTTCCAAAAACCAATTAATTTCTCTTTAAGTCCCCTTTTTCACAGTAACCATTCAAGGTAGAACTTTGAAACTACACACAGTACTTAGCAATTAACAGGACAAGCTTCATAACCCTTGATTGTATTCTGTCAGTTGTGCCCCTTTTTCACATTGAAATTTGGTAAAGCATAATTATATAATGCTGAAAAGCATAATTTCATCAACCCTTTATGGCATTTCTACCAACTTCACACAATGGTTAAATTTTATAGGCAAAGTTTTGTTCGTAAAAACCAATGGCCCTACTTTAAAGATCAAGGTCACTCTTTAAAGGGTTTAAAGGTCAAAATGTGGCAAAATTGTAGTCCTTGGAGCATAGTTCAGAAACTAAAGAAGGTGCTTCAGAACTTCTCTTGTACGTGAATGTTTCCTTCAATAAAACAAAGAGTCTCATCCAAGAACTATGGTCCTACCTCAAAGGTCAAGGTCACACTCAAGAGAGTTTAAAGGTCAAAATGGTGCATATTTATGTATTGTTTCCACATCATAATTTTATGTATTGTTTCCACATCATTGCAACTAATGTAGGGATTTCATCCACATTTTAGATAAAGTGTTAACCTTATTGTAACAGTGTATCATTTTTTTCCTTCTTTAACTACCTCCCCAAAAAGGTACTATTCCCAAAGCTGACCTGAGTCTTCCTAATTCAAAGCACTGGACCTTTCCCAATCCCCTAAGAGTCAGACTACCATTTCCGTTGACCAATGGTGCTGTTCTCCAACTGACAAAAGAGTTTTTCCCTAGAAATGTCTTACAGCGTAACAATCCATACCGTACAAAGGGGAGTAACTCTTATTGTCAATGATCCAGTTAGACCCTTACTCAGTCATCAGTTAAAGCGGCATTACTTCTATTTAACCCGCTCTTGTATGAAATATTACATGTATTTGGAACTATAGGCATAAATTTGCAGCATTAGTTCGGGCTATTTAAATTTTAATTTTCCAAAATAAATTTGGTCCGCCCGACTAAAAGCGAAAGTAGGATTTCCGAAACGTCACAGAAATCGAGATCAGGCATGAAGTGGTCTCTTCGTCAAAAATCGGTGCTAAATATACCTCCACTATATTTAGCTTCTTAAAAGTTCGTTAACGATAATCTAACAATATCATTGACAATCCCGTCTATAAGAAAGAATTCGATCGGACCTTTTCTGTTCTGTGAAAGAGTTTATATATTGGAGTCTATATGGACAAATATGATTGTTTCAATAGTATATTCTTGCTTAAGTTAAGGGCTGGGGCTTTAAGTACGACATAAGCAGTGACACAGTCTGTGATCTGGTCAGTGTTTTAGACACACCTTTTTTCCAGACTGGTTTATGGTCAGTAATTGCAAGTTGACTGATTTTTACGCATAAAATTGAATCGCGAAGACCAGTCTCTCCAAACTGAAAGTAAAAAATAACAAACTTCACAAGAACGTTAAGAATGAGCGATAATTCAAAATATTAAAGAAAGTTGCTAAATACGAACATCGGCACTCGTTCGTGTCACCATTTTGGGTTTAAATTGAGTACCGAGTCTGAACGATGTGAACCAATGAATGGAGGTACGAGTAATGAGCAATCTCCCATACTTTCCCATGTAAATCGGACTGAAACTGAGCTTGAATCCAGTCCCTCTTACATATTTGGAAACCAAATAGAGAACCAAGCTGTCTATGAGCATGCTGTAGCACAATACACATCAATTGCAGATTCATCAGATTCATTTCACATTTTTTAATTGCAATTTAAACTTTCCTTGCCTATGGGTCAGTGGTGAACTCTCTAACTTACCAAAAACAAATCATTTTAAAATTACATCTTTATTTCTATGTTACTCAACTCAGAATCAATACATGTACCTACCACCCCACCCCAACCCCTACACCCCAGATTTCTTTTTTTTTCTTGTTAACAATCTTTAAAACAAACTATTCCTAACATCCCTGCCCCAATTGATGCCTTAATTTCCCTATCCACCAAACAATTTTCAAACCTTTTCTTGAAATGGTTGGTGAGCAGCATCCAAAGAGGTTGTCCTCTCTCTTACTTCAGATTCAGACATACCTTAACTAAATCAAATCTTCACCAAACTTCGCCAGTCTGTTAATTGCTGTAATATATGTATCACAGCTAAGTTTAATAACAAGCCATATTTCTGCAGTCACTCTGATGTTATGGCCTTTTAATTCCTGACACTGGAACAAATTAATACTGTCAACCTTTCTGTGGCAGTTTGACACTTATATTAAACATGATACATAGATATATATGATACATAGAAAAGAATTTTATGGAATGTTTGATCTCCATCAAAACAGGATTTAGCACCATCTGAAGTTAAATTCTTACTGCAGATGGTGACACTGAGAAATGGCAGGCTTGTGGGAATCCTATCACAGTGCCCAAGGTCATAGCTGATAAGCTCTTTACTCCATATGTCGATCCTGATCACATGGCACAGCTTTGCTGTTTTATCTGGATCTACATTGGTCTCAAACTCTCAAAATGGGCAGAAATAACCTAATTAATCAAAATGTGAACAGTGTAGATCCTGATTGGACAGCATGATTGTGCTGGCTGATCTGGATCTACACTGTGCCCATAGAACAGCCATATACCATGGAGTAAAGGGTAAGGGGAAAAGACAGTTACATATCACCAGTACATGTATACATTTAATGATAAGAGTGTATTGATTGGATCAATGATCTCATAAGCCAGCTAAGGTTGAGATAGATCACTGTTCATTGCCCTGATAAATTTTTCAATAATGCCAATAATTGTCAGTGATATCATGCAGAAGGAATTTTCACTGACACCTTAATGATGTGACAGGTATGACACATGGGGAAAATCCTAGAAATGCTCTCAAACTTTTCCTTCAATCTAATGGAAATGTGTTGTTAGAATCTCTCAGATAAAATATATTTGATTTGTCACCATTATTCATGATTTTTATTCTGATTCCACTGCATTTTTCTTTGTTTAACCCTTTATTCCATAGCTACATTATTATTGCATAAGCAAACAATGTAGATCCAGATCAGCCAGCTCATATGTGCCATCTGATAAGGATCTAGGCTGTTCTCTTCTAGATTCATTAGGTTATTTCTGACTCAAGACTTCATCAGTGCAGATCCAGATCAGAATGCATAGATGTGTTGGCTGAGCTGAATCTACACTGGTCATACCAGCGTTATAATGTGTATCTATGGAGTAAACAGTAAATGGAGTTTTTTGGTGATGAAGCAAAATTTATGTTTCAGTTGAAAGGCCCAAGCCAGTACGTGTGAGTCCTGCCTCCTCTTCACTGAGGCGTACAAATTCCCTGGACACCATTGGCCCCTATCTGAAAGGACAATGGCCAGCAGATATTGGGGGTTGTCATCACACACAGTCAGTGGGAACTTTCATGACTGACAAGGGATCACAGGTTAGGACCCTTACTTTATGCCAACACAATGCTGGTATGCCAGCACCAGTACAAAACATTATAAACATGACCTTGGTATAGTTTAAATGAATCCACAATAAACATCAAATTACAGGCTGATCAACATCCATCATCAACTGTTAATGAGTCACAAGATAATAAGTATTATAAGAATAGAGACCAGTCTCAGATCTCAAGCATCTTATTGGCTGAAATGAAGACAAGTCTCCTTTTCAGCCAATCAGATGCTTGATGCTGGAGATATCTCAATTTTAGCCATTCAGATGCTTGTTTTTGAGACTGGTCTTCATTCTCAGTTCTTTTATTATGGGCCCATGCCATGGTTATTAACATGTAGACTAGAGCTACACACAATGTTACTTAATGAGAATTGAAGGCTGATAAATTTATCCAGCTATGCTCTTGAGCTTGTCAGATCAGCCTTGCTTAACCAAGCTACTTACAGGGCTTTTTTCACTGCCTGGGGAAGGGGCCCATGCCCTTTAATTTTGAAAAAAAAGCAGTTATCTTCTAAAGGGGAATGAAAAAAACCTGATATAAAGTTACTTTTTGGGGGAAAACTGCATGATTTTAAAGAAATTTTCTGAGGGTATGGTGCCCATAATTGGCCCATGCTAAAGAAGGGAAAAAAGCCCTGACTTATCAAGTATGATCTCTTTAAAATGTCCTTTCTGCATAAAACACTTCACTGACACACTAAAAGTCAGTCAGTTGTACCTTTTATAATAAACAAAACCTTAAACATTATAATTGTAGCTTGACTTAATCTTTCATTGTCACTGGTTTTAAGGACAATAAAAACTTGATTGTTGTCATAAATCTATGTAAATAGTAATTTTCTTGTCCTTTTGACACATGTAAGATTAAATAACCTAACATTGTGCTTAAACCAATTCACATGCCCCATTGTGGAGGGATTGCAAGTTTTTATTCATTATTGTTGACTGCTTTTTGTCTCACAATACTCTACTACTACAAAATTTCTGAAAACCTGCCAGTTTTTGTTGGCAGTCTACCATGATCTTTTATGAAGAGATTGGCCTGTTTTATTTTAAAGATCACTGTAAAATCAATTACTAGGGAAATCAGATACATTCTAAAACTTTGTCAAACTACATGTAAGAATGATCATAGACTGTGAATTAGCTTCAGCTATTTCTTCTATAGGCATGTAAGTAAGTGCAAACCAGGCACATCCCGATATTTCAAAAAGAATAATTCTTGTTAAAACCTGGGCCCAAGATAATAAAACAGATTTGAGACTGGTCTCAACTCTCAAGCATCTGATGGGCTGAAATGGAGACCAGTCAATCAGAGATTTGAGACTGGTCTCCAGATTTAGTTTCATGATCTTGGACATTGATTTTGTAAGAGAATGACATGATGATGACTCAGATGTGGCTACCCCAAACATTATAAGGGCTTGGCCCAAAACTGCTCTATCTTCTTCATTATTCTTTATGAGTTAGACCGGTATTGCACTAATGCCTTACAATTAAATGTTAGAATATAGTGATGAATAGCGAAAATTGTACTGCTAATTCATGTATGTTTCATAAACAACCTGATGTAAATATCTCCAGTTTGAACTTCATGTATCTTATATGCCTAGCCAAACACAATGTAACTGTAGATCCAGATCAGCCCGCAGTTATGCCTTCTGGTCAGAATCTGCTCTGTTCACTTTATATTCATCATCTTGTTTGCTGACCAAGAAGCAAACAAGTGTTGAATTAGATCAGATGGCATGACTGTGCAGGCTGATCCATATCTACACTGGTCTCACACATGACAACACCTGGAGTAGAGGGTTAGAGTTGCACGTAAACTCAGATTAAGTCTGGTTCTTTTATTCCAAATACAGTTGAGCAGCTTTCAAAGTTTCATACATGATGTTACAAAGTGCTTTCAATGGTTCCTGGCACCATTTTATTATATGTTTACACTGTAGTAAGATACAGTACTTGTTAGTAATTTCATCACTCCAAAGCACAGGGTTTTTCATCCTTATATAACAGAGGCATATATAAGGCCACTTCCCAATCCAAAAATAAAGTATTTTTTCCCAACTGTGGCAGAGACTCTTCCCAAAATGCTAGGTAAGATGTCAAAAAATGTATCAAAATCTGAGAGGAGTTTGAAATTTAAAGTCTGAAAAAATAAATTGCTTTATAAAATAAAATTTAAGTTAAAATAAGTTAAAAATACTTGTTACTATTCAAATTTATAAACTAGTACCTATCTTTTAATGAATTTTGTTTTCCCAAAATAAACAATTATCACACATAAATTTCCCAATTTGAAAGGCCAGGGCCTCTTCTCAATTTTCTGATGAAAAGCCCTGAAGCACTGAAAAATTTGATATTTTTATGGATTCTGGTTGTGTACAATATTGAAGTGACTGGGTTTCAGACCCCAGAAGACTGGCAGCTGGAAGTGGCTGAGACCAAAGCTGAGCAGAAAAAGAAGAAAAAACACAGAAGATCAGCCTCATTTGGACATGATGATAAAAAGCTAGCGGTAAGTCAGACTATGTTCTGTCTAGTTATCTGATTAAAGCAGGATGACTGCAGATCAGTTAAGATGGCCCTGCTATCAGTCCTGGCTCCATAAATGGGAACCAGTCTCAAATCTTGAGCTTCCTGTTGGTCCTTAGAGTCAGTTCTAAGACTCATTATATTTGACCGTCAAATTGCTGAGATCCAAGACATGTCTCCAGTGTTAGTTTTATATCTTGGAGGCATGGCCTTAAAGTTATGAAACTAAGACTGGGTTTAGCATTGGTTAGCTTGAATCCTTTATTTTAACCAATGATTGCTAAGATCTTTTAAGTCTATTGTTTAATTCTTGGTTAAGTTCTTGTACATGACAATTGTTCTGGTATACAGTTGTTTTTGTATCAACAGCAGCATATTGCAAATGGTTTTGTTTATGACATATAGTCTATGAAGACAAAGCCTTGTTTTATGGTGCTGGCTTATCAGCAGGTATAAGTTCCCCCTATTTCATAATATCCTCATGTAGAGACAGGAAGGGAGTTAAACTGGGTACTGACAAGTACAACATTTGATCTAGAGTCTACAGCCGATGCTTTGGACTCTGTGCCCAAGGTTATAAAACTGAGCATGGAAACCAGTCTCAAATCTCAAGCATCTGATTGGCTGAAATGGCGACCAGTTGCCACTGATTGGCTGAAATGGCGACCAGTTGCCATTTCAGCCAATCAGATCCTTGAGATTTGAGACTGGTTTCCATGCTCAGTTTTTAACCTTCAGCCCTGAAACAATCTGCTTGCTAACTCACAATGCTGTTTAACCATATTCAGAAATTCTATCACTTTAAAGAATTGTTGTGACAATCAGGAAAATTGTGTAGGTGTTTTATTTCAGGTGTTTGGGAAACTTGGTATTAACAATTTGCAGCAAACTTTATAGTCAAATTATATATCAAATGTTGAAATTTTTAGCAAAAATACAGATTTCATATATGTTCAGTTCAGATTGTAGATAGTTTCAAGTCTTCTCAAATTTCTGATGAACGTTAAGAAATTAATGATAATAGGACAGACGATTTTGGCAAAAAATATTATTTTCCTCTTTTTTGACAAAAAAATGTCAAAAACATGCTTATCACGAATATTGAAGTACCACGCTCTTGTAAGAAGACCTTTTGAAATCATTGAAAACATCATATTTCATTTACAAAGAATTCTCGATAAGTCCGTTATAAATACTGGGTTACGCAGTTTACTTCCATTGAAAACGTCTCATAAAAAGTGTTTGCCCGTATTTGTACGAGTTGCCTACCAATTCAATGGCTTTGGGCAGATTAAATAGTTTATTTGCATAAAACCCTGTTAACTGAAGAGCTTTTTAAATAGCTCAAATATTTGTTTATGTGTTTATACTCCCATACAAGTAAATGAAAACATAAGAACTGACTTCAAAAAAAGATTAAGAAAAAACCTATTAACAGTACGTAATGAATTTCTCCTAACATTATTGTGACACACTGACAAAATGGGGCTCATAGCTTTGCAACCAGTGTAGACCCAGATCAACCTACACGTTGTAACAGTCTGATCAGGGTCTTCTCTGTTCACCAGTCGAAGAACTGTTCTTAACCCTTTACTCCATATATACAGGTTTAAAAGCATGTGGGAACAGAGTAATTCCAGATGAGGTGGCACATCCATGCCCTCTGATCAGGATCTACACTGTTTGCTGTTAGATTTATATGGTTATTTCTGACCAAGAAGTGACCAGCGCAGATCCAGATCAGATGGCATAGTGCACATTTGATAAAACCTTATATATGTGGAATACAGGAAAAGCTTAATGTACCTGAAAACAGTTAAAATCATGTCAGACTATGCAAAAAGGCATTTTGACGAGAGTCTACATGTATCCAAAAGTCTTTAAGCCCTACATTGTCATGGTGCATCAGATATGATATTACCATACACAATAAAATCATGTTTTCCAAATTGATTGTTAAATGATACTAGCATGGAAAGATTGTAACAAAGTTAAATTTATTGTGACAATTTTAATGATTGCATTGCAACATTGGGTTTTTTGTTGACCTGCATACACAAAAGATAAAAAATATCTTCTTCAATTTTGTAATTTTAGTAATTAAGCTGAAAAAGAACTGCTGAAATGTTGATGGGTAATTTAAAAGTGATTTACGAGCTGTTTTGAAAAGACATCTGTCTAATTTCCTGACTATTAGAACTGTTCCAATGATTGTCATTATAGTGGAGTGCAGTGATTTTCTATTATTTCTTAATCTCTGTAATTTACTGGTCTTACTTTAAATTTAGGTTATTCCATTCACATTTGAAAGAATTGCTTCAAGGCTGTATATGGTTATGATTACCTGTTCCTTCATTTTGTTGAACTGCTGTCTACATTATATTTCATTAATTTGTACCATTTCCACAGAGTTGAAAATTCTTAACTTGATCTACTCACTGCTTGCATTGGACCTTCCAGTAGTTTATTAACCCTTTTCTCCATAGACACACCTTTATTGCGAGGGCGAACAGTTTAGATGTGCCGGCTGATCTGGATCTACACTGGTCGCACATGAGTAAAAATGCGTATATATGGAGAAAAGGGTTAACTCTTTACCCCATGGTTATGCCTTTTATCACTTGTCAGATCCAGATCAGCAGGCATATCTATGAACTAGAACTAAACAAAAAATAGAACAAAACAAATAAAAAAATCCTTGTTTTCATTTTACCTATTACTAACAAGTACATGTATTTGATGCCAGAATTCCACTAGAAACTTAATTTCAATGATCACAATCAACCCCAACACAATTTTCTGAGACATACAACCAATATTTATATAATTATTATTATTACAAATTTTACCCAAGAATAGAAATTTAAATGGTCAGAGACGAGCTCCTGTCAAAATGCTGTTTCAGTGACGTAACCCCTTGCCGTGTGCAAGAACAGCCTTTTTGTACAATTAATAAATTATCAGTGTGCCAATTATAGAGATTGCCAGAAATTCTGGAGCTAATGTTTTAATTCTTCAGTTCACTGTTTTAGAATCTAAGCAGCATTCGCCAGAAGCTACAAAAAACAAAGGACCAGGGCTCTAAACAGAGGTCAAGCCCCATCCAGGCAAATCACAATGCCCTGTTGCAGACAGCCCCTGCAGTGTTAATGCGTTCCCCTGCCATTGGTATACACATTCCAAAACCATCTATACCAAGACACCAAAGAAATAGTGTAGAGGGACTAAGTCAGGTAAGTAGATTGTCCTTTGTGCAGGATTGCCCAGGGCCCAAGATCATAAAACTAAATCAGGAAACCAGTCTTAAATCTCAAGCATCTGATTGGCTGAAATGGCGACTGGTTGTCATTTCAGCCAATCAGAATCTTGAGATTTGAGACTGGTCTCCAATCTCATTTTTATGATTATGTCTGGAGTTTGCATGGAGTGTGAGTAATTTCCTATTTTATGATTCTTTGGGTCAGATAAAGAACATAAAAGCCAGAAATTCATTCTCTGGTAGAACATTCAACAATCTGCAGGTTTTATGGTAATGTATGGGTATTTTATTATCAGCGTTCAGAGATTGGGGTGCATGACCTTATCAGTTTAATCCACGTTTTACAGCTGTTTTTCAAGATTTATGGAAAGATTGAACAAACATTTGTTTCTGGTGCAGCAATTTTGAAAATCCTGTGTGAAATGCACACAGATAACTAGTGAATTATATATAGTTCACATATTCAGCATTTGTTAAAAGAGCACTAAAAGGGTGAACAATCCTTTAAAAAATAATGTCACATGTAACTTATTTTCTATTTAGAAAAAAATCAGTTTTAGAGAATTACTTAACCCTTTACTTAATATATAATTATGCCTTTATAGCATGGGCGAGCTGTGTATATCCAGATCAGCTGGCACACTCGTTCTATAGATTTTGGCACAACACCCTTTTTAGGAATGAACAGTCTAGCTATTATTGAAAGAAAGGCTAATCCATTTCTTTAATTTAGGGGGTTAAGGTTTCCTCGATTAAACAAGCTTATTGAATTTGAACCAAACCATCAAAAAAGTACAATAAAGTTAAGGTGTTAAACATTTATTTATCATGCTTGATGGCTGATTCCATGGTTGAAACCATGATATAGCTGAACTATGTAGATGGATATTTCTTCATCAATGAATCACATATGGGATATGTTTTAAATCAAGTTAACAGTGTAGATCCAGATCAGTGGCCAAGGTTATAAAACTGAGCATGGAAACCAGTCTCAAATCTCAAGCATCTGATTGGCTGAAATGGCGACCAGTCGCCATTTCAGCCAATCAGATGCTTGAGATTTGAGACTGGTTTCCAAACTCAGCTTTATAACCTTGGAGCCAGATTGCACATCTGTTAAGTGTGGTCTTGATCTTGAGTGGTCTAAGAGACTCATAAGGTTCATAAGAGATTCATAAGGTTACTTCTGACTGAGACGCAACCAGTGTAGATCCAGATAAGCTAACATAGATATGCCAGCAGATCTGTATCTACACAGGTCACATATGAGATAAAACCTGTATATTATATGGCTTATAGGTTTAAACCTGAAATTTGTCTAAAAGACTTTGCAGGTTAATTTGGGTCTACACCTGTTGCTGTTGCAAATATGACATTTAACCCTTTCCTGTATAGACACACCTTTATTGCTAGGGCGAACAGTTTAGATCCAGATCAGCCGGCTTATCCATGCGGTCTGATCAGGATCTAAACTGTTTGCTTTTTAATTCATTAGATTATTTCTGACCAAATTGTGACCAGTACAGATCCTGATCAGACGGCACTGATGTGCCGTCTGATCTGGATCTACACTGGTCGCACATGCGTAACAATGTGTATATATGGAGGAAAGCGTTTAAAGGAAAGGTGAGATTCCCAGACCCCAATCATTATTTTATTAGCCTGCATGTATGTTTGCCTAGTGATTTGTGTTATCTACTGGCATGGTTACCACTTGTAAATGGAGAAAATAAATCAACAAACAGGCTGTTGCAATTTATTAAAGTTCTATATTGGAATTTCATTTGAATATCAATGGGAAAAGATTTGGATTTGATGACAACAAGGACGTTTTATATTGAAAAAAGATTGTTCGAAGGATGAAAAGATTCCATACATGTCACGAAATGTTGATATGACTGTAATGTACACATATCACATATCGGCGTGTTTATTTATGATGTAAAATCCAGGCTAGTTTTCGCCAAATTCCCATTGCATTGAAATCAGATGTCTTCCCAATGCAAAATATTGTAGAATATTTTTTCCATTTCAAAACAACATTCCAGATAAAAAGAAAGTAGTTTAGGGTTCATTTAACAGCATTGGTCAATCGTGTTTACTATTGATTTACTGTTAATTGTTTTCATTAAGCAATTTTCAATAGCTGATATCATGGTTTTGTTGTCTGGTATTCGGACTTTAACCCTTTCGCTAGAACCATTTGCCATCAGCATCAAACCATTTGGTGCTTAGTTTGACATAGGTTGTATTTGCAGCCATTGCTGACTTAGATCAACCTGCACATCTGTGCAGTCTGATCAGGGTCTACAGTGTCCACTGTTCAATTGCTTGACTGTTTTATAGTTAGAGCACAGTGAGCGTACAGAAGTTAATTGGTTGAATGACTCCTTGAATAGAACATTTAGCTATCTAATATTGCACTGCTAATGTGGAGATAGATACAAATGCCGTATGAAAATGTGAAAAGAAATGCTGCCTTCAGTTTGTGTTCTGCAGCTTACAAACATCTTTATGTGTTTCATTGATCTATTTCTTCACTATCTAACCCAAAAACACTTATAAGTGGATAATTTAGGTACTATAATTATGTGTTAGCACATTCTCAACAGGAAATTGGCTTGTCTCTGTTTCTTGCAGTATTTGGATGCACTAAACAGGATCAGTTAAGTTATTCATCACCATAGACAACTGACAAGTCCAAAATCAGATGTTTTGTTTATGTAAGAGGTTTTATTTACAAAAAATCGTACTTTTCTGATGAATTAGAATATTTGTATAGGCTTTTAACACTCCAAAATATAATATATTATGCCTTTATGGCATGGGCCAACAGTGTAGATCCAGATCAGCTGGCCATCGCTGCCATCTGATCCAGATCTGCACTGGTCACATCTTGGTAAAAAAAATAACCTAATAAATCAAAAAGTGAACATTGCAGATCCTGATCAGACAGCATAAATGTGTCAGATCATCTGGATCTACACTGTTTGTCCATGCCTTCAAGGCATATACTATAACCCTTTCCTCGATATATACGCATTTTTACGCATGTGCGACCAGTGTAGATCCAGATCAGCCGGCACATCCGTGCCGTCTGATCAGGATCTGCACTGGTCGCATTTTGGTCAGAAATAACCTAATGAATTAAAAAGCGAACAGTTTAGATCCTGATCAGACAGCACGGATGTGCTAGCTGATTTGGATCTAAACTGTTCGTCCTAGCAGTAAAAGTGTATCTATTCAGGAAAGGGTTAAACTATCGTGCAAATCACAAAATGTTATGTCCATGGTGTGTTTATCCTTTACTCCGTGGATACAGCATATATCCCATGTGCAGCCAGTGTAGATCCAGATCAGACTGCATGTATCTTTGCAGTCTATTCAGGATCTACACACTTCACCCTAAGATTCTTAGGTTATTTCCAACAAGAAACAAATTATAGATTTTCACCAGACTGCACAGAGTAAAAGATTTGAAATACACAAAAAGTCATAGTCCGTATTTTGGGTTAATTGTATTCAGGTCTTGGGTAGGTGAGTGGCGGAAAGCTTGGAAATATCTGCCACTTCAGCACACAATGATATGAGAGAGCTTCCTATAATTTTATACTTTTGTTTAGAAGAAGCAAAACTGGCTATGTTAAAATTGTGTCTCTGGAATCATTTGTTCTTTTCTCATCTTGAAGTTCTTCTCCGAGAAATGTTGCAGTCTAGTTCTATAGATAGTAAAATAGTGAAACCTGAAACACTGAAACAGTGAAACACTGTAAATGAATGATGTCTGGAAAATTTATAATGGCTTTTCAAAAATTTTATGTTTTGGAAATATTTCTAGACATTTCATCTGCACAAGTTCAAGGTCTTGAAGCATGCTATTTGGAATCAATGACACGTTTGCAACTGTGTAGATCCAGATCAGCCTGCAAAACTTTATATGGAAAGGGTGTGATGTACATGTCTAGAATGCAAAAAAAAAGTCAAGTTCACATTTTCAAATTTTCCCAATTTTTTGTCAGCTCATTTACTCAGTAAAAAGTAGAAGTATTTAAAACAAATTGACAGATTTTTTCTTGAGATGAATAGGATGCGTTATATTTAATGTTCATGACCCGAGGCTGCATGATTTTAAAGAAATTTTGAAAGGGAAGGGTCCTGTATATGGCCCCTATTAAAGAAGGTAAAAATGCCCTAGAGTGAAAAGTTGTTTGTATTATTAAACGCTTGTGTTGCTGTTTTCGTTGCTGATAAAAGATTTATAGAGTGCCTTTGAAACCATTTACATTATTGGACTGGCACAAGTTCCGAAAAAGTCTATTACATTAACGGTCTACACCGAGAAACCTGCTAAGATAACCACATACTTCTCATTGTAAAGTATTGTCATCCTCTTGTAATGCCATGATTGATTCCCCACTTTCATCGTCCTAAGATTTTATGATTGATTTTCTAGATAAAACAAGGACAGAAGCATTCAAGCTGCCAAAAAAGATCATAAGTTTTTTGTGGAACTAAGATCTTTGCAAATTGTCATATTTGTACAACCATAACTTCTCGCACCAGGGCCAAGATTCTCTGATCAGGGCTAAATGTAAGCCTGTGAAAGTGTTTCGATTGTTGCAACGCTGTTGAAATTCTTTTTATTGTTCTGCAATAAAACGTTTCCAGGTCCCAAGGTTATAAAACTGAGAATGGAAACCAGTCTCAAATCTCAAGAATCTGACTGGGTGCCATTTCAGCCAATCAGATTCTTTATATTTGAGACTGGTTTCCTTTCTCAGTTATATAACCTTCAACACAGAACATTTAACTAATAGTTCAAGGTGTAGGTTTTTTTATGATACAAACTGCTGTCAAAATCAACATTGTGTGTTGACATAATTTCAACAGTTTCATAAATGCCACTGTTTTTGTTTATTTTAAAAAGTTGAACTAGATCTTTGTGTCCATGCAGCATAATTCTATTGCTTTCTGCTGGTGTAATGCAAGATACAATCCAGGGCCCAAGATCATAAAACTAAGTTTTGAGATTTGAGACTGATCTCCAGATTTAGTTTTATGATCTTTGGCTCAGGGTCTCATAGAAATTTGCAGATCAAACTAGAACTTATGATCACCATATCCAATGTTTTTAGCTATTTGGTCCTTGCTGCGTAATAAAAATATCCAAAAAACCATTACCTCCACAATTATATACCACACCTGGCATGGGCAAACAGTGTAGATCCAGATCAGCTGGCACATCCCCTTTTTATTTATTAGTATATTTCTGACCAAAAAGTTAACAGTGTAGATCCACTTAAGCTGGCACTTCCACTTTAACCCTTTCCTGTATAGATACGCATTTTTACGCATGTGCGACCAGTGTAGATCCAGATCAGCCGGCACATCCGTGCCGTCTGATCAGGATCTGCACTGGTCGCATTTTGGTCAGAAATAACCTAATGAATCAAGAAGCGAACAGTTTAGATCCTGATCAGACAGCACGGATGTGCCAGCTGATCTGGATCTAAACTGTTCGCCCTAGCAATAAAGGTGTATCTGTACAGGAAAAGGTTAAAAACATGGCACAGATGTCTTGATCTACACTGATTGACCATGCGATAAAATGGGTTTATATGTAGTAAAGGTTAAAATACAGAAGCACAGAATATGCACAAAATTTAATATGAAATTTGAATACCTTATTATTATGAACTCTTTGTGAAACTGTGCATTCTATCTTTCAACAGCTGTTGATTTCATTATAAGGTGAAATAGATAAATTATGTTTTATCCTTTCATGGGATGTTCCTAAGTTAATGGGATGTTCCTCAGTTAAAGTTAAATCATCTACCTTAATATATTCTTGTTTTGAATCCCTATCTGATCAGAATTTACACTGTTTTTGTGTTGCCTGCAATTGCAGGTGGTAGCAGCGCCAGGTTGTCACCCAACTTTAACATGAAATTTAATGTGTTTATTATTTTTAAATTTTTAAATTTTTTTATTAGTCTAGCCCTTTTCACTTAATAATTGAAAATTATCAACTCCTTGAAAAAAGCAGTATCATATGTGACAACAAGAATGTTTCAATGTTTTTTGTGTTATGTCCCTTTCAAACGCAGCTTTAACATAACACTTACATGGGTGCATGTGCCAACTGATCAGAATTTACACTGGTAGCCTATGTGTTGAAAGGCATATATATGAAGTTAAGCGTTAATAAATGTTAAGTGGTGTATTTTGTACTTTCAGGAAATAGAGAAGATGTTGTTGATGCATCCAGGTACAGAGGATGAAATAGAGCGGGTAGGTCATTTAGAACCAATGCTTTTTTCATTCTTTAGAAGGGGCCATTAACATGTGATTTCCCCTCTTAACCCTTTTTGTGTTTTTAATGTTGCAGTTTTTTCCTAATTCTTTCTTTACACCTTGGGTGTTTTCATTCCCCATTAGAGGCAAAATCATGGTTTTCACCCAAATTACAGGAAGTGGGGAAAAAGCCCGGAGATTACATTCACAGGTCATGGGGGCCACCGGCTTACAAGATGTCCCTTTTTATCAGTTAATACCCAGATTCATCAAGATATCTACTGCTTAACACTTTATTCTATATGTATGCATTTTAAAGCTTAGAGTGTAGATCCAGATCAGCCGGCACATCTGCGCAGACTGATTAGAAGCTGAACTATTTGCTTTTTTGGTCAGAAATAACCAAATGAATTGAAAAGCATACAGTGTAGATCCTGATCAGACAGCTCGAATGTGCAAGCTGATATGGATTAACACTGTTGGCCTATGCAATGAATGTGTATCTATGTAGTAAAGGGTCAAAGAAGGTAATGAATAATTAGGTTATTTCTAGAATTGTGCAACCATCATTTGGAGATGTTTTTCCAGCATTTACAGAGCAATAAAATTAGGCAGTCCCAGATTAAAAAAAATTATGAGTAAGGTATGGATTCTGCTGACAGCCCAGATGAAATATGGATGAAAAATTAATAGCATTACAATTCTGAGGATGTCTGTTGTCAGAATTTGAAACATTTACTTTTTGTCAGTAATCATTCACAGATGTTTGAAGTTGTTTTTTGTGTGTTCTCTGCATCATCTTGATGCTTTGAAAGCATTGCTGTTTAGAGGCTGTCTATAAAGGTAATGAAATTATTCTGTAAAAATGTGTGGCAGATTTACATTGAAATGAGCAAAATATCATTTTGAAATTACATTTAAATTATCTTACTTGCAACCACTATAGACCATTGTAGACACTGGTTCTTTTCTGGTTAGAAATAACCTAATGAATTGAAATTGCAGTGTCAATCCTGATCAGCTGACATGGATTTTCCTGCTGATCTGGATCTACACTGTTATAACAGTCATATCCCATGGAGTAAAGGATTAAATAAGCCTAGGTAATACATGCATAATAAACAGATTGAAATAGTTTTTGCGATTTTATTCTACTCAAGTAACTGTATATGGATATTCAAATATCTCCTGTGTAATTTTGTACTAATCAAGATGTTCCTATGGGGTATTAAAGATAGCAAAAATGAACAGCTGATATTTAAAGCAATACCAAGTACAGTTGCTATTGGGGCACCCTGCAAATCCACTTTGTTTGCTTAGGGCCTATAATTAACCCTTTAAACTGCTAATACCCTTGAATTTGATTTGCTTTGTTTGCATACATGCAGTCTGTTTGCTTAAAAAAATCTGCAAAATGATTGAACTGGCCTTCATTGAAAGACAGGTAAGCCCATTACATTTATTTAATGGGTTGATGTGTTCAAGACAGAACAGAGTGACCCAGTGAACTCCTATAGAAATTAACTTTGATATGGTCTGCACTGGTTGCACATGAGAATTAGGTTCTGCTTAGTGTTAACCCTTTCCTCCATATATATGTCTATTTGGTATTGGCAAACAGTGTAAATTAAAATAAGCTGGCACAAGTGAGCCGTCTGATCAGGATCTGCACTGTTTGCTTTTTATGCCCCCGCCATGAAATGGCGACGGGCATTAAGAGTTGCTCCTGTCCGTCAGTTCGTCCATCCGTCCGTCCGATATTCTCGTGAACGCAACTCCAACTCCTCCTACACTACTGGTGGGAATTTAATGAAACTTTACCACAATGCTTGGCCTGATATGTTGTTGTGCATAAAGGTGGGGTTTCGCTCTTACATGTTCCGTTCCGAAGTTATGGCCCTTTAATACTTCCATTTAAATTAGTTTTAATAGGAGTATATCTCGTGAACGCAACTCCTCCTACACTACTGGTGGGAATTTAATGAAACTTTACCACAATGCTTGGCCTGATATGTTGTTGTGCATAAAGGTGGGGTTTTGCTCTTACATGTTCCGTTCAGAAGTTATGGCCCTTTGATAATTCCATTTACATTAGTTTTAATAGGAATATATCTTGTGAATGCAACTCCTCCTACACCTCTGCTGGGAATTTGATGAAACTTTACCACAATGCTTGGCCTGATATGTTGTTGTGCATAAAGGTGGGGTTTTGCTCTTACCTGTTCCGTTCAGAAGTTATGGCCCTTTGATACTTACATTTACATTAGTTATGTCTCCCACCACGTAGTGGTGTGGGAGACATTTTGATTTGCTCCTGTCTGTCTGTCTGTCTGTCTGTCTGTCCGTCCGTCTGTCACACTTGTCCGCTCTCTAAGTCAAACAGTTTTCATCGGATCATCACCAAACTTCATCAAAATGTTAGTGGCCATAATATCTCGATCAAGTTCGATAACCAGCCATATTGCCCAAGGAATCTCAGAATTATGGCCCTTTTGGTCATTTTGAAACTTAAAAGGTGCTTGAGTGAGACCGAATGGCATACTGTTAAATTCTTTTTTTTTTTCTTTTTTTTTTTTTGTCCGCTCTCTAAGTCAAACAGTTTTCATCGGATCATCACCAAACTTCATCAAAATGTTAGTGGCCATAATATCTCGATCAAGTTCGATAACCAGCCATATTGCCCAAGGAATCTCAGAATTATGGCCCTTAGTCATTTTGAAACTATAAAGGTGCATTAGTGAGCCCGAATGGCATCATTCTGAATTTACTATAACTTCTATATAGAAATCTTGTCCATGCTTCTTCTCCAAAACTGCTTGGGGAATTTCATTAAAACTTCACAGAACTGTTTGTCACCAAGCGTAGTTGTGCATATTGTCAGGAGTTTCCGCTTGGATTAGTTTTGGCCGAGTTATGGGCCCTTTTCTTTACTATATAACTTCCATATTGAATTCTTGTCCATGCTTGATCTCCAAAACCGCTTGGGGGATTTCATAGAAACTTAACAGGCATGTTTGTCACCTAGCCTAGTTGTGCATTTTGATTTGCTCCTGTCTGTCCATCTGTCTGTCCGTCTGTCTGTCACACTTGTCCGCTCTCTAAGTCAAACAGTTTTCATCGGTTCATCACCAAACTTCATCAAAATGTTAATGGCCATAATATCTCGATCAAGTTCGATAACCAGCCATATTGCCCAAGGAATCTCAGAATTATGGCCCTTGAATTATCAAAAATAAGTTGTTTGAGGCTTGTCCACTCTGTAACTTGAACAGTTATCATCTGATCTTCACCATACTTTATGAAAATGTTTGTGGCCATAATATCTCGGCCAAGTTCGATAACCAGCCGTATTGCCCCAGTCATGTCGGATTTATGGCCCTTGAATTATCCAAAATTGGCTGTTTAAGCCTTGTCTGCTATGTAACTGAAATATTCATCAACTGATTTTCAATAAACATTATGATAATGTGTGTGGCCTTAATATCTTGGCCAAGTTTGAAAACCAGCCACTTTGCACCAGGCATATCAGATTTATGGCCCTTTGATTTATCCGAAATTAGCCTTTTAAACATGTCACTAACCTGGTTCATCTCTCAAAGTCAGATAGTTTTCATTGTATCTTCACCAAAGTTTATCAAAATGTTGATGGCTATAATATCTTAACCAGGCTATAAAGAGTTGCTTCAAAATTCAGAAACAGCAGCAAACATTGTTGTTGGTGATTTCAATGTAAACATTGTATGTGACAAAAATAATCTCCTCCATAAAGAAATGGCTGCTTTGAATTATAAACAACTTATAACACAGCCTACTACAGCTGGCAGGACCATTATTGACCATATCTATGTGAACAATGTAGAATGTGTATCCAGTGGAGTAATACCAACATACTATAGCTATCATGACATTACATACATTGCATTATGAGAAAGTACTGTGCTAAGCAGCTATAAAGGTATTTCTTACACTGTTTAAGTTTTCATTTTACAATATCTGTTCCATACTCATGATTTGGTTCTTCTCTCATTTTCTGCTATTTTTATTATATGATGTTCACCAAATGCTATAATTATCTGTGTAATAAAAAAACAGCCGCTTTGACCCCGGCACATAAGACTTATGGCCCATTTATTTATTTACAATTGGCCTTGATAGCCTTGTACACTCACTCTCATGGTCTTTTTTCAGTGCATCTTCACTGATATATCAAAATGTTAATGACAACAACTTTGACAACCAGCCACATTGACCCTGGCACTTCAGGATTATGGCCCATCAGAAATTGAAACTTATGTTTTTCCTGATCCTCCAAAAATTTGTGACATTGTTTATGACTAACATTGCACAGAACTTCTGTATGCCCTTTTAATAAATTGCCATCTTTATATTCACTTCACCAGTTTTATCCTGTGCATCATCAAAGATGATGCCTTTGTGGGAGACATGTGCTTTTCCCAAAAGCAGTTCTAGTTTTAATAGGAATATATCTTGTTTCTTATATTTTGTGTTAAGCAAAATATGCATTTTGCCCATAACTTTAAAACTACGTGAGATACTGCCTTTAAACTTGAAATATATTTTCACCATCAAAATCTACATCATAACCAACAAGACCCATAACCCTGCTTCCAATATTTTTCAAATTATGCCCCTTTTTCACTTACATTTTGTGTTAAGAAAAATATACACTTTGCCCTTAACTTCGTTTGGAATGGAGGGATTTCAAAAAAACTTGGCACAAATGTTCACCATAACAAGGCGGTGTGTTGTGACAATACCCATGCCTGTAGGTCCAAGGTCAAGGGCACTGTTACTAAAAATAGATTTTTCTTGCAAAATCTTGTCCGCTCTGTAACTTTGTTTTTTCTTATTGCATTTTTAAATAACTTGGTATAATTGTTCACCATATCAAGACGGTATGTCACGTACATGCCCAAGCCTTTAGGTCAAGGTCACTGTTACTAAAAACAGAATTTTCTTGTCCGGGCTGTTACTTTGTTATGAATGGAGGGATTTCAAAATAACTTGACACAAATGTTCATCATGACAAGATGGTGTGTCCCGTACCATGCCCATGCCTGTAGGTCCAAGGTCAAGGTCACTGTTACTAAAAAAGAATTTTCTTGTCAGGGTTGTAACTACGTTAGGAATAGAGTTATTTCAAAATAACTTGGCAGAAATGTTCACCATGACAAGGTGGTGAGTCGTGTACCATGTCCATGCCTGTAGGTCCAAGGTCAAGGTCACTGTTACTAAAAATAGAATTTTCTTGTCCGGGCTATAACTTTGTTTTGAATGGAGGGTTTTCAAAATAACTTGGCACAAATGTTCACCATGACAAGGCGGTGTGTTGCGTACATTACCCATGCCTGTAAGTCCAAGGTCAAGGTCACAGTTACTTAAACTTGAATTTACTTGTTCGGGCTATAACTTCTTTATGAATGAAGGGATTTCAAAATAACTTGGCACAAATGTTCACTATGACATTGCATTGCATTACCACCAACTTCTTCACAGACATTTCCGTAATGAGAAGACAACAGTGCCACAAATACAAATAATTTACTTGATCATCAAGTTTATGCATATTCTTATAATTACTTGAACATCACTGTCTTTGAAATGCTATTATTCCCATCATTGCACTTTAGTATCTGAAAACGATGCATAGCGGGGGCATCCGTGTCCTATGGACACATTTCTAGTTTATTTATTAGGTTTTTTCTGACCAAAAAGCGAACAGTGCAGATCCTGATCTGACAGCATGGATTTGCTGGCTGATCTGGATCTACAGTGTTCGCATATGCCATAAAAGGTGTTTGTATGGAGAAAACAGTTAAAAGTGTAAACTGGTTTAATTCTGACAAGCTCTTCATATAAAGTATAAAATGGCAGACATAATGAGGTTGATATCTGTCAGAAAGACCTAACCAAAAAAGTTCTGAAGTTTTGATATAATTACTTTAAAGAATAATCATAAAAGATAAATAATGAGTTATCATCTCCCGCTAAATGCCAGCTGAATGCAATAAACAAGTGTGCCGGTAAGCGTGGGAATCCAGCTTTTTTGCTGGAGCATTTCCAAACCTGCATCAGCAGTTATCTGTAGTAAATCTTGGAGATTAGTGTTGTGAATGTAAATTGCTCTCTAAATAATAACTACCAGAAACTTTATGCACTTGTCATACAATTTCAATTTATATTAAAAAGAGGGTTATGCCATATGTTGTTTAAGTAAGAGAATACTGTCTCAGATCCGCATGCTTTTCAGATTTAACAAGTTACGCCCTGATGCATCCTCAAATGCAGGATACACATCTGTTCAGTGCTCTTGCATGACATACATTTTTTTAAGCTTAATAGTAAGTTCAGTCAAAATACGGACAAGTAATGAATAGATCTCTTATGTAGCACTTAAACAAAAGGATATTTACTAATTGGGCAATCTTCAATAGTGGTGATTTTTTTTGTTTAATTGAAGTATATAGTCTTTGTTGAAGTAGGCAAGTTGTGACCTAATAATTGCGCATTTAATTTCTCAGTTGTTGTTTATTAAATGTTAACCCTTTACTTAATATATATGGAGTTAATCACATGTGCGAACAGTAGAACCAACTAAAGGTTTAAGGTTGATTAATATTGCGTATTGTCAAATAAAGCACAGAGTAAAAGGAAATGATGCTAAATTTAGGGCATAAAAATGACACGTTTTCTAACTTGCTCCACTAAAATCTGAAGTAAAATATTGTAGTACAGGGTAAAATCTATGAAGAAAACAGTTCCAATTTTGTCCTCAAATTATGTTTTATGATTCACAATTGAGAAATAAATGTACATAACTAAACGAGAGAAAAATAAACAACAGAGTATATGTCTCAAACTCAAAACCTGGCAAAAGTAGAGATCTTATATCGGATTTCTTACCACTTCCAAGTAGTCTGATCAGGATCTACACTGTTAGCTTTTAGATTTACTAGGTTATTTCCAATTTAGAAGTGAAAAGTGTAGACTCGGATCAGACTATGCAAATATGCAGTCTAATCAGGATCAGTAAATGTGCTGTCTGATCGGGATCTACAATAATCTTACACGGTGTACAGCAAATGTGCAGTCTGATCGGGATCTACACTGTTCTGATCGGGATTTACACTTATTGCACATGGTGTACAGCAAATGTGCAGTCTGATCGGGATCTACACTGTTCTGATCGGGAATTTCACTTATTGCACATGGTGTACAGCAAATGTGCAGTCTGATCGGGATCTACACTGGTCTGATCGGGATTTACACTTATTGCACATGGTGTACAGCACATGTGCAGTCTGATCGGGATCTACACTGTTCTGATCGGGATTTACACTTATTGCACATGGTGTACAGCAAATGTGCAGTCTGATCGGGATCTACACTGTTCTGATCAAGATTTACACTTATTGCACATGGTGTACAGCAAATGTGCAGTCTGATCGGGATCTACACTGATCTGATCGGGATTTACACTTATTGCACATGGTGTACAGCAAATGTGCAGTCTGATTGGGATCTACACTGATCTGTTCGGGATTTACACTTATTGCACATGGTGTACAGCAAATGTGCAGTCTGATGGGGATCTACACTGTTCTGATCGGGTTTACACTTATTGCACATGGTGTACAGCAAATGTGCAGTCTGATCGGGATCTACACTGATCTGATCTGGATTTACACTTATTGCACATGGTGTACAGCAAATGTGCAGTCTGATCGGGATCTACACCGATCTGATCTGGATTTACACTTATTGCACATGGTGTACAGCAAATGTGCAGTCTGATTAGGATCTACACTAATGACGAATGGTGTACAACAAAATTAAATGGGCAGTGTGATCACGAACTAAACTGATGGAACATGGTGTAAAGCAAATTTGCAGTCTGATCAGGATCTACACTGATCTGATCAAGATCTACTCTGATGGCACATGGGTAATAAGTCCAATCAAGGGAGTAGAGGGTTCAACCACTATTTGACATAATCAGCAGTTTGTAAGATTATCCTGCATGCATATGGAGGATGTAAAGTAGCTCCACAACATCTTGTTACATAGCACACTTAACAGTTAACACCATGTATTTAACACAACAGATAATCAGTCACCAAGAAAACCACAAAATGATATTCCTGTCTGGCAATCAAACCACAAACCACTTTTCAGTTTGATTGACAACAGACTCCAACAGTTTTACCATTTACTTTATATATACGCCTTTTATCACATATGTGACCAGTTAAGATTAGATCATCCACTAAAACCAGTCTCAAATCTCAAGCATCTGATTGGCTGAAATGGCGACCAGTCGCCATTTCAGCCAATCAGATGCTTGAGATTTGAGACTGGTTTCCATCTAAGATGGATCTGAATCTACATTTGTTCACCTGGGGAGAAATAACCTAATAATCTAAAAGCAAACAATTTAGATCCTGATCAGATGGCATGTTCTACATAAAGCCACAGGGAAGCTGTAGCATTTTCCTGCAGCTTGCTGAAGAAGATATAGTCATTGTGAAATATTGTAAAATATTGCATCTTGATGGTGAGTAAGTGCTCTGCCATGAATCACTTGTCTCAATACGTTTTCCTGAGTGTTTGTTTAATGTTTTGCAACAAGCTATCATAATCAATGAAAGTCTCTTTGATGTATACAAAAATAATTTCCTGTAACTAATACAAGATTATATCTGTCTCCTGTGATTTGAAACAGAAATATAAATTACCGAGGAAGCCGTATGATTAGAATCTCTTTGAGACCTGGGGCCAAGATCATAAAACTAAATCTGGAGACCAGTCTCAAATCTCAAGCATCTGATTTGCTGAACTGGAAACTGGTCGCCATTTCAGCCAATCAGATGCTTGAGATTTGAGACTGGTCTTCAATCTTAGTTTTATGATCTTGGGCCCTGTTTGGTTGTAGCAGCAAGGAAGAGCTTTGGGCAGCTGGTCTACAGGTGGTAGGTTAGAGTCTTCAAGACATGCAACACCACCTAATATCATAAAATTGGGATTAGAGATCAGACTGAAAATTCTAGGTTTTGATTGGTCAGTTTACACACTGGGCTAAGTTTCAACCAATCACCTGCTTGAGACTGGTTTCAGTCTGTATGACAGTTTTCAAAATTATTATACATAGAAACCATCTATATCACAACCTTATGCAACTCTGAGTTGCTTATTGCATAGTTACAGAGTCTGCAATGTCATAATATTATGTTGAGTCAGTAAATTCCAGCAAAATGAAGCTGTGAGTTATAGCTGGAGCAAAAAATGCATTCCAAGAGAAGCTGATTCATCAGAGAAAGTCAGATGTGCTCATTTCTATTTTCAGTCCATAAACGATATACCAGACGGACATCGAGCACCAGTGCCTGAGATTAGACAGAGTGGTACCAGAAGCATTAACACACAGACCCCATCAGGAACCCTTGATGATAGAAGTTCCATTAGCCCCGCAAGTCCAGCCAGCCGTCCACACTCCATCAGTCCAGCTATTCCAATCATGGCAGGTCCGATGGAGAACTCACCAAGACCGTCCAGTAATTACGATTCCTCGGGAAGTACACCGAGAGATAAATCTGACAAGGAGACAGGTAAGTAAATCAGGAGACCAGTCTCCAATCTCAAGCATCTGATTGACTGAAATGGTGTCCATAGTTAACAGCCATATCACTACAGTCGCTGGCCATGAGAATGATAGAATTTAAGCTGCATTACATTTAGTAGGTTAAAGGTTATGTAATTAATTAGATCCAGATGAGACAGCTTGGATGAGCAGGGTGATCTGGATCTATGCTGCCTATCCTTGAAATGAAGCATTAAAAGCCATAGTATAACCCATAGAGTAAAATGTTAAATCATCAATTTTATCAGCTGGCTTATTGGCATTTCCTTTTCAAAATCCAGTGAATCCTTTTAACATATGCATAGTCATTTGTAATTGCGGAAGTTAGAAGCAGGACACAGCTGTTTAAGAATGTTGGTAAGCTAAAATAAACAATTGACCTTGCTGTGTACCAGTTCAGCTGATCGAGGATAGGGTGCACATCAGAAAAGATACAAATAGGCTCTTATCTTGCTAAATTAATATAATGGTCTCCCTGTTTTTAAATTTGGGTAATTTTTTTTTTTTCAGAAAATTACTCATGAAAAGGAAACTGAGTAAACCATGATAAAACTGTGTGTAGATGCATAGGCTGTTAACTGGTCAGAACTGTTAAGTGCCAGAAAGTTTAACCCTTTACTCCACAGATATGACTTTTATTGCATGGGGAGAAATTTAGATCCAGATCAGACATATCCATCCCATCTGATCAAGATCTACACTGTTGGCGACTTTAGAAGGAATAACCTAATGAATCTAAAAGCAAAAAGTCTTGATCCTGATTGGATGGCAGGTATGTGCAGGCTGATCTGGATCTTAACTGTTTGCCCATGGATTACCGCGATATCTCATTAAGTAATTGGTTAATTATTGTTATGGTAACCCCTGTTTTTAAATTTGAGTCAGTTTTGTCATTTTTATTTGGGTTCTTTTGCAGAATCTTCTTAAAAGAAAAGGACTTAATGTAAACTGATGAGAATGTGTTCAAATGCACAGGGCCCAAGATCATAAAACTAAGATTGGAGACCAGTCTCAAATCTCAAGCATCTAGTTGGCTGAAATGGCAATTAGTCATCATTTCAGCCAATCAGAAGCTTGAGATTTGAGACTGGTCTCCAGATTGTTTTATGATCTTGGATACAGGTTCATTTGGGTCTGCACTGGTCAGAGCTATGGGCTTTAATGTTTAAGAATGCTCTATATCTGAAATGGTTATTTGCATTTCACTTTTTCTGTAAATTTAGACCGAGAATGAGGTGCTAATCAAAATATAGAAATATAAATTTGCCTTAATTGATGTTATTACTAACTATCGTCTATGCAATGTGTAAAACCTTTGATGTCTGCAGTTGTAACAAGTCCCATGGGAGATTTTCATTAATTATTAAACTTGTTTTAAATACAGAGCCATCCAGATGTCGATTTGCACCCTAATATATCATTTTTCAATTGATTGATCTTAGCTAAAATTCAATCTTCACTATTTTATTTCAAACATATCAAGGGAATTGTGTTGTTTGCATTTGGGAGATGTTTTAGCCTTACTGTATTACTAGAATTTTGTCTCTTTTTTACCGGCAAACTTGTAAGCCAAATAGCAATTATGAATTTTTGTTTTTAGCCAAACATGTTCTCAAAATGATCCAGATCTGATAATGATTTGGAATTGATACAAATATCTGGCACAAGGCATTCTCATACTCATTCTCTTTACGTACAGAAACATTATGGAAGATATTTGTAATATTTGTTAATTCTTACATTATTATATCAAATTAACAAATGTTGCCATTATATTTGTCCCACAAATAAAGAACACGTTAAAAAAGTTGGGATTGATCATAACTTACATTAAAGGACTGGGCTATGGTTGAGGAGTCTATTGCCTCTTCAACAAAGGCTATTTAACCCTTTATGCCATATATACCCCTAAGTATGCATGTGTGACCAGTGTAGATCCAGATCAGCTGGCACATCTGTTCACTTTTTGGTCAGAAATATCCTAATTAATCAAAAAGTGAACAGTGCAGATCCTTATCAGACACCATGGATGTGCCAGCTGATCTGGATCTACACTGGTTGCCCATGACATAAAGGCATAATATGGAGGAAACGGTTAAAAGAGTTTTTTATGAATGAAAGAACATAAATTTTGTTCTCTAGGTGACAGTGACAGCGACCACTGCCTGAAGAAAACTGCCAGCCCGAAGCCTAACAAAATAGTCAGGGAGCCACCAGATGGTTGTGAAATTGTCAAAGCCTTCGATGAAGACAGGTAACTATACATAATATAATGATAAATATTTTGATTTTTATCATAATAGCTGTTTGAGGAGAAACATTTGTTTAACTCTTTTATTATATATAGAGTATAATAGAGTTAAACAAATATTTCTAATGTATATATACAGGTTTATTGGCATATGCAGAATGTGTATATCCGAATTAGCGGGCTTGGATGTGCTGGCTGATCTGAGCCTATACTGGTGGCCCATGCAATAAAATGTGTATATGTAGAGTAAAGAGTTAGCAAAGCTTAATACACTACTTTCAAGGGTTAGGGGAACCATCAAAGGAAATCCATCAAAAAGTAGTTTTATAGTTTCTCAAAAAATCTCTTCGCTTGAGCAACACAATGACATCATGAATCAATTGTGTGACTTCTTTCCTAGTAAAAATCTGAACATGTTTCTGAATTTATGGAGATTGTAGAAGGCTTTGGTTATTACTGACTCACCATGTGTTCCGAATTTTATGACATTTAAAAAGCTTGAATTTTTGTCCAATTTATGGGGAGAAAACAATTTCCAAAATCGGCATTCATTTTTTAGAATCCATGGAGAGACTGATCTATGGATTTAGAATTTACAAACTAATTTCCGAGAGAACAACTGCCTTTTCTGATGCACCTTAACTAGCACCAGACTGTGCACTTAATTATTGGAATGCTGCAAGTTGAGTGCTTAAGCAGGATTCAGTGATTTAAATGTCTCGCTGATCAGCTGAAATAAGTGATTTATTTCAGTTTCCAAAGTGTTTCACAAGTTCGTCTCATACCTCTGAAGTCTAGGTACGGCTTATACAAAAAAAAAGAACTTCTGTGTCATTTTCAAATAAAACTGTTCTGTTTACAAATTTTAAATGCATTACAATAATTATATTTATTTCAGTAAAAGTACAGAATAATCAATACTGTTTGTTCATCTTTAACCTTTTCTTCCATAGACACACCTTTATTGCATGGTGAACAGTGTAGATCCAGATCTGATTCGTTATTTCTGACCAAACTGCGATCAGTGCAGATCCTGATCAGATGGCATGCCGATGTGCGGCTGATCTGGATCTACACTTGTCGCACATGCGTAAAAATGTGTTTATATGGAGGAAAGGGTTAAGAAAACAATATTTCAAGAAATGGTGACAAATTTTGAAAGACAAGACACATTGTTGAAGGGCTTAGTTCAATTGTATTTTTGTTGTTTCAGAAGTGGTAAAGCACCAAGATTCAAAGAGCCATTATTGTTTTGTCCAATCCAAGGTCACCAGTTTGTGCTGGAGCCCAGCAGTAGCTCCGCCTTCTGTCCTCTCAAAAAGATCTACACTCAGGGAACCAGCTTCTCACAGACCACACACACTTCAATAGAAGGTCACTAATGATTGGGGGATATTTATAGACCAGCAACTTTTGACATTTCCATAGAGGCCACTTCATTTTGGACCAACAAGTTTTATCAGACCAACTTCAAAGAAGAAAAAGAAGAACAAAGCACAAGATTGCTATCAATCATTTTGCATTTTCCCTGTAGACATTGACATGATTGTAAGCTTCTAATGACAACTGGTTCCAAGATCATAAAACTGAGATTGGAGACCAGTCTCAAATCTCAAGCATCTGATTTCAGCCAATCAGATGCTTGAGATTTGTGACTGGCCTCCAGTTTTAGTTTTATGATCTTGAGCCCAGTTTGCAGTCAGCATTGTCACAAAAGCATCTCAACAGTCTAGTTAGTAAAAAGGTAGATTAAAAAATTTTGATACACTTGCAGAGACACCGATAATTGGATTCTAATTTCTGTATGATGTTGTTATCTTGTTAGCGTTGGCCCTAGCACCTTATATTAAACCAGCCATTACCACTTTACTCCATAGATACACTTAATGTGTGGCTGAACAGTGTAGATTCAGATAAGCCAGCACCTATGTATGCCATCTGATAAGTATCTACACAGTTTGCATTTAGATTCATTATTTTTGATGACCAAGATGTGGCCAGTGCAAATCCTGATAATAGATGGCATGGATATGCCAGCAGATCTGGATCTACTCTGATCGCACACATGTTAAAACGTGAATATATGTAGTAAAGGGTTAAGCATTAGACTAGGTTCATCAGTCTTTCTCAGTTTGGTTTTAACACCATTTAGGTTTTTTAATTATTTGCAGTGTTAACTTTTACGCACTACCTGAAAAGGTGTATTTCCCATAGCAGGGTTGTGTAGAACCCATTTTGATGTCTAAAAAAGTTATGTCACATAGCAGATGACTTAAACCTAATTCTTAAACAATAATTATAGTAATTGATGTTAATATGTAAAGCGCTTAGTTTTAACTCTTGTGTTAGCAGTTGTGATATATGCTATGTGATGCTGACATTAAGTTTTTTTGAAGTGCTAATTGTAATGTTTATGCTGAAGTGGTTTGATACACATACGTGCAGCTTTGAAAAAACTTTTAAATATTGCTATCTCTGTAATTACGATCTTGGAATTGAGGTTGATTGTCTGAAGTGCAAGGGGTTTTGTTATCAGCATTGTTTTAGGGGATCATGTTACAACAAGGGAGGTCTGCAACAGTCTTACTTACCATTGTAGATATGTTGAGAAACTAACTGCAGTAATTATCTTGACATCAGGGCCCACGATCATAAATCTAAGATTTGAGACCAGTCTCAAATCTCAAGCTTCTGATTGGCTGAAATGGCAACAAGTTGGCATAACCAGTTGGATGTTTGAGATTTGAGACTGGTCTCCAGATTTAGTTTTATGATCTTGGGCACAACTTTTAACTAAATGTCTTAGAAAAAAGTCTATATTTAACCCTAAAGACATTTTGTGTTATATTTGTGAGCAGTGTAGATCTGCAGCCTGTTCAGTGTCAACAGCCATCACATTATGACAAATGGTGGCTTATGGCTTATGTGGCTAGAGTAGACCCTTCGATAGTCTGGACTGAAGGTTATAAAGCTGAGATTGGAAACCAGTCTCAAATCTCAAGCATCTGATTGGCTGAAATGGCAACCAGTCGCCATTTCAGCCAATCAGATGCTTGAGATTTGAGACTGGTTTCCATGCTCAGTTTTATAACCTTGGGCACTGATCTCTTTTCAATCAAAACATTCATAACACATCTATAAACAGTTTAGATCTTTTTCAGACCATGTAAGTTCTCAGTTAGATCTGGATCTACACTTAATCTCCAAAGGCAGTAAGCCTGATTTTGTCACGGTGCATCAAATGTTTGGTATTTTGGCATAAAATCTGTAAACCCTATACAGTGCTGTTCACAGCTAGGCCACTGCAGTGACCAACATAGACACAGTGCAGTCTGATCAGGGTCTACACTGTTGGCAATTCCATGGATAAATTACTGCAAAACATCCCTATGAATAATAAATGGACTGGTTTAGATTAAAAGAAAGAGCAGTGAACTGAAACTGGAGACCAGTCTGAAATCTCAAGCTTCTGATTGGTTGAAATGGATACTAGGTTTTATTTCAACCAATCAGATGCTTGAGATTCCGACTGGTTTCCAATCTCTCTTTTATAATCTTGGATCTAGTCCATTTCACAAATTCAACAGGTTTAAAGACATAGTTTAATACTTTTTGAATTTAATCCGAGACTTCAAACAAAATTGACTTTTAATTAGTGTTCCCACATTGTTTTGGAGATGTTAAAATTATTTTACATTACAATGTACATACTTTGTTAAATTATTTTTATACTTTGACTTGACTGTTATTTGCATGCTACTGTTGAAGATGTTTTACAATATATTCTATGTTATATTTGTGTATTTTTCTAATACAACCTAGACTGGTAGTTTGAAATGGCAATAAAATTGTTGTAAAATATTAAGGGCCTAAGTTAAAGTATTGTGCATTCTTTATTTTAGTTTTAAGCTGTATATTGAATTCAGTAATATTCTAAGGAATAGGTTTATATTTTAAGGAAATAGAAATCCACTCTAAATAGAAAACAGTTGTAACCTTATAATTTTTTCATCCTAACTCTGATGTGTAATTTCTTAAACTTGCTTGATTTATTCAAAGCAGTAATTTGGATGATGTTTTTAACCCTTTCATCCATATATATGTCTTTATGGTGCAAGTTAATATTTTAGATCCAGATCAGCCAGCAAATTCTTGCCGTCTGATCAGGATCTGCTTTTTAATTTATTTGAAAATGCGTATATATGGAGTAGAGGGTTAAAAAAATTGTTCTAAATTAAAGTGCTGATTTTGCTAGGGTTTACAAATTTGTGACTTTAATTTGAAATATTTCCTCTGACGTTTAAAAATTAACAGACAGTTCAGCCGTGTCATGTGAACATTTGTCTTACCTTGCTCGATAAATTGACTGTGTTTGCAGATGGTGGCTGAGCAATTGCTTTAAAAATATCTAGAAAGTTTAAGTAGGTTTTTCTAAGTGTTAACTTTCAGGAAAGGTTGTAATGTTTTTGACCATGGACCATGACCTCTTCTTCCATCATTCACGAAAACTTCTCATTAAGTATTTGTGAAGCAATGTAATAAATTCTCATTTTTATATTGTTCATGATGCATACTGAAAAACCCTTCGTATTTAGTTCCATCTCGTTCATGTTTGGAAACTATTGCCCAAGGTTATAAAACTGAGCATGGAAACCAGTCTCAATTCTCAAGCATCTGATTGGCTGAAATGGCGACCAGTCGCCATTTCAGCCAATCAGATGCTTGAGATTTGAGATTGGTTTCCAATCTCAGCTTTATAACCTTCAGCCTATAACTTCTTGGAAATGAGTAACCCTTCCTCTCTAGTTAAACTCTTCCATTTTTAAAAGTGCTTTGTTCCAGGAAATAAGAGGAGATTTTACAGAACATGAAATAATATGCATGTTTTTTGTTGTTATTTTTACAAAATTGCATGATTTTTCAAAGTAATAACTAGAAGAAAATCAGAAAAAGTTTACAATTATGAATCAATATTCCTTCAATGTAAAAAAAAAAGGAATGAAGAATCTCGTTTTTTCCATGTTTACATATTTTGATTGTCTTACATTATTGACATTATAAAATAACTCACTGCAGAGTGTTGCTTATGCTAAAGATATGATAAACATTTAATCCTTTCCTCCATAGATACACCTTTATTGCATGGGCGAACAGTTTATATCCAGATCAGCCGGCACATCTGTGCCGTCTGATCAGGATCTAAACTGTTCGCTTTTATATTTGTTAGGTTAACTTTGACCAAAATGTGACCAGTGCAGATCCTGATCAGACGGCACGGATATGCCAGCTGATCTGGATCTACACATGTCGCACATGCGTAAAAATGAGTATATATGGATGAAAGATTAATTACTTTGATTAATTAGTTTTCGAGGCATTATTCGATGTGCATTATGAAGACTAACTTTTAACCCTTTACTCCATATATACAGGTTCTTCCCCATGTGTGACCTGTGTAGATCCAGATCAGCTGACACATCTGTGTAATCATATCTGGATATACATTGAACGCTTTTGATCAGAAATGACCTAAACAATCTCAAAGCGAACAATTTAGATCCTGATCTAATGGCCTGGCTAATATGGATGTACCCTGTTCACTCATGGATAACAGCCATATCACATGATGTTAAGGGGTAATGTTTTGAAATATTACACGCTTGCATTGATAACTATGTTTTAATATGGTGGTTGTCTAAAATAACTGTATTGTGTTTACTGTGATAACATTGAATAGCTGGAACAAGATGTTTACCCTTAACTCTTGACTTCCTATATAAGGGTTAAATCATGGGTGTGAACAGTGTAGATCCTGATCAGTTAACATATCTGTGCAATCTGATCAGGATCTACAATGTTGGTTACCTTGTCAGAAATAACCTAATGAATCAATAAGTAAACAGTGTTTATCCTGATCAGATGGCATGGATGTGCCAGCTGATCTGGATCTAAACTGTTCGCTAACCCAATAAAGGGGCGTCTATGGAGGAAAGGGCTAGATGAGCAAGTTTAACTGCCAATTTTTGAAGAACAAATTTTAAGAACCCTAACTGTTCTTTCAGTTATTTTGTTTTGTTAGCTGTGGTATTATTTTATTTTGCACGGGTTAATTTTATGTTTTTTTGCGACGGGATGCATTTGAAGTTAAAGTTTTAACGTTGAAATAGTGTATTTCAGTATGATATAACAATGGCATTAGTTTATTTCAGCGTGAATATGTCATTTGAAACTTGTGTAGAAATATGTACCCTGTGAAATTCAGTGATACCACAGTATTAGTGTATATTTAGTGAAAATTTCCAGATATGTTGGACCAAGATAAATCACATCAGTGTATGTGTACATCCCGTTCCCATCTTATAATCATATCATAGAGTGTAGACATTTCAGGAAATGCCGTCCTTTTGATGAAATTTACAGGAATTTAATTGTCTCATTGCATTCTATTCTTCATAATACATGTAGTATTTGTGAGAGAGAGACAGATCAAGTTAGGCAGATCTGTTCCCAAGGTTATAAAGCTGAAATTGGAAACCAGTCTCAAATCTCAAGCATCTGATTGGCTGAAATGGCGACCAGTCCCTTTACTCCATAAATCTGGGTTTTATCTCATGTGCAACCGGTGTAGATCCTAATCAACTGGCGCATCTGTGCCATCTGATGAAGATATGTGCCCAAGATCATAAAACTAAATCTGGAGATCAGTCTCAAATCTCAAGCATCTGATTGGCTGAAATGGCGACTGGTCGCCATTTCAGCCAATCAGATGCTTGAGATTTGAGACTGATCTCAAATCTTAGTTTTATGATCTTGGACCCTGGACTGGTTGCTTTTGGTCAGAAATAGCCTAATGAATATAATTGCAAACATAGTTGACCCTGATCACACAGCTGATCTGGATCTACATTGTTTGCTAATTGGATAACAGCCATATCCCATGGAGTGAAGGCTTATACTAAACAATCTTCATTATTGTATAAAACTATGATGCATATGTGTTTATTATAAACAATTAACGAAGTATACGGTCTGATTTTACATAGTAGTATTCAGTCATTTAAAAGAACTTCATAGTCATTTTTTCTAACAGTCTATCTGTGTTAATACAAGAGAGTTTAGAGTGATTGTTAAAGTGAGGATAACAGACTATTTTTGTGTGAATTGAAACTGACAGTGTAAATGTTGAGGACTCGCAATTTTCTAGAATTGGTAATTTTTTATGTAGTTAACATTAATGTCTGTAGAAATTACCTGAATGTTGAAGAAGTTAAAGTTTAAGATTTAGTAGCCATTGTGCCATGTGTAACATGACTGTAAATGAAGGTGGTTAACTCCTTGCTCCATTGATATGCTCGGAATTAAATGAGCGACCATTGTAAGTGCAGATAAGCCGGTACATCTATCGGTCTAATCAGGAGCTACACTGTGCCTAAGGTTATAAAATCCGTGCCGTCTGATCAGGATCTAAACTGTTCGCTTTTTGATTTATTATGTTATTTCTGACCAGAATGCCACCAGTGCATATCCTGATCAGACTTCATGGATGTGCCGGCTGATCTGGATCTACACTGGTCCCACATGCATAGAGGGAGGAAAGGGTTAATGTCTGTTGCAGGTAATAGCACAATATTAGAATACGAAGTTCTATTGTTGTTCTTTGCACTTGTTCTTGAAATTTTCTAGACAGCTCTAAATGAAAAAGCTTACATAATTATGGTAGATGGGACCTTTTATTTTTGTTGCTTTCGTAGACTTTTTTCACAAGAATTTTACCAACAGCACTTAAACTAAGATACTAGGAGACTAAAATTATATTGATTTATGACTTTTTACAGTTGTCTGCTCATCTTAAATATAATTAATTGCTTTTCCAGAAATTAATTTAATTCCATTAAAATGATTTCAAAGTTAGTGCAATATACTTTTAAAGAAATATTTAGTGGGAAAAGAACAAACTTCCCTTGCAAAAATCACAACTTTTCTGTTATTTATTGTTATAGTGTTAAACATTTTATCAGAAAAACCTTGAAATGAAGTAATTAAAAATTAATTAGAATGGTGATGTACACAATCCTTTACTCCATTTATACATTTTAAAATGTGAGTGTGACCAGTGTAGATCCAGATCAGCTGGCACACCTGTGCCATCTTGTATGGGTCTACAATGGTCAGAAATAACCTAATGAATTTAAAAGTGAAAAGTTTAGATCCTGATCAGACATCACAAATATGGATATGGTATTGTGTTCATTATGTGACCACTGGCCTGCACATCCATGCATTCAGATCAGGCTATACACTAGGCACTTCTTAATTGATTAGATTATTTCTGAACAAGCAGCAGACATTGTAGATCTTGATCAGCCTGCACAGTGGTGTAGACTGATCTGGATTTACATTTCTATGAAGTAATGGCTAACATGCGCAATCCAACAATTCAGTTTCGCAGCCTTGTTATGTAAAACACAGCAAAATATTCTGAGCTGTTGGTAAAATTGTAGTGTTGTTCACTGAATACCAGAAAGTATTATTTGTTTCACACACCATAACCTAGTCTGCTGGGCTTTGAGAAAACACCTGCTTCATTGGTATAAAGATTGAACAAACATATTTTTAAGCAGAACTTGCAGTTCACACTTTTTATTAAATTCCATGTGCTAAGAGTGTAGTCTGATCAAGATCGAGATCTGCTCTGGCCGAAATAATCTGATGCATCTAAAAGCATCTAGGCTTTGAGATGCATCAGTTTATTTTTGACCCAGAAAATGAATGCTGTAAATCCAGATCAGACTTCACTGACAATGCATGCTGATCTGGATCTACACAGATTGCCTTTCTGCAGTGTTAACTTCACTTGTCGGGTGTTTTCACTGAAAAGCCCAAAGTTAGGGTTTTTTTTACTAGTTTGATCACAGATGAGGTTGCTTTCAATACCAAGTCAGTTATGTTTTATAGTTCTTAGACTGTTATAAAAACTTTGTACAAAAGTGGGAATGGAAGTGTGATGTTTTTTCTGCCCACATGTTAGGTTATTGGTGTGAACAGGCATCTCCAGCACAGTATTTGGTTTCAGTTTGTTTTTAGTTTTTGCTGAGTTTTCTTTTTTTTCTGCTGTGTGTAAATCTTACCAATACACTATTTATCTCTCACCTCTTAAGAGGATGGGAATTTAGCAGTAGTTAACCTCTGTCAGTCTATAATTGGGTTTGTCTGTCAGATTTTGTAAACCCTTTACTCCATTTGATATGATTCATATCACACAGGGGACCAGTGAAGATGCAGATCAACTGGCACACAATGCTAGCTGATCAGGATCTGGGCCCAAAATCATAAAACTCAGTTTTGAGATCAGTCTCAAATCTCAAGCATCTGATTGGCTGAAATGGCGATTTGAGACTGATCTCCAGATTTAGTTTTATGATCTTGGGCACAGCACTGTTTGCTTTGAGATTCATTGGGTTATTCCTGACCAAGTAGCTAACTTTAAGTTAGTATGTAAGTTGTATATTTGGAGTAAAAGGTTAATTAGATCGAAGTTAAATACCTGATGTTTCTGGTATATTTCTGTTTACTCCTTAGATAAATTTTAGAATTATTTGTCACCCATTGGCATGGCATGATGAGTGAATTTCCGGCTTGGAAATTTTCAAAGTTTTTATGTGATCAACATAGAGGATATGCAAGAAAAGTGTGTTGTCTAGTTTTACTATTGTTGCTGTTATCTTTTTTTGATTGGACCATGTTACGAATCTTATCACAAATGTACATTTAATATTTTAAAGTATTTTTAAATATTTTAACAAGAAGGCAAAAGAAAAATAGTTTTATAAGAAATGGTTTCCATATTTTATTTTACATTGATTTTGGAAAATGATGGATAAGAAAATTTTTTTGTGGATGTCATCAGCAGATTGAC
The DNA here is from genome assembly GCA_038501625.1 of Corbicula japonica. Lineage (NCBI taxonomy): Eukaryota > Metazoa > Mollusca > Bivalvia > Venerida > Cyrenidae > Corbicula > Corbicula japonica. The sequence continues at coordinate 1,551,916 of JAZAYU010000080.1, forward strand.
TTAAACCCTTTACTCCATAGATACGTCTTTTATTGTGTGAGCTAAGAGTTTAGATCCAGATCCACTGTTAGCTGTAAGATTCAAAAGGTTTTGTCTGACCAAGAGACATACAATGTAGATACAGATCAGATGGCATTGATGTTGCGGCTGACCTGGATTTTCACTGGTTGCCTATGTGATAACAGGCATATATATGGAATAAAGGGTTAAAACACTAAAATACAGAATTATAGAATTGTGAGTTTAGAAGATTGAAAATCAAGAATTCAATAACCCACGAAAATGCCTTTTTACAGAAAATCATGAAATTTCATGTTCACAAATATAAAAGTATGCACAGTCAATGAGCAGTCACCTTAACCCTTTCACTCCATATGTACAGGTTTTGACACATGTGCCAACGGTGTAGATCCATATCAGCTTGTACATCAGTGCCATCTGATCAGGATCTAAACTGTTTGCTTCTTGGTCAGAAATAACCTAATGAATTAGAAAACAAACAGTGTAGCTCCAGATCAGATGGCACAAATGTGCTGGCAGATCTGGATCTACACTGATCACCATTGTTAACGCTCATTTCCCATGGAGTAAAGGGTTAGCCGCTAACAGATGTTGAAACATTGACTTGTTTTTCCCCACATTGTCAGTTCTGATCTCAATCTAGACATATTTAATTATCAGATATACAAATGTACACTTGCAAATCATCAAAATCATTGCATCTGTTTTATACATTGATCTTTAAGTGTTTTTATCTGTTAGCATGTTGTCACTGATTCCTAGCTTTTCTCAATTTTGATCTTTCAATTTACTGGCATCTCATCGGAAGCTTTTTATTCGTAAATTGTGAATGACATGTGATCTGACAAACAATGCATCGAAGGAAATGTTCTCATTCCTGTTAACGTAATTGTGTATATTTTTGGAATCAGGAGGATAGTTGCATCTCTCTCACTATTTTTGTATGACACTTTGACTGAAGATTATAAAACTGAGATTAGAAACCAGTCTCAAATCTCAAGGATCTGATTGGTTGAAATGGCGCCCTGTTGTCATTTCAGCCAGTCGGATCCTTGAGATTTGAGACTGGTTTATATTCTCTGTTTTATAATCTTGGGGCCATATCTTAAAGAAAAGTAAACTGTTGTTAGTTATGATTGAAAACAATGTAAATACAGATGGTTTCTACTTCTGCTCATTTAGAGTAATAAATTGTTATTTTCTACCAAATATTTGTTTGTCTTGTTATTTTTAAACAAGGCTCCAAGATCATAAAACTAAAACTGGAGACCAGTCTAGAATCTCAAGCATCTAAGACTGGTCTTCAAACTCAGGTTTATGATCTTGGGCCAATCTTGTACTCCTACTTGAAAAGTAAAAGTGTTAATGCATTACAGTGTCGCCAATATTTAATAGCCCAGCCTCTCAGGCTTATGACACACCCTTTGACTTCCCGAATCCTTTTTTATACACCCTTTTGAAAAAAGGGACATATTATGGGAACACCTGCGCAGGCGGGCGGGCGAGCGGGCGGCGTCCACAGCGTTTCCGCTCTCTAAGTCAAAGAGTTTTCATCCGATCTTTATCAAACTTGGTGAATATGTTGGTGGGCATAATATCTCGGCCAAGTTCGATAACCAGCCAAATCCCCCCAGGCACTCCTGAATTATGGCCCTTTAATTGTCCAAAATTTGGGTTTCCGCTCTCTAAGTCAAAGAGTTTTCATCCGATCTTTATCAAACTTGTTGAATATGTTGGTGGGCATAATATCTCGGCCAAGTTCGATAACCAGCCAAATCCCCCCCAGGCACTCCTGAATTATGGCCCTTTAATTGTCCAAAATTTGGGTTTCCGCTCTCTAAGTCAAAGAGTTTTCATCCGGTCTTTATCAAACTTGGTGAATATGTTGGTGGGCATAATATCTCGACCAAGTTCTATAACCAGCCAAATCCCCCCAGGCACTCCTGAATTATGGCCCTTGAATAGTCCAAAATTACTGTTTCCGCTCTCTAAGTCAGAGTTTTCATCCGGTCTTTATCAAACTTGGTGAATATGTTGGTAGGCATAATATCTCGACCAAGTTCTATAACCAGCCAAATCCCCCCAGGCACTCCTGAATTATGGCCCTTGAATTGTCCAAAATTACTGTTTCCGCTCTCTAAGTCAAAGAGTTTTCATCCGGTCTTTATCAAAAGTGGTGAATATGTTGGTGGGCATAATATCTTGACCAAGTACTATTACCAGCCAAATCCCCCCAGGCACTCCTGAATTATGGCCCTTGAATTGTCCAAAATAAGGGTTTACGCTCTCTAAGTCAAAGAGTTTTCATCCGATCTTTATCAAACTTGGTGAATATGTTGGTGGGAATAATATCTCGACCAAGTTCTATAACCAGCCAAATCCCCCCAGGCACTCCTGAATTATGGCCCTTGAATTGTCCAAAATTACTGTTTCTGCTCTCTAAGTCAAAGAGTTTTCATCCGGTCTTTATCAAACTTGGTGAATATGTTGGTGGGAATAATATCTCGACCAAGTTCTATAACCAGCCAAATCCCCCCAGGCACTCCTGAATTATGGCCCTTGAATTGTCCAAAATTATTGTTTCTGCTCTCTAAGTCAAAGAGTTTTCATCCGGTCTTTATCAAACTTGGTGAATATGTTGGTAGGCATAATATCTCGACCAAGTTCTATAACCTGCCAAATCCCCCCAGGCACTCCTGAATTATGGCCCTTGAATTGTCCAAAATTACTGTTTTCGCTCTCTAAGTCAAAGAGTTTTCATCAGGTCTTTATCAAACTTGGTGAATATGTTGGTAGGCATAATATCTCGACCAAGTTCTATAACCAGCCAAATCCCCCCAGGCACTCCTGAATTATGGCCCTTGAATTGTCCAAAATTACTGTTTCCGCTCTCTAAGTCAAAGAGTTTTCATCCAGTCTTTATCAAACGTGGTGAATATGTTGGTGGGCATAATATCTCGACCAAGTACTATAACCAGCCAAATCCCCCCAGGCACTCCTGAATTATGGCCCTTGAATTGTCCAAAATAAGGATTTACGCTCTCTAAGTCAAAGAGTTTTAATCCGATCTTTATCAAACTTGGTGAATATGTTGGTGGGCATAATATCTCGACAAAGTTCTATAACCAGCCAAATCCCCCCAGGCACTCCTGAATTATGGCCCTTGAATTGTCCAAAAACTGAATTAGCGGTATCTGCTCTCCAAGTCGAATAATTTTCATCGGATCGTTACGCAACTTTGATGATCAGCATTTTCAAGGGCGTATTTTGTGTCAGTTTGGCACTCTTGTTATAACCATTTTTTAGCTGATGACTGCTTGCTTCGTATGAACCTCTTTGAACTGTCAGACTGGTTCTTGTTCATCTGATTATTTTTATATGGCCAGAATACTTGTAGTTATGTTGTGTTAGACGAAAACTTGAAAATGGATCATCCGGAGTAGAGAAAAGACCACCAGGTCAAATCAAAGAAATAACTGGTAAAAAGGACACATAATTCCAATTTTTTCCTTTGATGATTATCAAACTTGGTACAAAATATTCAATAGTATCTAGGGTACGTTTGAAACTGGGTCTTATTGAATCAAATGGTCACTAGTCAAACCAAAGGAAGACTCATTATCACCAAACTTGATCAGTATGTTTGTTTTAACTAGATGTTTGCTAGAAAACCGTTGTAATTAGATTGGGGAAATCATTGGGTGGGTGGGCGGGCGTCAAAAGTTCATTAAATTTTTTGTTTACGTTCACATGTTCTTAGTAACCTTTCACGGCAGAGCTTTGGACATGGTTGTCTGACATCACAAAAGCAATTATTAGGACAAGTCTTATATCCCTTGACTGTATTTTATCATAGTTTTCACTCTTTTTCACTTAAAATTATAGAAGAATACCTGGTTTCGTCGCATTGTTATTATCAAGTGGAGTCGAAATCTCTGTCGCTTAGTGTAATAATTGCACTCTAAACGCCTCATTTTGCATCTGATTATCACTAAAACTGAGTAGGGTCGCGAAACAGGTATAGCCACGGCGATTGTCATCAAACTGGCTTACAGAAAAAAAGTGTGGATCACAAGCAATACTGGTACGCAATATTCGTTCAGATTGTCTTTGGTATGAAATCAAAACAATTCACGTCAAACGTTTTAAAGTACAATTTATTTGTACATGTACATTTAATAATACAACAAATTGTTGAGACCTTTACACAAGAGATCACTTCTGACGTTCACACAAGTGTATACCTCTGACGTTCACACAAGTGTATACCTCTGACGTTCATATTCGATCAAATGTTCAAAGTTCCATTCATCATACCATCTGCAGCTACCGTGTTCATACTCGTCACAAGACACCCGGGGCTGGCCGGGGTTCCTTTGAGGCAACGGGGGCTCTGGGGGTCTCTTACCCAGGCTGTAGAAACTTTTATAATAATACCTGAAATAAAAAAGATCTTGACAGATGAAACGTTTGGGTGACTACACTCAAATGTCCTAATATTTCTTGTACGTTTCCTTTAAACGAAACGAGACTGCATTTAACTCCATACAAAAGCATCTCAGAAGTTTGATATACAAGAGCATGCAAAAAAGCATAAATTGATGACGATTAAGAGGAGAACGACGATGATAACGATGACGTCAACGACGATAAATCGAAAGATGATGATACTATCGTTATTGTTGTTGTTGACGATGATGATGATGATGATGATGATGATGATGACGATGATTGTGATGATGGTGATGGTGGTGGTGGTGGTGGTGATGATGATATTATTATTATTATGCTGACATAACTTGACGTACCATCTTTGCAGGATATATTTGTGACCAGTGATAACTTTGTTAGCTCTATGTATAGACATGGGTTCACACTCTCCGTCGGGGCTCATATTGTTCCATAATAATGCCCTGCCTTTCCGTGGCCGCGCCCATATACCCAGCTCTAGAAGAAAACATTACATGTATATTAATGCGCATGAATGCAAAACATATTAAAATATACAGTTACTCTCATCCCCATGTTTTGAATGTCTATCCTACTACTAGTACGAACATGTCCCGCTAGTTTCAGCTGTTGGTGACTACGTCCGCCGGGAATCGAACCTATAACATTGGAATATGGTAATAACAAAATCCGGGATATTGGATGCGTTGTACTGATTTACCTCCTCCCACAGATATGGTATCCAAATGTTCTAGCACTGTATACTCTCTAAATGACCTACCCTGCCCCGCCTACGATATCCAGGTAACCGACCTGTCACCTACCTGGAAAATCTGTCTCTACACCTTCAGCTACGGTTTCTTGGTTTCGAGCACAGCAGCCATTCTAAATGACATACTACAAGTACTATTGTTGGTCATCTGTCTGGAAAATCTGTCTCTCTTTCTCCAGCTATGGTTAATAACTATCAGATTATTGTTGCCATTTTGTACCATTTTCATCCTGTCACCTACCTGTAAAATCTGTCTCTCCTCCTTCAGCTACGGTATCCAGATACACGAGCACTGTGGCCATCCTTTCACCTACCTGGAAAATCTGTCTCTCCTCCTTCAGCTACAGTATCCAGATACACGAGCACAGTGGCCATTCTTTCACCTACCTGGAAAATCTGTCTCTCCTCCTTCAGCTACGGTATCCAGATACACGAGCACTTTGGCCATCCTTTCACCTACCTGGAAAATCTGTCTCTCCTCCTTCAGCTACGGTATCCAGATACACGAGCACAGTGGCCATTCTTTCACCTACCTGGAAAATCTGTCTCTCCTCCTTCAGCTACGGTATCCAGATACACGAGCACTGTGGCCATCCTTTCACCTACCTGGAAAATCTGTCTCTCCTCCTTCAGCTACGGTATCCAGATACACGAGCACTGTGGCCATCCTGTCACCTACCTGGAAAATCTGTCTCCCCTCCTTCAGCTACGGTATCCAGATACACGAGCACTGTGGCCATCCTGTCACGTTTGTCGTCCAAGTTTTCCGTGCAGTCTGTATGCGATTTATATCCTGAAACGTAAAGTAGGCTTACATTTATGGCGCCGTGTGCCATAAGGCAAGATTTAGCAAAGCCATTTATACGAGTTTTTTAACTGGCTTCGTTTGTATACATGATGATCACTGGTATTTTCCTGGATCGGTTTTTAAACTTAAACAGTTATATGATCCGTTGTTTTAAATCATCTTAAGTTAAAAACTTCAAGCAGTTATATAAACTCCTTTAAGATACTGAATTCACATACAGAATCACTCGTTTTAATTAAATCCCAATGCGTTTATTGTATTTCAGTTTTAGTGAAAAGTATATTTTAACATCAAAAGTATTGTCATAAGACTTTACGTGTCTATAGTAAAGTAAAGGATTTAAAGAATTTGCCCATATTTCTTAAAATTGTCTTTTCATTTATATCTGGGCAAACTATGTTATTAATAAACATTAAGACAGTAAGAACTTGGCTAACCGATGTCTGTAGGATACGAAGTTATCTGGAACTTTCCGCCATTTTCTGGATTCAGACCCATTGCTTGCTTAACCCGCTGTTCAAACATGGAGGCGAACCTGCTCTCTCCTGGATAGAAGGCCGTGCTGTAGCTCCAGTTTCCTTTCAACCAGTCCTTCAGCTGACGAGAAAAGCTGGCATTCACGCACGTTGTACCTAGAATAAAGAGAAAACACGTACAGCGCCACAACCGGTCATGTTTCTTTTTGGACTAATGTGTAATTTGAAGCTAAAAGGAATTCTAAAATAATAATAATAACCGGTTTTAATTGCGATCATCGACTGATTCCAAGTACATGTACAACAATAAAGGCAAAAAAACCTGTATTTTGTTTTAAGTACAATTAATTAAAGTTAAATATGTTTTAAATTAAAAATATTCTATCAACGTTAATGAATAAAAACGTCTTCCACAACTTGCTGTGAAATAAGACAATACCTGAATTATTCTTTGTACATTTTGGCGGCTTGTGACGATAGATTAATCGACTTTACATGTTTTTTTTAAAGTCAGCAGTATGCATGAACATGTGGTAGCTTAATATTTTTGTATACATGGATAATATACCTTGAGTAAAATCCATCGGCGTCACCTGAACCTTCCTACCGACATTCTTAAGATGTTTTCTTAAAGTCGACACGCTGTCAAAGCACAAAATCGGATCGTCTTTAGACTGTTCCTCCACGTGCTTATTGTGCACGCGCATCAAACCGTCACACTCCTCCTCAGACAAAAACTCCTCAAACAACCAGACTCTGTAATAAAATAAGACACTCCATTAGCCCAATTAATTGTGCGCAACAAGTGCTTTTCTATATCCTTTCCGCGCCCGACCCTATTTTCCGGACGGACGTCCGTAACGTATTTAAACGTGACAAAATTTTGACTTCCCAAAACCCGACCCTGTTTTACTGGAGGTCGCCCGAAACGTATTTAAACGTGTGCTTTTTTCACGATTTTAAAAACCATAGCGTAAATCTGCGTAAATTTTATTTTAATGCCCGTTGAAAAGTGTATGTTTGAATAAAGCATATACGCTTTTGTCCGTTACCTGTATTCTACCTTTTAAAGAAATTCGGAATTTTCAACATGGTAAGAATCCCGTGTAAAACACGTTATCTAACGTTACGGTCTTTCTTTTGTAAAAAAGGTGGAAAAATGCATATCAAGAATAGTGCGTTAAAATCCGTTATTTCAACGCTCTTTTACGTAATTGGTGAAAAATTCGGTTTATCGCAGGAAGACTGTAACGTAAAATTCCGTAAATTAATTAATCTAATTAACAGTAATTAATTTTTATGCAATTGCAAAAAATGTCATTTTTAAGTAATTACTAGGTAGACATAGGATTTTTTTTTAAATAATGAATAACTGTTTTGGAGCAACTTTTTTATTTTGACAATGAAAGATGAAACAGCAACACATGTAATTAGATTTTTTTCTTAAAATTGAACTTTTTAAAATTACTAATTTTCTTATCAGTTTATCTAGGTCAAATGTATTCAATTTCTTACTAAATTATATTTGAGAGAAAATATGCGATGCATTTAAAGGACTAATAGTTTTAAAATACCGATCGATGATTCCGCGTTCTTTTAAAAAGCCACCAAAGTAAGGACTTTTTTTTAAATGAAAAATAAATCGACGGGTTTCCGACGAAAAAACAGGGTCGGGTTTTGAAAAGCGATTTTTTTGATACGTTTAAATACGTTTCGGGCGTCTTCCCGTAAAACAGGGTCGGGTTTTGGGAAGTCAAAATTTTGTCACGTTTAAATACGTTATGGTCGTGGAAAGGATATACGATGCTTGCCCTTCGTAAAGGACTGACATCGATAAGTCAGTATGTAAATTTAATGGGCCTGTGCTCGGAGTCGAATAATTGAGACCTAGACACTCCATCGGCTATGCCCTGTCTTTCATTTTACTCTATCCATAAAATAATATTACAAATTTCGACAATTTAGTGTGTATTCTTCATCGTCGTAATTTATCATAACTCCATGCCATTCTGTTTTCAATGAGCGAAAACAGATTTGAGGTAGATTCTCGGAGGCTCAAAAGTGGCATATAATTATCTGAAATGTTCAAAAGGCATTTACATCTCGGAATGTTTGCTATTTATAATCTATAATAATAATTGTTTACTTTATACGATTAGATGTTAAGATGAACTTAATAATCAAAATCATTTGTATTAATACATGCTTAATTCAATATTTTGACAAGTTTGAAATCCTTAAAATCTGGTCTAAAATAGCAAAATGTGTATATATATAATTATTTACCTCCTCATTTTAGACAATTGCGACGTCCCATTATCGGTAAAATAAATTCATATAAAACTATTTAATTTCTAAAGCTTGATAATCAGACAATGTCTAAAATTTCTTCAACGATACATTTAAATTCATTTATATTAGAGACATTCAACAAAATTAAACATTTTAGATATTTTAAGCCAATGATAGGCCTGAGTGAACCTGTTCCTAAACATTTTTTCAGAAAGCACAGATCATGAGCTGTATGTTATTCTTATCATTTTCTTCATTCATATCTCAAAATCTTAACTTTGAAAACAATTAGAAACTTTCACTTACCCGTGAATTAAAAAGAAATAAGAGATACCTGTAAGACACTTTGAAAATACTTAAAACTACGATTCAAGGTTGACACAAATTGTAATGCTACCGTAAGAAGTCACTCTAAAACATTCACGGGAAAGAAATATAGTACTTAAGTATTACTTGACGCTGCTATTGTTTGGTTTCTGTGGCAGAAGTTCCATTGGTGGAATTCTTCTTCCGTCAATGAAAACTTTCTTTGGAGTCAAAGTTTTCTGATAAGTTGGTTTGAAGTCTTTAACTTCTTGTGGTACATTTTGCTGATCTCTAGCGTCGGATTTCTGCTTATCTGTGTTTTCCGATGTCTTTTTCACTGTTTTGCCGTTTTTTGTATTAGATTTCATTGCTCCCTTTGTTCTTTTGGTATCCTTCTCTATTTTCTCCATTCTAAGAGGGACCTCTTCCCCAAGATCGTCAACATCAGAACTAAACAGGTTTATCCTCTGCGGTTCTGAGTTCAAATTGATCGGTATTTCCTTTACAACTTTTTGATAACTTGCGTCTTTTATTTCTGTGTTGATTTCCAGCTCGTCGTGTTCCTCAATCATCAGATCTTCCACTCTGTCCGTGTCTTTATTCCCCTTAACTTGTCTATGCTTAGATTTAACCTTGTCTTCCTTTGGTCTCAACTCAACAATGTTATCTTTGTCGTCTGTTTCTGGTAAATTACGCTCTTCCGGATTTGAAATAACCATTCCTACGGTGGCAACTGTTTCATTTTCTTTGTCTATGTTATCTAAATCCGATGGCTCGATTGGTCGCTCGTCGATGATACTTTCCGTATCGTCTAGCGGCTCTGCTTCATAACTATTCCTCTGTTTCATTGTCTGCGATATCCCTCGCTCTCCAGCCAATGAATCAATGGTGGATGAAATTCGTGGATAGATCAGTATTGTTACGAGAATTCCCATGAAGAAGAAGAAAGCAAATTTGTACACGTCACTACCACCGCTGGTGTGTGCATTTTCTAGTCTTCGTAATCTAATTTCCAGTTCGCTAGCCTCGGAGTCCTTGTTATCTGTTATGCGATCAGCATCTTCCGCTCTTGATTTCGGCGTCTTTTCTACATGTTGGCGTTTCTTTCCAGGGTTTGAGGTACCCCTACTCATTTTACATGTACATGTATATCTGTAACATTCATAAAACTTCAATTGTCAACATCCGTTTAATACTGTAATCGTCTTTCTTGCCGCTTATCTTAAGAATTATCATGATACTGGTCATTCATACAAATGTACGATAAATATCTATGATAAATATATGTAACTAAACTGAGATTTTTAATCATTCTACGTATCAAGCCTTGACAGGAAATTATACGAAGTTTATTTTTGGTATTGCTAGCGATCTTTTAGGTACCGGGCTCCAGTTCGAGTTTCGTTTTGGGTTGAAAACTTATTAAAGAATTAGTATAATACAATATGGGCTTTGGTTTTATCAAACTTTAGAAATGGTTTTCTCTCCTCACGTGCAATAAATAATATCTTTTAATGGCCTTTGCTCTAACACTTTTAGCAGAGATCCGGGAATTGAGTCCCGGGCTGAAGGTTACAAAACTGAGATTGGAAACCAGTCTCAGATCTCAAGAATCTGAGTGGCTGAAATGGCGACCAGTCAATCAGACGGGTTTCCATGCTCAGTTTTATAACCTTGGGCATTGGTCACAACATTCTCGTAACTGAAAATAGACGTTTTGGTCGTTTAGAATGGTAAAACAAGCAAAGGTCGTTTAGAATGGTAAAACAAGCAAGGGAAACGCCGCACAGTCGGAGGCCAGACATTATCCTTTTTTAGTTAGTGGGCGATGCACAGTCTTAATAGCACCAATCTGATGTGGCGACTGCGTCCCGATTCATTCTCTAAGTGAAAATTTCTTTTACCATGCTTTGCAATAAAAGTTGATGTTACAAATAACCGCATTTACTAATTTAAACTCAATGTTATTAGCATTCATATTTGTTTAAATCTTGTAAACGTTGTTGTGTGAATGAGCTCCAATGAACAACTGGCAGTAAGCAAAAAACATTACATATTATTAATAATTAAGATTCATATAGCACAAATTCTGGATTTTATTACCCGTAGTCAATAAATCAATAAACCTAAGTTTTAGATATATGCGGTCTCATTCCAGAATCCAGTACAGTAAAACATTTTGACCACCGCTACGATTCAAAGTCCCTTCCATTTTTGTGTCTTATAATTGTTTCTAGCAAATTAAATTGTTGTTCTATAGGTATGAAATAATTGATTGAAATTGTAGACCAAGAATACTGCTGTTGTTTGTTTCTTCACGCCCACTTTATTTGTTGTATCCCTCGTTCCCTTCATTCAGAGTCTTGGTGCGAAACCGTTTTGCTTTGGTATTTGAGTTACAAGTTACCGATGGGGTAATTAAAAGTACCCTCTATTACCAATCTCGACGCCCTAAAAGCTCTCAATAGTATGCATTGAACCATTAAAGTGTCCATGTCCTGAATACACAAATTATGTTTAAAGGCCTTCTTTTTTTAAACATCTATCTTAGTCCGAAACTACATTCCTTCCGATTATTAAAATTACCCTTTATCTCTAAAGGCTCCAAGATAGTGTATCACTTCAACCCATTCAGCGCACCACTGATGAACGTACTCGGCAAAAAAACTTTTATCATCAGCATGGTTGATGGATGCTGCGTTCTCGGCGAAAAAAATAACAACACCTTTAATCCTCCGCATGGATGATGGATGCTACGTTAACTGCATTACCGTAAACAGGACATTCAGTCTTGTTATGATTATAGAAAGACATAACTACTTAAAACGTGTGAATTATTTAATATTTTATTTTAAATAAATAAAAAGTATTTATGAAAACAACTGTAATTCAATACAAAGCCACCGGGTGGTCGTCGTAGTCATCATCTTCTTCTCCCTCTTTATCGACGCCGTCGTTGTCTTTATCAGCAGCACAGACATGAAGGAAAGAACAACATCTTTAACTTTAAAACGCATTAAACAGAAAAAAAGTCGGATTTGCCTAGTAAACACGTGCGGTTCAAGAGGGGGTTCAGACTCCAGCTCAGACGAACCATGTGTCTCATTTTTCGGCAGTATTTATTTATTTGTCGTGGGTATTTTGGCCAGAAGTTGGAAATTACCATGTAACTATGTTAAGACTGCCTCAAACCTAACCCCGTTGTGGAAATCGGATCCGACCCTGATGAAATAGGCAGGCCTAAAACACAATGAAATATTAAATATGCCGAATATTAGTTAACGCAGGAATCTAGACTAACTAACTTTAACGAAGTTGTAGGCCTAATACAAACATGCTCAGTTATAAAGAAGTTGTTGTAAGTGTTGTTGTTTTTTTCAAATTATTTCTTTAAGCGATTTTCTTTTTTTCAAAATATCCGTGTTCTTTATAATTACTTAACTATATTAATAAAAATTGCAATTTTTTGAAAAAAGAAAGTGTAGAAATGTCCACATACAAAACTTAACGCAATTATAATTAGGTCCCTACATTTTTTTTCTAGGAGCAGCACTGAAACTGTGCTGTTTACTGTCATGAAACATGTACAGTTAAATATCAGTTTTCAACGAAAGTTATTATCGTTTTTACAAAGACTATCAAGAAATCGGTGTTACCGGTTCTAAAGTTGGTTCAGTCCATGTCTGAAAAAGGATATTTCGGTACCTTCCGTCAATTTCCGTTCTTCAATTAAAGGTCGGTAAACAGGTGCGCTCAAGCAAAAACAACAAGAATGTGCATGGTTGTCAAAGAAATCGAGATAAGGAATATGCAGGAAATGCACGCAGTGTTAAATTATTCAACATGTCATCTGTAAAACAAGATAATTTATGGTAATTCTTCAAGATATTTTGGAGTTGAGTTCGCGAATTTACAATTTGGGTGATTTTATAAACGGTTACTTAGGACGCTATGAACAGGTGGGTGGGGTATGTCAAAATTTGTTTTGACAATTACTGACTTCGTTCGTCCAAGGTACTTTCTAGTGATACAAATGTTTGCTAATAAGTAATGAATCCGTAAATTATAGATCATTGCAACCAACTATTTGGTTAAATTCTTAATACTTATTTGCAACATCTAAGTTACCAATGAATCAGAGTTTAAGTAATGAATCAGAGTTTAAGTATTAAACATTACAAATTGTCACCTCACCATTAAAATGAGAAGGATTTATAGCATTTTTGCATTAAAATGACGAAATGATCATCAGTTTAAATTTGCTGGCGTGTTGAACTTTACAAATATCTACAGACTAACAGGTGTTTCACTTGAACCTTAAATTCAAGGGTCAAAATGATGCCATTTTCTGAGGGTCAAAACAATTTTACTTACATATTTTAATAAAATTTGACCTGTTTGTTGAAATTCTCAAGGGTTAAAATAAGCATTTATTGAAATTTCAAGAGTAAAATGAAATCCTGTACAAAATTAAACACTTACCCAGAAAGTCTAAGGTCAACAGCTGAGTCAACTGAGAAAACGGTTAAGAAGTGCCTTGTCTGACCCTTCAGCGAGGATTAAACACAGGTCAGTCATCTCAAAAGCATGTGTCATATCTTATGTTTAAGGTGATGATGTCACAACCTTATGAATTTTGCATGCACAAAGTTTGCATGACATGGTAGCAACTGGCATAGTCTTTCACGGGCTCATGACAGACATGTATAAGTTGATTCAAAAGCATTATGTAACAAAAGAAGTCTTCTTCTTCTTCTTCCAGAATACTGGCCGTCTTCAACTGACTGAAGTTTACTGCCAGGACTGAAGTCTTTCCCATGCCAACAGATATTAACATTTATATTTCCATTAAACAAAATAACTGTTAAAACAACATATTTCATGCAAATGGTTTGCACTTAAAATTCATAACATTGAGAAATCGGAATCATCTTTAACTACATTTTCTCTGCTTCTGTGTTCAAAGCTGATTAACCCTTTCCTCCATAGATCCACCCTTATTGCATGGGCAAACAGTTTAGATCCAGATCAGCCAGCACATCCGTGCAATCTGATCAGGATCTGAGCTGTTTGCTTTTTGACCAAAATGCGACCAGTGCAGATCCTGATCAGACAGCATGGATGTGCTGGCTGATCTGGATCTACACTGGTTACACATGCATAAAAATGCGTAAATTGGGATGAAAGTGTTAAGTGAAGTTTTAAACCATTGTCTAGGGTTCATGGTCAAGGTGGCACAAGAACTGCTTATAAGTTGGGAAGAAAGCAATGGTTCAGTTGTCAAATAACTGAGGTTGAAGACATATCAAGTCCAAGATGCAGTTTATCCCCAATTGTTGCTGTCACTAATTTTTCTGAAGTAAAGTAAATGTACAATACACATACATTTAAGCATATTTTCAAAATTGTATGCCTTATTTTTAGGTAGATGCCTTGCTGAGCTATAAAAAAATAGGATACAGTAAAGTACTGGGTCATCATGGCTGCGCCTGCACCAGAGACCGAGAAAACTGAGGAGCAGATTCAGGTTCTAAACATTGCTCGAAATGCTCTCGTCTTCATCGAGAAGTTTGAGCGGTATGATTGCCAGGAGATGCTGGGATACATGCAGACACATTGGATGCTGTCTACAGAGGATTTTAGATATCCTACAGACCCACCCATGGGGCTTATCAGTAACATAAATCCACAAAACTCAAACACTAGTGTAATACTCATTCCTGAAGAGGAAAATGTTCAGCCACTCGATTACAGAGAACTTCATCAAATTGTGCGTGAATTAACTATGGGTCTGTTTGTGTTGAATCAAACACCAACTTTATCCCTTGAAGCAAATTTTGATCAGAGTACTACATGTCAGTTACCGCCTGCATATCAGGACACAAGAATAGGTCAAATAATGATCAATGTGGATTATATGATGAAAGCATTGTGGCATGGAAGTTATTTTCCGAAAGAAAAACGGACAAAATTTTCTGAAAAGTGGCGATCTAGTCTTGATGTTAATGCAAATGGAAAGCCTGAAACTAAGAAAACATTGATCACAGAGTTCACTAGAAGTGGTAAGATATAATTCCTTACAGATATTCAAGCAAGTTTAATTATCTTTACCCCACCTTCACACAAGGGTTAACATGCAAATATATGGAGTAAACATTTAAGAAGTACTCATTTGCTTGAAAAAAGCTGGGATTGATTGGTTTCAAGATCAGGTTGTAGAAATAAGGTATATTATAAAACTGAATCAAAAACATCAAAACACAGAGTACTGTGCCCAAGGTTATAAAACTGAGCATGGAAACCAGTCTCAAATCTCAAGCATCTGATTGGCTGAAATGGCGACCAGTCGCCATTTCAGCCAATCAGATGCTTGAGATTTGAGACTGGTTTCCAATCTCAGTTTTATAACCTTCAACCCAGTAAATGACAAGCTAATAACTGTCTGATAAGGATCTACACTGTTGGCTTTTAGATTCATTAGGTTATTTCTGTCCAAGATGCGACAAGTACATAAGAGATCAGACAGCACAGATCTGCTGGCTGATCTATATCTGCACGGGTCACAAATGTTTTAAAAGGCGTATATATGGATTGAAGTGTTAGAATTTCTTATATATTTTGCTAGGTCTTGTTGATATCACAAAAGATCCAGATTATGCTGCAATATATGACAAACTTCCACAAGAGACACCTGGGGACCAAGAAATGGCGGAGGAACGGCGTTTCTTCATGTCTCATGTTGACAGTATTATGATGCAGATGACATTATATCAGAAAGATGTTGTTCATTATAAAGACTTATTTGTGATGGATTCAAACTGGGTTGTATCTAGTGTTGTGAAAATCCTGGACGATAAGCTTGATCATGTGTCTTACGAACGGTTAAATTCCCGTCTGCAACTTCACGAGCAACTGATCATGGAGAACCTTGCGAACAAATCGGAGATACGGCGGCAGTTGTACCTTCTAAAGTTCATCAGCTACATGGTTCCGTTCTTAATTGGTATGAAGAAGCGTATGAAGATACCAGACATAGCGAGGCTGTTACCCAATCTCACAGGTACTGTAATATCCCTGTCTTTATCCTGGCGAAACCTGTGAAACACTAGCCCACTACTTCATAGGTATGACTTTATTTCCATGTGAAACCAGTGTAGCTCCAGATCAGCTTGAAAATTGATACAGTCTGATCTGGATCTACACTGTTCATTTCTTGGTCAGAAATAACCCTTAACAAATCTAAATGCAAACAGAGCTAATCCTGATGTGCAAGGTGATAGGATCGAAAATGGTCACACAATGTGATATCCATTAAGTGAAGGGTTAAATAAATCCTTTACTGTGTGGATACAACTACTTCCCCATGTGTTACCAGTTTATATCCAGATCAGCCGGGACATCAGTGCAGTCTGATCAGGATCTGCACTGTTTGCTTAAATCATTCTAAATTAAATTAGACAATTTCTGACCAAGAAGAGAAACAGAGTAGATCCAGATCAGACTCATTGAATATGCTGACTGATCTGGATCAACACTGGTTGCAAATGGGATAAAAGTCGTATCTATGGAGTAAAGGGTTAAGTGAAAAAAGTTTAGGGTTTTGGTTATATTTCAATTAGGAAAAAGCTGAACGCAACATTTTGTTACTCCCTTTGAAGTTAGCTGTTCAGATTTTTTAAAATTAACCATCTACTCCATTATATATACGGGTTCTGCAGCATGTGTGAATGGTGTAGATCGAGATTAGTTGGCACACCCATGGATCGACACTGTTTGGTTTTTGATCAGAAATACAGATCTACACTGTTTACCCATGGATAATTCCCATATCCCATGGAGTAAAGGGTTTACAGAAAGAGTCAATTATGTAAAGGGTAGAAAATAGTAATTCATTGTATAAAACATTTGATGATAATAGATGGAATTGATCAACCTTGTCTTTGCATTGAATTTCAGTTTACATAACGTTAACTGGAAAGATTTATCTGATAAAATTATAGTACGAACATTTACTAATATGATTTTATCTTGTTAACTTCTAAAGGCTATTCTTGAAATACATGCATAACTGATGGCTGTACTTAAAATCTGTACTAATTGCATGTCTAAAATGCTTAGTCTTTAACCCTTTTCTCCATATATACACATTTTTACGCATGTGCCACCAGTGTAGATCCAGGTCAGCTGGCATATTGGTGCCGTCTGATCAGGATGTGCACTGGTCACATTTTTGTCAGAAATAACCTAATGAATTAAAAAAGGGAACAGTTTAGATCCAGATCAGATGGAATGGATGTGCCAGCTGATCTGGATCTAAACTGTTCGCCAATGCAAATAAAATGCAATAATGGTGTGTCTATCAAGGAATGGGTTAACTCTACTCGATGGATTGGCTTTTTATTGCATAGGTTACCAGTGTAGATCAGGATCAGCAAGCACATTTGTGCATCTGATCAGGATCTACACTGTTCTCTTTTAGATTCATTAGTTTGTTTCTAATCAAGATGCAACAAGTGCAGATCCAAATCAGATGCACAGATGTGCTTGCTTATCTTGATCTACCTTAGTCACACATGCAATAAAAAGTGAATTAATTGATTTAAGGATTGATATAATTCTCTCTTATCACTTTAAATATCTAGACTTAATTAATTAACCCTTTCCTGTATAGATACATCTTTATTGCTAGGGTGATCAGGATCTAAACTGTTCGCTTTTTTATTCATTAGGTTACAGTGGAGCTCCGCTATATCGCAATCCGCTAAATCGCGAAATCCAATATAACGTGGTCCCCGTTTTTCCCCATAAAATGATACCGTATTTTGTCTTAGTCTTCGAACGGAAAAAAAAAATTTTCAGGCTGAACCAATATTTAGAGACGAGAAGTTTTATTGAAAGAAAGATTGTCCGAACATTTAGATATTATGAAACTAGGAAGTGATACATGAACATTAATTAACATGTCCGTAAACGTAAGCCGAGAATAAGTCAACACCTGTCAGACGTTTCTTCCTGTGAAATTTCTGCTAACCTTTTGTCAAGCAATTAACTCCATAGTTGTTAAATAAACATCCTATTGTTGTATAATCAACAAAAAATGCGACGGCTTCGCAAATAGGGGTGCAATAGATCAGTTGCAAACTGCCAATTCGGCGCAAGGCCTGTAATGCAGACACAAACACAACCTGATCAGAAATTAGCAATAATTATACTAGATACGCTGTCAATCAAACAATCAGCTGATTTAGAAATGAAATCATTCAGTTTGTTGACGGGTTGAAATTCTTTTGTACAATAGCGTCGATAGATTTTTGAGCAGTGCGCATAGTTATTGGATCTCCACTGTATTTCTGACCAAAATGTGACCACTGCAGATCCTGATCAGAAGGCATGGATGTGCTGGCTGATCTGGATCTACACTGGTCGCACATGCGTAAAAATGCGTATATATCAAGGATTGGGTTAATACATCTTGCATGGCTTGGCTAACATTGTTTCCTAAATTCTGCAGAAAAACGAGCTAAACCAAGTAAGGATATGTGAAATGATTGAAATTAGATGAATAACATGACTTGTTTTTGCTTTCTAATGCAAAAGTTCATGATTAAAAGCAATACCTTTTTAGACTGCTTAGCAAGATTTGAATGCTTAACACATAGTTTGGGAAGTTTGAAAGAAATAATATTAATAAAATGCTTTGTGATTGCAAATTGCAGTGTTTCTTACTTAGAATATAAATAAATTTAATACAGGTGGTATAGTGAACAATTATCATAGGTCAAATAGTGCTCTTGTTCATTAAATATATCTTTAATCAAACATTTAAATTATCGGTAGGGAAAAGAAGAGCCTGTCTGTTCAAATAAAAGAAATACTTAAGTAAATCTAGCGATCTCCTTGTTTGTCAGTGTAAACAGAATTGTTTGATTTGACAGATAGAACAGATACCAGGATTCGTTTCAGCCACTAATAGACCAAGGTGTTCAATTAAAATCATCTATCGTACATCTCATGTTATATTGAAGTGCTTAAATCAAGGGGAAAGACGTCGTGCCTTATTAAGAATATATTATGAGCTTTTAACCCTTTCCTCCATATATAGGCCTTTTTACATGAGTGCGACCACTGTAGATCCCAGTCAGCCAGCACAACCGTGTCATCTGATCTGGATCTGCACTGGTCGCATTTTGGTCAGAAATTACCTTATGAATTAAAATGCGAACAGTTTAGATCCTGATCAGATGGCATGGATGTGCTGGCTGATCTGGATCTAATCTGTTTGCCCTCGCAATAAAGGTGGCACTGTGTCTATGGAGGAAAGGGTTAACGAAGGAAAAAATGCCCAGCAGACAGTGAATCTCAACCACCTGCCATTTTAAGTTTAAGATTTATATTTAAGTGTAATTTTTTTTTACAAATTATCTTATTTTACTTGAAAGTACATGTAGTTGAGATAAGTTTGGTAAACACCATACTAGGGACCTATTTTGCATGCATAAATGCAAAAATTTTGACAAAACCAGCAGGGGAAGAGCATATTGGACGATAATACTAATCCGGTCTCCTGGAAGGGCTCAGCTGTTATAATGACAGAGACATTATTTTCAAATTAACTTTAATCATGTTAAATGATTTATGGATTAAGCCAGATATGCTCATAATATAGCCTACATAAAATAGATACAATGTGCTTTTATGTTGCATAAAATATATTTGATTTTTTATGGATTTATCACCTTAAGCCTGTCTCACACAGAACACACGGCTTATACGGTTGGCTACATGTGTAAACCGTACATACAACCGAACCAACGGTGGCCTTATCCGAGTTACACTCGAGCCATTCGATCGTATCCGTGAAAGCCGTGTATGATTTCTAAAACTTTTAAAAAACTGACACGGGTGCCATGTCCGTGTATGATCGTATAAGCGATCGTACAAGACGTGAGAGACCGTGTGAGACCGTACGAGACCGTATATACAACCGCACATGAAGTCCACTCCAAGAGTGAGCTCAACTGTGTCAATATCGTATATCAATCATATCGAACAAATGTCGGTGGGACCTTATGTAAACACTGTATATGTCCAGTTAATCGAGTAAAAGTCGTGTTTAATCGTACTAGGCCGTAACAGACCGTACTAGACCGTACTTGGAACTGTACAACAATCGTATGAAAATCATTTGCAAATCATGTTCAAACCGTGGCAAACCTTGCTTGATCAAGTATATCCGTGCTTTGTTCGTACATACTCATGCTACATTCGCGTCTAAATCGTACTAACTCATCCCCAGGTACGGTTGGAGCTCAATACTCGTACCAGTCAACCCGTGTATAACCGAGTATACCGTATTGGAACCGTATGCCCAACCGTGTTCTGTGTGAGACAGGCTTTAAGGTTCATAGTTTAGTCCAATTATCCCGTTACTCCATAGATACAACTTTATTGCTTGTGCAAACAGTGTAGATCCATATCAGCCGGCACATCCATGCCATCTTATCAGGATCTGCACTGTTCCTTTTTAGATTTGCTAGGTTGTTTCTGACCAATAAGCCACCAGTGCAGATCCAGATCAGATGGCATGGATATGCTGGCTGATCTGTTACTACATTGGTTGCACATGTGTTAAAACATGTATCTATGAAGTAAAATGTAATTAATAAACAAGATGTTCTTTATGTTGCATAAAATTAATTTGATTATTTTATGGTTTTAAACCTGATAGGTTCATAGTTTGGCCCGCTTATAAATAAACAAAATGTTGCTTTTATGTTGCATAAAATTAATTAGATTACTTTTTATTTTTATGCAATTTCTATTGAAAGTTTAATCTGCAATTGATTAAAAGGTCTTTGTTAGATTGCTAACATTTGTCAGAGTAACATGTTAATATTTTTTGTTTGACCTAGCCAAGGTTTAATAAATATTTGTATTCTGTAATAGGATTTAGAGATTTACATGTTTAACCGAAAAGTTTTTGTGCTATTGTACAAAGCAGCAATATATTCCACATAAAAAATTCAATTTGTGTGATTTTATTGCTTTAAGCAGAATTTAAATGAAACATTTAAATGTAACAAAGAGTTTCATTACAATGTTTAAAATGTCTAAAAGTAATGTTAACAGTTTTTATGCCCCCACGAAATGTGAGGCATATACAGTTGCTCTTGTCCATCTATCCGTACGTACGTACTTACATTATGTACATCCTCCAATTCTTGTGGCATAAACAATCGGGCGGATTTCTTTCAAACTTGCACAGATGATCAAGCAGGATGTGTAGATGATGGCAACAAATGATTTTTTCCTGCAGCCATTTTTACCAGAGTTGTGGCCCTTTGTTGTAACAAATGTTGTTTCAGCGGTGGTGGCATCCGTGTCTTCAGACACATTCTAGTATTATTTACCAACAAAATTACAGTTAGGTTTTGTTGTTTAAAGTTATGCTAAAGTTGTTAATTAATCAACTATAAGTCAACTATTAGTTTCATGGGGTGGGGTGAGAGGTGGGTGGTTGCAAGTGGGCAAGTGACTAAAACATTTTTAAATTGTATGAGATTCTGCAAATGTTGTAAATCTTGTTAGTCACCTTTGGGTTTATAGGGGTGTGGAGGCTACTAAAAGATTACTATTTGTTCATCAGAAATTCTATCCATCTGCTATTCTTGTTCAGATGGTTTTCAGTTATTTTGAAGTAACTTAGCACAAACGTTCATCTCTCTGAGACATAGTGTCTTGTGTAAAATTAATTACCCTATCTTAAAGGTCAGGGTCACACAATAAAATGTTGACAAAGTTCTTTTGTCAGCAGCAGAACTGAAACTTCTAAAGGGACTTAAGCCAGACTGTGATTGATTTTTAATGCTCAACCAAACTTTTCACAAACTTTTTCTCACTAACAAAGTGTGTCATATAAAGAACCTTGACACCAGAAAGGTCAAGGTCACACATATTTTGATCAGTGCTCTATGTAAATGAAGAGACGTTGATACATTTTTTGTAGTCTGTTTCAATGAGAGATATGTTACATGTTGCTGTACAAAAGTTTTAATTATAGCTCTCCTACCCCCACCTACCCACCACATAACAATAGAATGAGGGGAATAATTATGTAATTTTGTTCTCAGTTTGTCACAGAGAAACATGAAGTTTTGATACCTGCAAATCATGCATTACTTTTTTTTTAAGTTTGTGTTTAACAAGTCCAATTATGATTGATAAAGATTAAATCACCAACTGTTGTAACTTTTGCAGTTTTTAATTAAAATACTGTTAAATTTATTGTGTGTTAATTTGTCACAGTCATGACTTTTTCCCATAGAAAGGCCAAGTGGCAAATGTATGACATTGTTACAAAACATAAAGTTGCATGTTACGTATGAAAATTAATGTTTATGAATTATTACAATTTACACATTCCAAACTTTCAAGCAAATTCATTTTAATCTCCTTAGAACAAGAGACTTCCAAATGTGATCACTGTATATCTGTTGGGCACTAAGTTCTGCTCTTGTTACATTATTTTGTGATAAGTGTAGATCCAGATTTATAGCCAGATCTGGGTCTACATATGTACACTTTTCCATGTTCCGATAATAAGTTTTTATGATATCTGTATGATTACATTTACTAATTTAGTGGGCTGAGGTTTAGGTAACAAAGATCTGGTGTTTCACTTATCTTACTGGAGGGACAGATCCAGAGGGGATTCAGTGAGGTCCCTGCAACCCCCATTTTGAGCAGCAATTGCTATGCTTAATAGAGTACAACAACTTTTTGATGTAGCGCTTTTGTTGATAAAACTTGGGCTGCTGGCTCTTAAGACAAAGATTTCAGCAGAATGACCAGATATTTTCTTTGATTGTTTTTGATTAGAAGCCCGCTATAGGGGAAACAGAGGTGCGTATAGTTATAATGTGATGGTAACTTCATTGACCATTAGTTTGTACATCAGGTTGGAGTTGGGAGACCTGGCCCGGTGATTTTAAAACTTGTTTTCATGCTAAACTCAGTTTTGTGCTCACCGCTTTTTTTGTTGCAAACACACATTTGATAAATTAGAGAAGGCTTTCTGTTCATTTATTGATTAATTAATTTAAAAAATTAGATACAGCAGTCTGTTAATTGATTAATTAATTAATTAATTTCATAAATTAGAGCAGCCATCTCTTAATTGATTAATTAATTAATTAGTTTTTATTAATTAGAGACAGCAGTCCTTTAAATTAGTTAGTTATATAATATAATATTTCAGTAAAAAAAACTCGCAAAATGAGTTAAGCATGCATGAAAAAAGTCTTTATATCACGGTGACCTGGTGTGACAAAAATCTAAGAAATTACACATTTCATATTTTGCTACTCCTTAGACACAACCTGTCTTTTTGTTCAACAATCCTTTTGAATTTGTTCAGTGTTAGCTTAAAATTAAGACATATTTATGCTGTTACATTTTAGAAAAGTGTGAGTAACAGATATCCTTTTTTCATTTAAGTAACAAACATACTTGAAATCTCTGTTTCTCTTTTCAATGGCATTTCATTGTGTACAAACTGTTGGTCTCTGTGATGTTGTCACATTATTCAGGTAGTAAATTGTAGACTTCAAAACCATGCAACTTTAATATAGAGTTTAGTAAAAATAGTTACATTGATAATAGTATATGTTACTTATAAACACTATTAATATAAAGTGAGCAGGGTAACGTAACTGAAAATGTTGATACCTATGAAGATCTATTTGAGAATGTATCAAAGCAAATATTGGATTCTCATTTTGAAATAGCCACAGAGTCTGTAAAGTAAATTTACAATACATCAGTTGGTATACATGACTCTTCCTCAGAATTAGAGGTCAAAACAATCATAAAGTTGGATCATTTTTTATGCCCTCCTTCCACTCAACTGTTAATCAGTCACACCGTCATGTCACTGCAAAATCTCAACAGACTCCATTGACAAACTTGGGGAACTGCATCAGCAATGATCTGGTCGTGATAGATTGTGATCAAGGTCTTACTCTGGGCCAAAGGTCAAATTTCGTACCTCCATAACTCCTTGGAAATGTTTAAATTACTTAACACAAGTTAATGTTATCTCATTGATATGAATTGCAGGAGGGTTTAAGTCAAAGTCACACATAGATAGAAAGGTAAAATCTGTGAGTTTCTAGTCCTTTAATACTCACTGTGACATTGAAAAGTAAACATCTCATCATGTAGGTTTGAGGTCAAGGTCAAGTGTGAAGGTTAAAGGTCAAAACTTTGTTATGTTAAATTTTAAATTTGTTAAATTTGTGTTTTCACACCCTTGCTTGTATATTGAAGGATTAAGAAATAACTAGTCATGAGATACTCAAAGAGCTATTTTAAGGGTCAAGGTTATAGTTATAATGGTTGATGATCAACTTGCTTACTTGGTAAATTATTTCATGTCAGGAATTTTAAATGAATGTTGTTCTATGTTCAAAACTCAACCATTTGCAATGCATGGACATGGCCGAGATAACAGTTTCAAAGTCAGATAAATAAAAACTGTGTCTGGTCTAGTTCTGGTCACCTTTTTAAAAAATTGTTCAGTCATTTGTCTAATTAATAGATGTTCAGCTGTCATGTTCATAGATTATGTTCAAGGTCAGAATTGGTTACCCATTTAGCTGCCTGCAGTAAAGGTGGATGCTGGACACGGCTATCTTTAAGGCTTTGCATTATGTTGTTATCTTTAAGGCTTTGCATTATGTTGTTGTTTTTCTTTATGTTTATAGAATGTGTTGAACTTAATGTGGTTCTACTTTTAGGTCCTGGAGTGAAATCTGTTCATTGTTTTTGTTTGTTTTAACATGATTGTTTTTGAATGGTTTAGTTGAAACATAGTTTGTGTTTGAATAATAACATTGTTTTCAGTGCAACATACTATTAGATGTATTTCAGTCTGTATCTAAGATACATCTTCTTTAAGATATGTAACAGGTTTTATCAGTTCTATCATAATTGGTAAGTCAGGAGTCTGAGGTTAATTATTTTGAGCTCAATTTTCATAATTAAGTATTGAATTAATATTTAATGGTGTTCATTTGATTATGGAAAACATTTGAGTATGTGTAAAGCCTGATGGCACAGGTCAAAACAGTGTGCAAATTCCAGTAAATTGTGAGTGGCTTTTACTGTAGCCATGCCTCTTAAAGTAAAATCTCACACTGTGTACCATGATTATGATTCGTTTGATGAAAATGATTTCATCATAGAGGATGAAGTTGAAATGTAAATAATGTGTTGTATAGCTCATGAATTAAACTAGAATGGTTGGTGTCACAAAGAACATTTCTGAATTAACCCTTTCCTCCATAGATATTAATTGCTAGGGTGAACAGTTTAGATCCAGATCAGCCAGCACATTCGTGCACTCTGATCAGGATCTAAACTGTCAGCCTTTTTATTTGTTAGGTTGTCTCTGACCAATATGCGACCAGTGCAGATCCTGATCAGATGGCATGGATGTGCCGGCTGATCTGGATCTACACTGGTCGCACACATGTTAAAAGGGGTATATATGGAGGAAAGGGTTAAGACATAAATCCATTATTTTGTTAAGATATGTTACTTTAATGAAATGAAAATATTTTTTTAGATATGCTATTTAGATATTTTGCAAAGTAAATTTAATGGTTTTCAATAATTGGTAACATATTGCATGCTGAGTTTGATTGAGCTGAAAAGTTCTATAAACTGATCATTCCACCATGTACCAAATTGCAAGCATGTCTGTATGGTGTACTATTAATTTGAACTATCCCAATTAAAGTATGCTGTTTTAATTGTGGAGATTTTGAGAAAAACACATTATACAAGTGTTTTGGAATTTATATTTTTTATAACTGTCACATATAATGTTACTAGGATACGTGACCGTTATCTTTATAACTTTCAATTTCCTATTTCCTGGTCACCATAACTTTCATTAGGAAATAACAGATAGTGGTATGATCTATAGTAACTGAACTATCTACCTTTGAGTTGATGGATGATAATATGTCAGTCTTATTCTAACAGGAGAAAGTTCCTGGTAACATACACTGATAATTTGAGTTTAAAGCCCCAGCGCTAAACTTAAGTTAGAATATAGTATTGAACAATCATATTTGTCCATATAGACTCCAATATATAAACTCTCTAACAGAACACAAAAGGTCCGATCGAATTCTTTCTTATAGACGGGATTTTCAATGATATTGTTATATTATAGTTAACGAACTTTAAGAAGCTAAATATAACGGAGCTATATTTAGCACCGACGAAGAGACCACTTCATGTGCAATCTCGATTTTTGTGGCGTTTTCGGAAATCCTACTTTCTCTTTTAGTTGCGCGGACCAAATTTATTTTAGTAAATTAAAGTTTTATAAGCCCGAACTAATGCTGCAAATTTGTGCCTATAGTTCCAAATACATGTAATATTTCATATAAGAGCGGATTAAATTGAAGTAATGCCGCTTTAACAATTCATTCAATCCCAATAAAACACCACAATAAAATTATCAAAGATAGGATATGGGGAGATTGTTAATAACTGTTGTTTATGATTATTGAGGCATGTTTTATTGTTAACAAATATTTTTATGAAAATGTGTAATCTATGTGTTTTCATCACAAGAATTGGTATTGACATTAGATATGTTACTTAAAAAGTTTTTTCGAGTGTAAAATATTAACAGAGCCCATCTTGATATAATGGAAGAAAAATTGATGTATTATGATGATGTAAAGATTTGTTGTTTTAATTCTGTAAATTTATTCTGCAGGTCACTCCCACTCATCTTCATCGCCCTATCACAGTAGTAAGTGTAAATCGCCATGGTAACAGCGCAAATTACATCCTAATGCTTGCATGCAACCATTTTCTTGCCATTTTGCTGTATGATCGAAATGGCTTACTTTTAATACATAATGAATTTAGTTTTGTGTAATTCCATTTTTGTTGTAGTGCATGCAGGTGAAAACACCAGAAACAAGACGTAGACAATATTAGGTTTGATTTGTTTGATTTTTGTGTGCGGCAGCTTAAACAAAAAATAGTTGGTTACATCAATTTTTTATCATACTTCCAAAATTTGTCATATGCACCAGTTTGATTTCTTTTGCGGAGTGTATAAATTGAAAATTAATGATGTTGATATATGACATTGTATTACATGCTTTGAAAGTGTGAAATATGATTATGTCTGCCCTTCTAGCACTATGCAGAAGGCTTTGTTCCATTAGTTATTTAGTCACTGAACTTCGTAAAATTTCTTGCCTAATGAGGAAATATGGAGAATTTTTTGCCACACTGTTCCTTTTGTACCAGGAGAAATGTAATCAGGCCACTGTTTTCTTTCTCCCAGTTCCCTTTAACCCTTACCGACATATATATGCATTTATGGGCAAACTGTAGATCCAGATCAGCTGGCACATCTATGCAGTGTAATAAGGTTGCAAACTGTGATAATCCTGTGCCAACTGTTCTGGATCTACACTGACCACGCAATAAAATGTGTATATATTATGGAGTTAAAGGTTAATTCATGGTATACTCGCAAGTTCAAACCTTATAGTTACTAGTGTTGTTTTTTTTCACAGAGCACAGGCATTTATTGATTTCCTAGAAACCCTCATCCTGTTTTATTTTTGTTTTATTAAAAACAAAAATATAAATATAATTATTAGTTACTATAACTGCCCATTACAAATATCTAACTTCTCGACACCTTGTAGTCTTGGCATTTGACCTTTATTGCTTTATTACAAGCAGAATAAATTGTGACCATAAGCAATTTTTGGAAAAAAAGGTCTGAAAGCCTTCTGCTATTTTATTCTGGAAACTTAATCATTGATGAAAAAGGACTGTATTTGGTTTGGAATGACATTATGCCAGAAACTGTGTCATAGGTATGTCATAGGATAATCTTGACAAAGCACAACTTGTGTCACATTTGTGACCAGTGAAAACCCTGGCTGAGATAAGCATTGGCATGCAGTCTGATCAGGGATAAAGTTTTGTAAATCACACCTATGAAAAGTATCAAAGTATTGCATTGAAAGACTTGTGATCCCATTGTATTTATTTAGCATGATGGAGGTTAGAAAACCAACTCTTTCCTCGATATGTATGCCTTTATGGGCAAACATGGTAGATCCAGTTCAGCCGGCACATCCTTGCCATCTGATCAGGATCTGCAATGTCCACTTTAAGATTGCTTATGTTATTTCTGATCAAGATACGATCAGTGTAGATCCTGATTAGAGGGCATGGATGTGCATTCTGATCTGGATCTACACCGGTTGCACACGCATTAGAATGCATATACATGTATGTGGAGAAAAGGGTTAATAAGATGTGTCAAGTAAGAAGTTTTAGGTCCTGCGGACTGTATGTGTTAAGAAAAGACCAGTAAGGGTAGAGAAGGAAACATATAAGATATTAAACTAATATTTAAATGAATCAAATAAGCTTTAATATGCACACTTTCATTTCTAGCTGATAGCTCTAACAATGCAGTGAGTGTAGAAAATATTTCATTGTTGTTTATTATGTAATGTTTATGTTGTTTCTTTTGTTTTATAGCAATGCTGCAGCATTTAATTTGTATGATGTTGGTTTTGTAACCTTGTTTTCTTGCGTTAATTGATTTTATTTTACCTTAACCCTTTCCTCCATTGACACAACTTTATTGTGTGGGCGAACAGTGTGGGCACTGTTTGCTTTTTGAATTTTAGTTTTTTTCTGACTAAAGTGTGACCAGTGCAGATCCTAAACAGATGGCACAGATGTGCTGGCTGATCTGGATCTACACTGATTTTATGCGTAAAAATGTGTATATATGGAAGAAAGGGTTATTTATCCTGGAAATCCGGGAGCACATATGACTCGACATAGGCTCAGTAGATCCAGGTTGAACAATCACAGATTGTTGTGTTATATTTTAATAAAAAATCCTATTTATGATACATTTTACCTCAGTATGTTTTATATACGCTCAAGAGGTAAAGAAACACAGGGTGATTTCATTTGCAATATCGTGGCAATCCAAACTTGTTGCTCAAAAACAAGGAAAATCGTCCAAGGATCTCTCTGGGTTACAGAAAGGGATGGGGTAATTGAAAAATGTAATCGTAATTGATTTTTAATTACATTTTATCAAGTAATTGAATGTAACTTGTAATTGAACTTTTTTTCTTAACTTACAGTGCACATGGTAGTCTATCAAATGTCACATAATTGGATTGCATAATGATATTGTCCAGGGAAAGCATGAAACTGGGGAAAAACTAGGATCATCATCAAAGTTTCCCTGCATTTCTTTATCTCTTGAGTATATGAACCATACATTGAGAAAATATACTATCAATAAATTGCATAGTAATTATTTTAAGATATATCAGGAGACATATATTATATGTTAAACTGTAAATACACAGTGTCTTTTAAATTTAGTCACAAAATCACTGAATATAAGTATTTTAGGATCGAAGAACTAGAATATTTCACAAATATGACAAAAGACAATATTTACGAAGTGGTTTATATAGAAGTTAATGCCATCTCCTTTAATTGTTTTCTTTTTCAAGTGTTCGTCACTTTGCCACTTCAATACTTTATGTTATTTTACTGTTATTACAAAGATTTTTATGCAGATTTTCTGCCATGTGACATATTCCTATTCTACATTTCAGATTAAACAAATCAGTTTAGAGGATTTGTGAATCTGGGCCTTTATAAGCTTTCCTCGATAAGTATATTGTAATTTTATTGCAATTATAATATCAGAAATTTTAATATTTGCAATCAATGTGTTTCGCAGGTGATGAGTGCCGGACAGAGAGAGAGTTGCCACCCTTGATGCTAAGTCAAGACTTCAAGTCAAAGAATTTCAACTTTGGAAACCACTACTTTCATTTACACGGAGGTTTGCAAATATTAGCTTTTTCAGTATAAATATTTGTTTAAAGATTTTATCATCGGATAATTAAACATTGAAGTTATTATTCATTGTCAAGACATAGCAAAGACGTCACTGAGTAGTTTTAATTGTCATTAATTTTTTTATCAATTCAATATTTACTTTTTATGTTGCTCGGGCAAGCAGGTAGACACAGGGATCCTGCTGTCCAGCGGTGGCTGCAGTGTCAATTATCCTAACTTTAACATGAAACTTAACAACATAAATAAACAAATTGTCACCCTATTTCCACAATGTTGTAAGTCGTATTTTCCTCATTTCGAGAAAATCGACTTTGAAGTTTTGAAAGGCTAAATCTTGACTTTTACTTAATTGAATTTAATAAAAAAATATATCAGCTTGTGCAGATTTTTTTCATCTTTTTAGATATTACATAAAAAATAGTTTTGGATGGTTGATAATTTCAATATTTCAAAAAGAAAATAACATCACCTACAGAAAATTCACGCCTTTTTCAAAATTTTGTTAGAACCATTTTGTTTTAATGACTTACAACATTTTGGCCTTAAATTCAGTGGAAAATTACTGAATTACAACATTGTGGTCTAAAATACATGTTAACTATTTCATATATTTAGTAAAAATAAATGTGATAATATAGTGTTTATAATAGCATATAATCTCATATAGGATTAAACAGGAAACAATAAGCACTAGAAATCATTCCTCTGCCAAGGCAGAATGTTCCAAGACAGTTATCCGGACAACCATCAAAATCTTAATCATTTATACCCAAAGTCTATTTCCCATATTTACAGAAGATTTCATGCAAATCTATTCCTAACTTATAGAATAAAGACTCACAGACCAACCAACAGACATAGAGACAAAAGCTGGCAATTATATAACCTTGACGGGTATATAAATCCATATCAAAAAGTCCATATTATTTTATCTATGTGAACTCAAAGATCTTGTGGCTTTCAAAGTTCCCTTTTCATCTATTGTAATGAGGATTCAGATTCTTTTAGCAATGAATCAATCCGGTTATTGTCAATAGTAACATGTACTTCAAGTGCCACTGTTTCTCTGAATATCCAGCATCATTTACCCCAATGTCACCTGATCCTCAATTTGAATGAATTCTTATAAACGACAAAAAGTATAATTTTTAACTCTGTCTGTCACTGAGGAAATCAGCATCAAAGTTTCTAGCACCAAAGCAATTCTAAATTCTATCAAAATCTTAAAGAGTTCTACTTTCGGATTTAATGCATGTGATATAAGCCTCGTAATTATCTTCCACTTCTTCAAGCGTGGCTTTTGCTTTACTCGCTTTATGTTTATTAACCATTGTAAAAGTATTCAAGAAGCAGACAAGTATGTGTGGTTTAAATTCCTTTTCAGTTACATTTTTAATGAGAAATGAAATTACAAGTACACAAGAGAATATCTCTGAAATGTTTATAAGTTCAATGTCTAATCCACTACACAAACTTCAGTTTCTGTTTCAGTTATGATGTGTAATGACTCTAAGATGTTCATGTGAATTTTTAGTAAAAAAAAAGACACAGAACATCACGCTTTGGAAAATCCTTACAACAAGAATGTCATTACTGAGAAAAATATTACATTCACACCATTACACAAATTCCATTGTCGGTGCCTCGTATAAGAATCTTTAACACAGATATAGAACTTAAATATTAAGGGGCTAGGCGGCGTGGGCAGTAATATTGCATTTCCATTACTGTCCATGAACAAGCTAAATCAAACCGAGCCTGCAATATTTATGCCCCCACAAAGTGGGAGGCATATAGAGTTGCACTCGTCCGTACGTCTGTACGTCCGTACGTCCCCAAATCTTGTGGCATCAACTCCTCCTAAACTATAAGGCGGATTTCTTTCAAACTTGCACAGATGATCAAGCAGGATGTGTAGATGATCGTAAAGAAAGGATTTTTTCCTGCGACCATTTTTACCAGAGTTATGGCCCTTTGTTAATTTCAGTTATAAAATCTTGTGGCATCAACTTCTCCTAAACTACAAGGCAGATTTCTTGCAAACTTGCACAGATGATGAAGCAGGATGTGTAGATAATCGTGAAGAAAGGATTTCTTCCTGCGACCATTTTTACCAGAGTTAGGGCCCTTTGTTATATTCATTAATTAAATCTTGTGGCGTCAACTCCTCCAAAACTATAAGGCAGATTTCTTGCCAACTTGCACAGATGATGAAGCAGGATGTGTAGATGATCTTAAAGAAAGGATTTTTCCTGCGACCATTTTTACCAGAGTTATGGCCCTTTGTTAATTTCAGTAATTAAATCTTGTGGCATCAACTCCTCCAAAACTACAAGGCAGATTTCTTGCAAACTTGCACAGATGATGAAGCAGGATGTGTAGATGATCGTGAAGAAAGGATTTTTTCCTGCGACTATTTTTACCAGAGTTATGGCCCTTTGTTTTTTTTCAGTAATAATATCTTGTGGCATCAACTCCTCATTTACTTTTGGACAGATTTCTTTCTAACTTGCACACATGATCAAGATGGCTGGGTAGATGATCATAAAAAAAAGATTTTTTTCTGCTGCCATTTTTACCTCAGTTATGGCCCTTTGTTTATTTCACTTACAAAATTTTGTGGCATCAACTTCACATTTTCTAATTGGCTGATTTCTTTCAAACTTGCACAGATGATTAGACATGATGTGAAGATTGTTGTAAAGGACATTGTCTTGCAACAATTTTCACCACAGTTATGGCCTTTTGTTTATGTTAGTTATTAAATTTTGTGGCACTTACTCCTCATTTACTAATCATGATCACCACATGTTGTTAATACCTGGTACAAAATTTTGTAACAAATGTTATTGCAGCAGTGGGGGCATCAGTGTCCTGTGGACACAGTCTAGTTTCATATTTGTCATGTTCGATGGCTTTCTAAGTTCCCTTTTCATCTATTTAATGCCAAAAAAACTGACTTCTACGAAAGCATTCAGTAAGAACACCTTCAAACTCAGAAACAGTACAGTGACAGTCGTATCTCGAATATGGGAGCAAAACTTTCTGAAAAGATATCAAGTACTATATCGAAATTGAACTGTTTACTGAGTTTGACTTAACAACGGGCTAGATGGCGTGGGCAGTAATATGCATTGCCATTTCTGCCCAGGAGACTGAAATATTATATTGTCATGTTCAGTCGCTTTCCAAGTTCCCTTTTCATCTATTTTACGTTACAAATTGTCTCTAAATCTCAGTGTAAAACCAGTGCAATGGCTGACCCTTATTTTTTTTAAAGATCATTGAAAAACTGAAACTGTTTTAATGAT
Organism: Corbicula japonica; assembly: GCA_038501625.1. Classification (NCBI taxonomy): domain Eukaryota; kingdom Metazoa; phylum Mollusca; class Bivalvia; order Venerida; family Cyrenidae; genus Corbicula; species Corbicula japonica. The sequence goes on from JAZAYU010000080.1 coordinate 1,585,309, forward strand.
TTTGTTGAATTTCTTGCATGCATTGTTGATCATCATCTTTAGATTTTCCAACCCATTTTAACAAAATATTCTAACAATCACCTCCATCAGGAGGTCAATTAACAGAACTAAAATATTACTCAGAATACATTTTACTGTAAAAGTGTTTTTAAACAGTTATCTAAATGTGAGCTAAATTTACTTTGTATTCTTGAAAGATGTAGACTCCAACCCACCATATTAAACTGTCAGCTTTCTGATTATAGAAAGAGATGAACTAAGAATTTCTACAGGCCATTACCAATTAACAGTGAAATAAATTGGACGTTTAAGTCTCTAACGCTTATCACTCTGCCAAATATGCAATTTTACAATTTATTAGATACAGTTATAGCGAGAAATATAATTGAATGCTTTTCAGCTAAAAACACAGTCTTTAATACAAGTTTGTCCGAAAGATGCTCTATCCGAATTACTGGTAAAGTTACAGAGGCCTGAATAACCTGTATTTCTCCTTTATTGTTGATGTTTTTAGTTTGATTTCTGATGGAGTATAACAGTTTGTTTACAAATCTGAAACTAAAGGTCACCTAATGTAAAAACCTTACATGCTGGAGTAAAAAGAATGATGCCAAGAAAAATTCCACAGTGTCGGCCATCTTGCTACAAGGTATTCACGTGACCGAAATCTCGGCATGCTATTGGCTCAAGAGTTAGAACAATATGGATTTGAGAATGATTGCTTTTTTCGGACATACAACAAACTGGTGCTTATAAAATCTCATTAAGTGTTATTTCCACAGTGAAACAACTCACACCATTCGATAGAGCTTTAAAAGAGAAAAATTTTGATACCAAACACTAATATTTTTCAAAAAATGGAGTTACAACACTATGGAATTAGGGTGACGAAATGTTACCTATAACTTTGAAAGTACTTGTCCTATTCACTTAATACTTGGAATGAACAAAGCCATCTGTGACAGCAAGAATGATAACTCCTGTTTGACTGTTTTTCGGTTATGTCTATTTCAAATGCAATTGAATGGCGACAAGTGTTCCGTGGAACACCAAATTCTAGACATCTCAGACATGATTTTTTCACACAAGACAGTTGTAAAAATTGCTGTTTGCAATTAATATGATTTCATTCTAATACAAATAAATAAGCCAAAGAAAGTCATCAAATAAAATTATTTTATAAAATAAAATGTACAATAAAAAAATAAAAAAATGCATTGAAAGTTCACATGTAATCATTTTTAATAATAATTATAGGGTATATTAATGGATACCTATATAAACTTTAAGTTAGGCGACTGACTTTTTTGTACATTGACAAATGACCTATATAAAGGAAGACAAATGACCTATATAAAGGTAGACAAAATAATGACCTTTACAAAGGTAGACAAATGATCTATGTAAAGGTAGACAAATGACCTTTATAAAGGTCGACAAATGACCTATATAAAGACTGACAAATGAATTATAAGCAGATTGACAAATGACCTGTATAAAGGTAGACAAATGACCTTTATACAGGTAGACAAATGACTTATATGATGATTGACAAATTACCTATATAAATGAAGTCAAATGACCTATATAAATATTGACAAATGCCCTATATGAATATTGACAAATGACATATATGAATATTGGCAAATGACCTATATATAAAGATTGATAAATGACCTATATCAAGATGGACATATAACTTATATAGAGGTAGACAACTGACCTATATAAAAACTAACAAATGAACTTTAAAAATGTTGACAAATGACACCTGAATATTGAAAAATGACAATTATGGATATTGACAAATGACCTATATGAAGATTGACAAATGACCTATATGCAGATTGACAAATGACCTACATAAAGATTGACAAATGACCTATATAAAGGTAGACAAATGACATTTATCAAGATCAACCAATGACCTATATACAATATAAAGTTTCGCAAATTATATACCAAGGTAAAGATTAAAAACTAATATTTATCAAAATTAACAAATGACCTTTACAGAAAGTTGAAAAATGAGCTATTTATTTATTAAATTAATATATTCATATTTCATGTGTAGGTATAATGATTGACTTGGAAACAGATCAGCTGGTGGAGAATCCACACAAGTTTGAGGGTGTGTATGACAACATCTTGAAGGAAGCCAAGGTGTACCTGAGTAAAATCCTCGACATGGAGAACACCATGCTGGAACATTACAAGGTGCCCATGACCAACATTGATGGCAAAAAGTAAGTTAACCCTTTCCTCCATAGACACACATAGGGTGTTTCATAATATGTGATACACTTTTAACCGAATGTCTTTTTTATGTTAGAATGTCCGCAACATTGAAACATGTACCATTTAAAAGAAAAATGCTGTCCAATTTTATTGAGTGTAGTTTTACCCATTACAGTTTCTTATAAAATATTTAAAATACGTTTGAAAACAGGATCCGTTTACATCATGTACTCAAAATGACGTCCATTCTGACGTCGCACCATCTCCACACGTTTTATGAAATTTATCATCACGTTGTTGCACATGTCACTGGTTATCTTTCTGATTTCACGTCTGATGGACAATTTGAGCTCCTCTGTAGATTTCGGCTGCATGCTATAAACTCTATCCTTGAGATGACCCCAAAGAAAGAAATCCAAAGGGCTGAGATCCGGAGAGTGTGGTGGCCAAGGGCATTTCATCTTTAGAGAGATGAATCGTGTGGCAAATGTTTGTCTAAGCCATTCAAGAACTTTCTGTGTGGTGTGAGGAGCGGCACCGTCTTGTTGGAACCATATTTGTGTCATATCGACCCCTTTCCGACGGAGAGCAGGCAGGAACTTGTATTTGAGAAGAGACAAATAGCATTCACTATTGATGGTCTCAGTATTTCCGGCTTGATCTTGGAAAAAGAATGGCCCAATTATTCCTGTAGAGCTAATGGCTGCCCATACAGTTACTTTCTCGGCATGACATGGTTTCTCTACAAAAATGCCATAATTTACGTTGCATACAAAATGGTGAAATGTCTAGTTTATTATAGTACAAACATTGTAGTTATAGCTATATTATCAGTGAAACAACAATTATTTGAAAGTGTATCACATATTATGAAACACCCTGTATAATGCGTGGGCAAACGGTTTAGATCCAGTTCAGCCGGCACATCCATGCTCTCTGATCAGGATCTAAACTGTTCACTCTTTGATTTGTTAGGTTATTTCTGACCAAAATGCAACCAGTGCAGATCCTGATCAGATGACATGGATGTGCCTGCTGATCTGGATCTACACTTGTCGCACAATCGTAAAAATGCGTATTAAAAATTTTATGGAGGAAAGGGTTAATGTGTTTACCCTTTCCTCCATAATATTTATGCCTTTTAACATGTTTGCAACAAGTGTCGATCCAGATCAGCTTTCACATCCACACTGTCTGATCTGGATCTGAGTGTTAGCTTTTTGGTCAGGAATAACCGAATGATACTTAAAGCAAACAGTGCAGATCCTGATCAGGATGTGCTGGATAATTTGGATCTTCACTGTTTGCACATGGGATAAAAGGTGTTTATATAGAGACAATTACAGCTTTTGAACTTCATATGATCAGTATTTATTAATAATCATTTATATTATTTAATTGGTCTAGACTGGCACAGCTGTGTGGCTGATTTAATTTGGGATTTATAGTGAAAGATTTCCTAATCCTTTGAAATATACTGACTGCAATACTATTGGACAAAATAATAATTTCAATGACAAAATCTGCTAATTGTTGGCAGGTGGCAGATTTACTGAGACCAATTACCTGTACAATCAATTAATTATTCAGTAAACTTTTTTTTTTTACCAAAATCTATGTATCAATAGTTATCACAAGGTGTAAGACCCCTATATAAACTAAAGTAAACAAGAAACATTTCAAAAAGCTTGCAATCATAGCTCTTATCATTTGCTAAGGTGTTTAACTTATTTGCTTTTAAAGCTAATTGTTGGTACATTATTTTCAGCAAAAAAACTATAGGTCATATATCAATTAATAGAGACCCGACACCTTGTAATGGTGCACTTTTTTTCAACTCTGTGTGAACATCAAAACTGTTTTGTATAAGCCATCTTATATCAGGGCCTATTTTCATACATTATTGCATATCCAGACATTAATACTGCTGCGGATGCAAATTGTACACAGTGTATTTAGCACATATCAATTTCAGTTTCTAAGTAATCTGATATGACTTTGCTTTCAGTTATTACGTGATATGTCTGGATTTTGAGACATTCTACCCGACCAATCCTCAGAAGCCGCTGTGGGTGAAGGTTTACCATGAGGAGCTGAACAAGCTCAAACCCAAGAAGCTGCCAATGAGTGACATCCATTTACATGAGCAGTTCAAGAAATACTTTGGCTATAAGAAGGCTATCAAATGCAAGGTAGGAGTAATATAATAAGCAACTACAGGGATATCAAATCGTACCCGGTGAACCTATCAGATGGTCAGTGTGTCCAGCTTGCAGATAGGGTCAGCTGGTGTAATCACTTTAGCAGCCTGTTATCGCTTTAGTTGCAGATGTTATATATAACGATAGTTATACAAACTTTATGTAACGGTAGTTATATAAACAGTCAAGGTCTTTTTATACTGGGCTAAATAGGCAGTCCAGAGCGGCATTCTTAGCAGCTCATCCGAGCGGCCGACAACAAGGGCTCTGAGGCCGACCCTTACTGAAGTGTTGTTATTGTTCTTCTCTTGCGGTAGCATTCCGCGACAGTACGATTGAAATGATAATAGTGAGCTTTATTTTTCATTTTCTGATCAATCTTAAATTTTATTTATAGATATTTATTGCCCAGATGGAGATGGAGGTCCGTATCATCCTTGTCCGGACAATAACTTGAGAATGGTTTGAGCTGACTAAACTAAAATTGGTACACCCATGCAGTCTTATTAGGTTCTTCAGCAGTCACTGTTAGGTTTATTGAGTTATTTCCGACCAAGAAGCACAGGGTAAATCCTGGTCAGGCTGCAGGGACACACCTGGGATAAAAGCTTTCGACCTTAGGCTAGGAATTGAGAGCTGATATTTAATGCCCATTCATGATGTATTTGTTGTGCCCAAGCTAACCCTTTACTCCATATGTACACATTTTAACATGTATGACCAGTGTAGATTCAGATCAGCCAGCACATCCATGCTGGTCACATCTTGATCAGAAATAAATAAATTAAAAAGTGAAGAGTGCAGATCTGATCAGAGTGCCAGCTGATCTGGATCTACACAGTTTGCCCACACAATAAAGTTGTAGCTATGAAGGAAAGGGTTAAAACAGCATTTTCTTCCATTTATCATATATAAGAAATGCTATATTTTCATTCAGACACCGTACAATGGCTTGAAGGAGTGTGCCAAGCGGGGTCTTGTAGCAATGTTCTCGGCATTATGTAGAAAGATGATGCAGGCATCGCGCCTTGGCAAACAAGATGAACACGGTCTATCTCTCATGCATTATGCTGCTATGAACAACCATCCGCAGATCATCGCTATGTTGCTGATACAGTCGATGGATGTCAATGTTCGCAGGAACAACATCATGGGTACAGGTATGCCATGTTCAGTTTTACTTTATTGGCTGTTGACCCTTTACTCCATGGGATATGGCTGTTATCCACTGGTGAACAGTGTAGATCCAGATCAGGTCGCACAGATCTGCAAGCTGATTGGGATCTACACTGTTTGCATGTGATAAAACCTATATATATGGAATAAAGGGTTGTAATGTGTAGATGTTTGAAAATAAATGAGGAAAAATCTCATTTTTAATTGCATGGAAGGGTGTGATTTCAATATGATTTGTTTTATGATTGGGCAAATGTGTTCTGTTCCATTTAACCATTTCCTCCATAAATATGCATATTTACGCATGTGCAACCAATATAGATCCAGATCAGCACATCCATGCCGTCTGATCAGGATCTGCACTGGTCGCTTTTGGTCAGAAATAACCTAATAAATCAAATTCTAACAATGAGATCCCGATCAGACAGTACGTATGTGCCGGCTGTTCTGGATCTACACTGTTCACCCATGCCATAAATGCGTATATATGGAGGAAAGGGTTTAAAGTTTTTAAACAAAACAACAAAATGCCTACCATAGTGGTGTACAATATACAGTAACATATCCAATGCCTCTAAGCATTATAGTGGCTATTTCAGGCTAATAAAAAGTAATGTTTGTCATGCAAGTCGAGTGTAATATCGATCACTGTTCTAGTTTCCTGTAAACTTTTAAAAGTTATAGGGTGTAGGGAAGGTTTTATATGATTTAAATGATGATAGTTGCATCAATATTACAACTTTGTTGTTGTTGTTTGTAAACAAGGTCAAGTGACGACAGACGGTTAGTATTTTCTTTGATAGAATAAAGGCATGGTTGCACATACAATTTTGATGATGATTTTATAAGGGAATCACAGAGCACTGATAAATGAACACTAGTAGATGTTGTGTCTATGGGAACAAACTTACGGATTGAGCCAGTGCATGGGACTTTCACCCTTTTTGGCAGAAATAATGCTATTTAACCCTTTACCCCATATATATGTGTTTTAATGCATGTGTGATCAGTGTGGATCTAGATCAGCCAGCACATTCATGATCTGGAGCTCCATTGGTCACATCTTGGTTGGAAATAACTTTATGAAGCTAAAATCAAACAGTGTAGATCCTGATCAGACAGTACAGATGTCCTATCTGATCAGAATCAACATTAATCGCCTACACATTAAAGGAGTATTTGTGGAGTAAAAGATATAGCAAAGTAATTTTCTGCAAATTTAATGTCATGCAATAAGGGTATAAATTTGATGCATTGGCTCAATTATTTATTTTACTGGGCCGTTGTGTTTATACTTAGTAATACTTGATTTATTGTCAGTTAATTAATTCTTACATCAGATTATGATAGAGAATTTCCAGCCAGAAAAAGGAATAAAGAAGTACCTACCGGTAATTTAATACAAGAAAAAATGCCCTCCTGTTATATACCCATGTTGTCATTTTACCAACTTGTCCAGGTTTTTAAAATGTCACATTTTGTCATGTTGGTGTTGATGTGAATTTTCACAATGTTGTGTTAACCCTTTCCTCCATATACACACCTTTATTGCATTAGCCAACACTGCAGATCCAGATCAGCCGGCACATCCGTGCTGTCTGATCAGGATCTGCACTGTTCGCTGCATGATTCGTTAGGTTATTTCTGACCAAAACGGACCAGTGCAGATCCTGATCAGATGGCATGGATGTGCCGGCTGATCTGGATCTACACTGGTCGCACATGCTTAAAAATGTGTATATATGAAGTAAAGGGTTAACCCTTTACTCTGAATATACAGGTTTTTTGGCATGTGTGAACAGTGTAGATCCAGATCAGCCAGCACATCTTTGCCACCTGATTAGGATCTTGACTGGTTACATATTGGTCAGAAAAAATGTTATCAATAAAAAAGCGAACAGTGTAGATCCTGATCAGATGGCTCAGATGGCCAGCTGATCTGGATCTATACTGTTTGCATAAGAGGTAAAGATGTATCTAAGGAGTAAAGGGTGAAAATGTTCCTATTTTGTTGTGGACACAATCGTATTTTGATATAAATGATTTATTGGGTAAGATAGATTGGATTTAAGGGTTTATTGTTTTTATTGGATTGAATAGATAGCAGGAAAAATGAAAACAAATTAATTTTTACAAGTTTTGTAATCTTAAATATTTTTTTAAGAATTTTATAATTTGAAAAATTTATATTATATAACACAGTATCAGTAAGCAAGTGGGATTATTTTATTAAAGTATATGATATATATGTATTATAGAAAAACTTATGCATGCGTGTTAACTTGGCACGTTGAAGCTTCCTACTCTTAAAAAATTGCTGCTATTGACAAGCCATCGGTCATATTCAGTTCGATCCATTTAGGAGGTAGACTGGGCCCAAGATCATAAAACTAAGTTTTGAGATCAGTCTCAAATCTCAAGGATCTGATTGGCTGAAATGGCGACTGGTCGCCATTTCAGCCAATCAGATGCTTGAGATTTGAGACTGATCTCCAGATTTAGTTTTATGATCTTGAGCCCATATGGTCTCAAGTTTGGTGTTTCTTTCAAAATTTAATATTCTTTTTTTCCTCAAATCTGTTGTTGTTTTTTTTTCTTATCAATGACAGAATTCAGCCTAATAGAAGGTATCAAGTTTAATCTTTGGCCATTTACAATACATCATTATTGCTAAGACAAAATTTAGTTAAACCAATTACTCAATATTAACAGGTTTTTTCGTATGTGTAACCAGTGTAGATCAAGATCATATGGCACATTTGTGCCATATGATCTGGATTTACACTTACTGCTTCTTGGTCAGAAAAAAACTGATGACTCAAAAAGCAAACAGTGTAGAACCTGATCAGACAGCATTGATGTACCAGCTGATCTGGATCTACACTTTTGGCCCATGGAGTAAAGACTTCAGATTATCAGTAATGTGACACTGCCATAACAAAAGAAATTAGTCACAGTTATCCTGTTAACCAGAACTTTTGTGGTTGTTGGATGTCGCCATGGATTGTGTTTGTTTTGTACGGTAGAGCTCTAATACATTGCGATCCAATATATCGCTTTTGTTACCCGATATATCACAAAATCCTATTTATTGTCAATGACCAATGATTAGTGTGACAAGCTAATTGCAGGTCATATATGGTGGTTCAAAATACCACAGAATCAAATATATATTGTGATAAGTGCTGGTTTTATATCAGGGATCTGTGCCCAAGTCGCCATTTCAGCCAATCAGATCCTTGAGATTTGAGACTGATCTCAAAACTTAGTTTTATGATCTTGGGCCCTGGTATCATGCCTTTTTGAAGGTGTGGGCCCAAAAACTGCGACATATTGGAGCTCTACCATATTTGTATTTCCTTGGATGTAAAAAATTGAAAAATTTCAGGTTTAGAAAGGTTTGCATGAAAAAATGAAATGTCCAAATACTTGTATAAGTGACATTTGTTAATTGTTAATGTAGAATTTGCTTGTTGTTTTTTGTTGCACAGAGGGTGGTGAGAACAAGGGTTCGAATGCACCTGGAGGGATGACCTACTACCTTCTTGAAATATGTAACGCTATTAATAAACATTTAGAATTCCAATATGGAGGAGAGTAGAACAAGATTAAAATATTGACATGAAAACTGTTTCCTCTATATTTCTTGTTAACCTTTTACTTCATGTATACAGATTTACCATGTGTGCAAACAGGGTAGATCCAGATCAGCCATGTCTGTGCTGTCTGATCTGACCATATTTGACCAGTGCAGATCCAGATCAGATTGGGATCTACACTGCTTGCTTCTTGGTAGTAAATTGCCTTATGAATTTAAATGTGAACAGTGTATATCCTGATCAGATGGCATGGATATGCCCGCTGATCTTGATCTACACTGTTCACCATGAGATAACGGCCATATCGCAAGGAGTAAAGGTTTAAATTGCAGATAAATTGAAAGAAAAAATATTTTAACCAAACATGATGCTTTTAGTTGAACTAAGCATATTACATACATTTACCAAACTTGTGATTTCTAAGACCAGTGTTAAAGCTTATGCTTATATATTTAGCAATCTGTTTCCAATAAGTTATGTTGCACTTTAAAATGGTTTTCATGTCAGTGATGTTTTAACAAAGAGATTTTCTTTCACTTTTGCAGCTTAGGATCACTCTTTATAAAGGCCAGGAAACAAAACAGGGCTGAAGGTTAAAAAACTGAGTTTGGAAACCAGTCTCAAATCTCAAGCATCTGATTGGCTGAAATGGCGACCAGTCGCCATTTCAGCCAATCAGATGCTTGAGATTTGAGACTGGTTTCCATGCTCAGTTTTATAACCTTGCACACAGGTTTTAGTTCCAGACATCCCAAAATAAGCTCTTTCCAATTCTAGCTCACCTCTGCTTTGTAGGGCATAAATCATCACCTGTGATCATCAAATATATTTGTTAACATGATAGAGGCCACAGATTTCATCAGAATATCATGACATTACCTCAATATATTTGCCTTCATGATGTCTCTAACAAATTTAAAAGGTCATCTTTGATCAAAAACTAGGTCACCAGGTCAAAAACCTGTGAACAAAGTAGAAGCCACATCTTCATAGGTATCTGAAATTCAAGATAGCTAACTCTTGATTGAAGTTGATGCAGATTATGACCCTTTTTGACTTAAAAATTTTTATCATGCAAGCTACTCTCATGCATCTATTTTAAGTAATCTCTTAGGGGTTGATTTGAAATTTTGATGTAGTTGAGGTATCAAACAGACAAGTAAGCGTAATTTTGGTTTACTTGGCTGCAAATTTTGGCTCATGAGTGACATGGAAAATTTGGTTTAAGTTTAATTCAAGCTACTATTATGCAAATATATTTAGGGTCACTAGGCCAAATTGAAGTAAACCTTGTTGTCAATTTTCAGAAATTAAAACTTTCATGCAATACTGAATTTCATGTTGGTTTTTAAATAATTGTTAAAAAGATCTGCCCAAGACATCCACAAAAAATTAGACCCACTCAAACATGAATTTACAGTAAGCCCTTCCATTTGTTATATTGATATGTTTTGGAACTAAAACTACTGTTTTGTTTGGCCTAGATACATGTATCCTTGATACATCTATATCTGGAGACTGGGCTCTTTGCTTCAAAGAAATCCCTAGAACTAACATTTTCTATTGCAGGTCAGCAACAGCATTAATTTTATATTAACCCTTTCCTGGATATATACGCATTTTTACGCATGTGCGACCAGTGTAGATCCAGATCAGCCGGCACATCCGTGCCGTCTGATCAGGATCTGCACTGGTCGCATTTTGATCAGAAATAACCTAATGAATCAAGAAGCGAACAGTTTAGATCCTGATCAGACGGCACGGATGTGCCGGCTGATCTGGATCTAAACTGTTCGCCCTAGCAATAAAGGTGTATCTATACAGGAAAGGGTTAAGCTTATCCCTTTACTCCATAAATATGCCTTTTATCTCATGTGTGAATAGTGTAGACCCAGATCAGCTGGCATATCGGTGCTATCTGATCAGAATCTGCACACTTTGCTACTTGGTCAGAAATAACCTAACAAATCTAAAAGCAAACATTGTAGGTCCTAATCAGATCAGCAGGCAAATCTGTGCCCAAGGTTATAAAACTGAGCATGGAAACCAGTCTCAAATCTCAAGCATCTGATTGGCTGAGATGGCAACCAGTCGCCATTTCAGCCAATCTGATGCTTGAGATTTGAGACTGGTTTCCAATCTCAGCTTTTTAACCTTAAGCCCTTGATCTACAGATTCTACACTGTTCCGTCATGTGATAAAAGACGTATCCATGGAGAAAAGTGTTTAACACAACGTATTTGGCAACATCACATTACCCTTTTCATAATGCACAAGCCATATGTATTTAGGGTGCAAGATCGTAATAGTGAGATTTGAGTCTAGTCTCATATCTCAGCCTTTTTATTGGTCCGTTCTCCAGTCTTACTGTTATGATTTTAGGCCCAAGCTTTCCTGAACCTGGAAAATACCATGAGAAACCTGGTCCCAAGGTTATAAAACTAAGAATGGAAACCAGTCTCAAATCTCAAGCATCTGATTGGCTGAAATGGCGACCAGTCAATCAGATGCTTTAAATTTGAGACTGGTCTCCAAGCTCAGTTTTATAATCTTCAGGCCTGGGTCATTGTGCGCCATATGACAATCTTGGCTCACAATCTGTCCAAAAATTGCTTCAGATTTTGCAGCTTCACTAAATAGCCTGAATATCTGCAGGACAATAGACTAGTACTTAAACCTTTTACTCCATATATATGCATTTTGCATGTGCAAACAGTGATCCAAACCAGCTGGCACATCTGTGGCATCTGATCAGGATCTGTTTTGCGCTTTTTTGTTAGAAATAACCTAATAAATTTAAAAGCTTAAAGTGTAGATACTGATCAGATGGCATGGATGTGCCAGCTTATCTGGATTAGCACTGGTTGCACATGATCAAATGCATATAAATGGAGTAAAGGGTTCATTGAGGATGTAGGCAGCAATGGTCAAGTCAGTATATGAATGCTATCTCTTTGGTTGATTGATTGGATGAGGTAGACATGGCATTACCTGTTAAGCCATGTATACTGGTAATATAGCCCTTTCCTTGACATATACGCATTTTTACGCATGTGCGACCAGTGTAGATCCAGATCAGCCGGCACATCTGTGCCGTCTGACCAGGATCTGCACTGGTCGCATTTCGGTCAGAAATAACCTAATGAATCAAAAAGTGAACAGTTTAGATCCTGATCAGATGGCACAGATGTGCCGGCTGATCTGGGTCTAAACTGTTTGCCCTAGCAATAAAGGTGTATCTATACAGGAAAGGGATAGTTAACATCGATTTAATTAAAATAAAAGATATGCACAGCTCTTGCCAAATAGCATGTAAGGTATCATCGCAGGAGTGTGTGATGATTTTTTAAACCTTAGTTTTAACATAAAAGTTTAAGATATTGGTTCTTAGGGAAAAATGCTTCTTCTTGTTTCATTAATAGAACAGTATTTCAACTATGGATTAAGGGAGAATACTCAGATAAATTTTTCCAACTATGGAGTAAGAGAGAATATTCCATATTCTAAATTTTGGAGAATCAATTTATGTCATTGAATTTGTTCACCCTTTTTTGACACCAACCAGAAACCTTTATAATTATCAAGGTTTTAACCTCAACTAATGAGAAAATGTATTTTTGGTTTTATGTTTTTCATATCTATTGTCTTGGCAGAGGATAGCTTTGAGTCAGTTTGCAGTCTGACCTTCACAATAATTTTGCTAGATAAGACCTTGACCTTTGACCTTTATAACTGTTAGTAACCTTTATGTTTATTTTTTCTGGCCTTCTTAGCCTCTAGAGTTGGAAGTGCAAAAGATAGTAAGGATAGAGAAGTGGTCATGGTGACCCCTGTGCCAGGGTCACAAGGTACAAGGATGTGACCTTGAACTTTTATCATTGTCAGTAACAAGAGTTATTTTGATTGTTATGTGACTAAAATATAGATGAATGCTAAAATACTTTCTAAGTAAGATGTGATGTGACTTTACATTAATATTGCATGATAATTGAAAATTAATTTTGTAGTGTACTATAAAAATGATATAAAAGTGTGTTTATTGATATTTTAGTATCCCCACAAGAATATTTCAAAGTTGTGTTTCAGACTTTTTTCTTTAAGTAAGTAGCATCACCTTAGTGCAGTAACAATATAACAACTTCTTATTTTCATGTTATATCATTTTTGTGCTAAGGTGACGATATATGGAAAAAGTAACAGTTATTGTCAATAAAAAAATAAGACAAAATGGAATATGTTGGAGTGGATGTCGTCAAATTTCCTGCTGCAAAATGTCAAAATAAATATGATTTTATCACAGACTAAAAAAAAAAAGTCTTAACCAATCAACAAGTTACTGTCTAATATGACGGATTCACCTTTCTATCAGTTTGAGCCAGCCCATTATTGTTCTGGAATATGGCTCTACAGAGGTCAGGCTTATGATAAATGCTATACTTTGAACTTTTAACAAGAGTTAATTTAAATTCAATTACAACAGTTGATGAAACCCTAAAATATTAACACAATGTTGCTTTATTGACAAAAAGGTAATCTTTCTGTCATATTTGCAAGGTCAAGTATTGATGAAGTCCTTCATAGACCTGGTTCAATATTTTATTACTAGCAGATAATGAAATATTGTGCTTAAGTGCTTGTTTTACCTGATTTGGCATATGTGAATGACTTTTGATGGCTGTATTTGTCCGACTTTATAATTCAGGCCCTGACTGAATTAAATTATTATTGTATATCTGGAAAAAGAAATTTCGAAATGTTTGTTTAATTTGTCATTCTTATAATATTTTACAGGTTCCTCAGATTTTACTCTGATATTAACGAAAACATATATTTTTATATATTAGTTCTTCTGTTTTTGTAAAGGTCTCTGGCACTAAAATGGAGGTGGTCACTGAAAAAAGTGAAATTTATAATTGATAAGTTCATAAGGATGTTATAAATTAATTTGGACTTTCCGAAATTTAAGTGTAAGATTCAAGTGGTTTAGTGTAGCACGAATCTGTCTTGTTCACAAATAAGACTCAACTTGCACCTCTTTTACTGTTACATCTTTGGACCTAATGCTCCATTTACTTTGAGAGGAGAACCTCAAAATTATGTCAACTTCTTGAATAAAAACTAAAAGAAAGTGTTTATGCACCCTATGTTTATTATCAAAAGAGCAGTCGACTCTTTGAATAAATTGATAAGAATAACTAAGTTATTACTTTGTCAAAGATTTACTCTGGACAGTTTAATGAACTATCTAATAATGTTATGAATTCATTTTAAATGAAATGATATGACTAAAAGTAATGAAATTTGCTTAAAGGAAATGTCAGTAAGACATTCTTTTGCGAAAATGGAGCTCTAATATACATGGATAAGAAAAAGAAAGGAATGTGTTGTTTTTTGTTAATTATACATTTAACCCTTTCCTCCAGGTAAACATGTTTTTACTCGTGGCCGAAGGATAAGTGCACAAATTGCTCTGGATCTACACTGTACGTCCATGCAATAGTGGTTTATCTTTGGAGTAAAGGGTTAAAAAAATCATTTACCAGATTTCCGGCTGGTCAGTGTATAACATATTTATATTTATTTCACTGAATACATTGTGAAACTTACGATATGCTGTCATTATTATTATTACATACTTTTGTTTAATCAAATACTAACAATTTCCAATTTAAACATTTAAAACCACTTTAAATTTGTATAGAATTTATTTAACAAAACTAAATTTTGCAAGACATCTTCGTTATTTCAACTATACTCTTATCTAAATGTAAATAATTCTGTAGTTAAAGTTTTGTTTTTTTTTAATTATGTACTCATCATTCATCATGATGTATTTTAAGTTTGTATCCATGTTTTGTAGATATTTGATATATGTGTACATTTAAGATTGTTTTATATTTACACAACACTTTGATAAATTTTTAGACATAATATGTTGTTGTTTTTCATCAAAAGACAAAGTTAACAGTAAAATATTGATTAATCGATGTTTTTCATATGCCTGATACAGGTCCTACAGCAATTCATGTGGCTGCAAGATGCGGGGCCCTGGACACAGTTGCCTGTTTACTGGCAAACTATGCCAACATACTGGCAACAGACCAGGATGGCTGGGCACCAGTGCACCATGCTGCGTTCTTTGACCACTACCCGGTGGTGAAGCTGATGATCAGGAAGAATAAAGGTCTCATGGAGCTAGTCACTAGAAATGAGTAAGTATTAATTCACTGCCTAAGATAATAATGCTGAGACTGGAAACCAGTATCAAATCTCAAGCATCTGATTGGTTGAAATCGAGAATGGTTTCCATTTTGGAATGAACTTACAATTATCTATTGTTTGTTCTCACCTTTTAGGCGATTGTTTTTGCTCATTATTACTATATAATTATGTTGCCTGATTACTTTATGACGTTCCTTCAAATAATGATATCAGTTCTCCAGAAGAGACCTTTTCTTATGATGTGCTTCATATTTTGTGAAATGATTCAATCCATGTAAATATACAGACTGAGGTCGACACCAATCTTACTTGCGGCCAGTTCTGGTGGTCTGTCAGTGCTGAAGGGTCTGATCCAGCTAGGGGCCGACTTCCGGCGTCTGGACGGTGAGGGGAATGGAGTGGTCAGCTTGGCTGCCATGAGGTTTCACACCAATGTGTTAGAGTTCCTCATTGAGTGGAACAATCCTGATGTGCATGTCTGGGAAATTCTTGTTGGTATGTATGGAGTCCTCTATTGTATGGAACCCTGTATTTTAACACAACTTGCAAGGTTTTCTTAGTAACAAACTCTCAATCAAGTTTGATTAAACTTTCCACAAAAATAACTGTGATGTTCTTGTATTTTTTCATGATTAACAAACATGTCAGTGTGTCATAAAATTATGTTTGGTGTACTGCATATGGATTAATTGGCATAACATTTTTCTAGGATTTCAAAGTTCAATTTACTAAATTTTCATTGACATACATTTCTATTTTTTATGGAGGTTTTTAATTTTTGGATAAATCCATGTAAATGAGTAATACATGAATTAACGCTTTCCTCCATATACACACCTTTATTGGGTAGGCGAACAGTGTAGATCCAGATCAACAGTGCACATCCGTGCCATCTGATCAGGATCTGCACTGTTCGCTTTATGATTAGTTACATTATTTCTGACCAGATTGTGCCAGCTGATCTGGATCTACACTGGTCACACATACATATATATGGAGGAAAGGGTTAATAAATTTACGTTGTTACAAATTCAGAATTTTTTCATCAGGTATGCTGAACAGCGATGACATCAAGAAGAAGGACAGTGCAGTGAAATGTCTCGAGGTATTGTCCACGTCCAAACCCGACCACTGGCGCTCGATTTTAGATGCAGGTAAGATAGAAGGCGAGGTTGTATGATATTCAGTTACTGAAATGAAATATGATAACACTGACTTTATCAGTTTGCATGAGAAATATAACTGCTAAGATACTACCTAAACAGTATTTTTGGTAATAATTTTATATGTTAGTGCTTTTAAACCCTTTACACCATATTTACACATTTTATTGCATGTGTGACTAGTGTAGATTCATAAAAGCACATTTTGCCGTCTGATCAGAATCTGCACTGTTCCCATTTTGGTCAGAAATCGAACAGTGCAGATCCTGATGAGATGGCACAGATGTGATCTACACTGTTTGCCCATCCCATAAACTAGTATATATGGAGGAAAGAGTTAATACATGCCCTTCTATAAGAGGTGGTTGAAGGGCGAAGTAGTTAGAATGGAATGAGTAGCATTTGGATGCTTTGTTGTTTTGGCCTGTCAGCATTGTGTATGTTCTGTGAGGTTTATATTGTTACTAATAAATGTCTGTAATGAAATAAAAGCATGAATGAATTATTCATTATTATCTTACTGTAGTGCTTGTATAATACACACTCTTCAGTCTAGTGGTTTTTCTTAACCCTTTCCTTGACTTGTATGCATTTTTACGCATGTGCGACCAGTGTAGATCCAGATCAGCTGGCACATCCGTGCCGTCTGATCAGGATCTACACTGGTCGCATTTTGGTCAGAAATAACCTAATGAATCAAAAAGCGAACAGTTTAGCTCCTGATCAGACCGCACTGATGTGCCGGCTGATCTGGATCTAAACTGTTCGCCCTGGCAATAAAGATGTATCTATACAGGAAAGGGTTAAAGAAGAGTTAGCATGGCTGTAAAAGTAGGCAGAACTTTCAGTTCTTATAGGGTTTTGATATGTTAGAATTTTAAAAAATAAGAAAATTTAGCATTAAAAATATAATGCAATAGATAAACAATGCTATGACATATTTCCCCTCAACTCAAATGTTTAACCACACTTTCCTACCATTTTTAATACTTTCTCAAAAAGCATTTCTAACGAACATGATACATGTATTTTGAGTATGTAATTTGAGGGTTAAAAATCATGCTAAAATACAGTTAGCCCAGGAGGAATTTGTGTAGCATATAGATAACTATTGTCTGCTAATATTTGAAATCTTTCTTTATAACTCACAAATCTAAAGGATACTTGTTGAGTGGTAAGTCAAGTGATGAAGCTGGAAAGAGAAGACTTTATTCAGGACATAGAGATCACCCAATAGATTTCCCAATTTGTCTACAGTTGACCCATTCTGAAATTTTTATTTTGCATTTTTTTTAAAGTTAGTTGTAAATTAACATTTTAGCTAGGGAATATTATTGGCATATTTTAATTGTTGATATTTTTTAAAACAAAATGTTTTGTATGTATATCAGTACAATACAGAGTCGGATGCAAGACTTCCTGAAAGGGGGTTCCTTTCAGGCAGTCTTAAGTAAGTTATATGATAATTTCTAAATTTTTGGCTAAAATCCCCAAGAAAATTTAATATTTCTGCCCAACAAGGGGGTTCAAGCAACCCTACTGAACCCCCTCTGGATCTGCCCCTGCAGTGCATAATAAATAATATTGTATGCTTCTCTTAATGTTGTCATCAAAGACCAATTTTCATGTGTTAAGCTTTATTTTAATATTTTCTTTTTTTTCATTGTGCACATTAAACATTAAAAACTTGAACATTTAGAATAACATTTGATAACATTTGATAATTATAAGAAAACATATGCTTGAAATGGGTATCACTCATTTTTAAAAGTAGGTTATACTTAATTATATAATATAGCCTTGCAGTGAAATAAACCGGACTTCATTGAAAAAAATATTTCAGAATGGGTCAGTAATTCAGTGTCTTTTGTCTTTGAATCTTTTGCCGTTTTCTTAATTATTTGATATTATTTAAACATTGCTTTTCAGAAAATGTTTTGCTGTTGATAAGATTTTAAAAGTATGCTTCGAGAAAACTTCTTGACCCTTTACTGCATAACTTATTTGCAACCATTGTAGATCCAGATCTGCTTGCAAATCTTTGCTGTCTGATAAGGATCTACACTGTTTGCTTGAAATACATTCATTAATTTCTGACCAAGAGTGACTAGTGTAGATCCAGACTGGAGAGCACTGTGCCTAAGGTTATAAAACTGAGCATGGAAACCAGTCTCAAATCTCAAGCATCTGATTGGCTGAAATGGCGACCAGTCGCCATTTCAGCCAATCAGATGCTTGAGATTTGAGACTGGTTTCCAATCTCAGCTTTATAACCTTCAGCACTGATGTGGAGGCTGATCTGTATCTACACCGATTACACATAGAACAGACCATGTGCCTGGAGCAAAGGGTCAACTTGTGATATATCCAGGTTGTCATGGAGTCCCGAGTTTCTGCTGTTCACTGATTTTGTGTTATTTTGTCAGCTGTTTTTTTATTTGATCTCATAGAAATTGCTAAAAGAAATTTCTCTTTTTATGCCCCCACAAAGTAGGAGGCATATAGAGTTGCACTTGTCCGTCCGTCCATCCATACGTCCCCCAAATCTTGTGGCATCAACTCCTCCAAAACTATACGGCGGATTTCTTTCAAACTTGCACAGATGATCAAGCAGGATGTGTAGATGATCGTTAAGAAAGGATTTTTTCCTAAGACCATTTTTTCCAGAGTTATGGCACTTTGTAAATTAAAAATTATGTTGCAGCAGTGGGGGCATCAGTGTCTGAGGACACATTCCAGTTTAATGTTTGAAATGATGGAAGATGTTGCAAAGTTGAAAAATGGGTTGTTAGTTTATTTGCTCTCAAAATGTTTGTACTTGCTCTACAAATGTTTGGTATAAATGTTTGAAACTAAGAAATCAATTAAGCTAATATAGATTAGCAGAGTGATGATGTCATTGTAATGGATTTAACAAAATAGAATTTGCAGTGGCAATGAAGACATTTTTAGCCTTTACACAGTTTTCACTTTGAAATGTTTGTGAAATTTTAAGAGAATTGAAAAAAAGTTGTTTTCATTTAAGTGCTGAGTATATGCATCCAAAATTGATATTGTGTATGATATCTTTAAATACCCAAATTTTGACACAGTAACCAATATATTATAAATTTTAATTTAAATAAGTGGTGTATGCTGCTTAATGGAAAAGCAGTTTTTGTGTCGCCCTTTCAAAGAAATGGCGATAGATAGGGACCGCTTTGTCAGTCAGTCCGTTGGTCCGGCGGTCCGTCACGAAAACTTAACGTTGGCTATAACTTTGCAATTTCTAAATATTTCTTTACCAAACTTTCAAATTATATTGCTTATGACAACACACTCGAGATGATGCCAAATTCTCAAGGTCAAGGTCACATTTGATGGTCAAGGACACATTTGATGGAGTTATACCCCCTTTTGTACTTGGATTTTTACACGAAAACTTAATGTTGGCTATAACTTTGTCATTTCTTAATATTTTTACATCAAACTTTCAAATTATATTGTTTATGACAACACACTCATGATGATGCCAAATTCTTTAGGTCAACTTACATTTGATGGAGTTATGCCCCTTTTTGTACTTGCATTTTATTCCGACATAGC
The DNA here is from genome assembly GCA_038501625.1 of Corbicula japonica. Lineage (NCBI taxonomy): Eukaryota > Metazoa > Mollusca > Bivalvia > Venerida > Cyrenidae > Corbicula > Corbicula japonica. The sequence continues at coordinate 1,605,493 of JAZAYU010000080.1, forward strand.
ACCAGAGGGCGACACAAGTGTTCAACTGAACACCCATCTAGTATTATACATAAATTACAACTTCAACAATTTACTGAAAACATTACACACAGTCTTGCATGTGATATGAGCTTCTGTACTTGTAGTTGATTCATGTTGAAGGTCATACAGTATTTTGTTGTTGTGTGCTGTTGTGTTCCTGCCTCGAGGTTTTCAGTGTTGTAAAACTTTGCTCAGATTTTGTTTTCACCCTCAATTTATCATTTTTATTACGCCTCCCTAAAAGGGTAAGAGTTTAATAACAATTCAACAAAAATTGCAAAACCGGAAGGATTGTGCAATTTGATTTCCAGAAACCAAAATTAAAGACTTTCTTATGACATGTTTAGCTTACTTATAAAATGTCTGTCCCGCTGTATACAGAATTCGAGATATTGAGATCCCTGCAGAGAATTATTAAAATTTAAGGCATTTACAGTTTGTTGTAAATTCTTTTCCCAATGAGAACTATCTATCCCATACAAAATTTGAAAAATAACCTATAGAGATCATGGCATTGAACTGTACAGAAAATAATTTTCTGTGATATGTTGTGTGCACAGGTAAATAATGTATATTTACTCATTATGTAGTGGGCAATATGTAAATTAGTTTTAGTTTATATTTGGAAATTTTTAGAACTTACTATATTCTCCATTCGCTTTGGTTGCATGAATTAAGTTCCATATTTCAAAATATAAACTAAATTGATTTTTTTAGAAACAATATACACAAGAATTACCTAGTACCATGTAAAATATTATTATCCTTAGTATAGCATAAATATTACACTGGTCTAGAAAAATTAGCAATACTAGTGACCTTAAAAAGAAAAAAAATCTCAGTTGAAGAAAAAACTCAGAAGAATATTTGAACAAGATAAGATGGAAAATGGTGTTTCTTTTTATAACATTATTTTTCTCTTTAAAAATTGACTTTGTGTGATTACAATAAATCATTTGGACACACCTTTTAATTACTCAGTTTTGTAGTAAGATTTACTTTCGGAAAGAAACCTAATTAACTCCCTTTTTAAATTATTTACATTAAAATCATGATATATCTGTTAATAAGACTACACTTTTTCAAAAACAATGAGTTGGTAAATATTTTGATTCGTATTTTACAGAGGGCGTACCGGCACTGGTTAATCTGCTCAAAATTGACAACGAGGAACTGCAGTGTGTGGCGGCATCCGTACTCTGCAACATCTCTGAACAAACTGAAGTACGCCAAGCATTAACACGCTGCAACTCCGGAGCAATCCTGATCCGGCTTTTATCCTCACCTGTTGATGATATTCAGTCCCGAGCAGCGATAATTCTGTCAGATTTAGCATGTGTTGAGGGGAACCAGGAACTGATAGCCGCAGAGAACGGCATTGAGCCGCTGGTGAACTTGTTGGAGTCGGAGTTAGAGGATGTGTTAGTGAATGCTGTAAATGCTCTTCGAGTCCTCTGTGAAAATAACTATACGAATAAGAGTGCTGTAGCTGAAGCGGGCGGCTTAGAACCATTAGTGGAATTTTTGACGGTAGATTCTCGTAAGTAAAAAGAGAGATTGTGGATTTTATCATTAACCTTTTACTCGACAAAAACACCTTTATTTGGGGCAAACGGTGTAGATTAACCCATTCCTGTATAGATACGCATTTTTACGCATGTGCGACCAGTGTAGATTCAGATCAGACAGCACATCCGTGCCGTCTGATCAGGATCTGCACTGGTCGCATTTTGGTCATAAGTAAGATAATGAATCAAAAAGCGAACAGTTTAGATCCTGATCAGACGGCACGGATGTGCCGGCTGATCTGGATCTAAACTGTTCGCCCTAGCAATAAAGGTGTATCTATACAGGAAAGGGTTAACCATTTACTCAACAGACACCTTTATTTGGGGCAAACAATGCATATGTGCTGGCTGATCAGGATCTACACTGTTTGCTTTTAGATTCATTTGGTTATTTCTGACCAAAATGCAAACAGTGCAGATCCAGATCAGACTACATGGATGTTCCAGCTTATCTGGATCTACACTGGTTGCACATTCATTAAAATGTGTATATATGGAGTAAAGGATTACCAGTAGGTCATTGTTTTTAGTTGTAAATGAAATGGGTTTGCTTAAAGACATCAATAATTTTAGTTGACGGTCCTGACTGCTATATCGGTAATAGTATAGTGAACAGGACAAAAAACAACTTATTGAATAACCAGACATGTTTTTCAACACATGCATTGGCATTTAAACAGCAACAGATATGCACATTATGGTTAGTTGATAATTTGTAAACATTGATGGTGAAAATATAATATTACTATGTTTATGCACGCATGCGGTTGAACAATCTGATGGACATAATAACATCCCTTGGTTCGACAGCTAGAAGTTCTGTTATAACTACAGTTGCACATGGAAAGCATGTATATTTATACAGTATAAATTGAGAAGGCTGTACATTTCCCTTTACATTAAACAGATTGATGTTCATTCAACATACTCACTGGCCTGTACACAACTGTAAAACATAAAGGATTTTGATTTTGTTTTTTGCTACAAGTTGTTCAGTGTATTCTAGAAATCACATATTTTTTATTTGGAAAACAAAATAATACTACAAGATAAGTTTTTGTTATTCTGAGGTGTAAAGCAAGCAGCTACATTTTTAAATTCATTTAGTTAATAACTTCTATGTAATATAAGATTTGCAACATCAAAAAGTAAGAATGTTATAATTATAATAAAATGTATGCAGTGTATAGAAAACAATAATTATAAAAGACCAAATGAGGCACGCCTCGGGAAAAGGTACCTTCGGGCAGTTGATGTCAATCCTTGAAACGACGTCATAAAGTTGAGCAGACGACATTAATTATTATGCAATTCGCGGTAAAAATACCATTTTATTGTCAAAATGTGTAACAAAATCACTGTTTTGTTATGAGACAATAATAGAATTTTGAAAGTTCTTTCTAAATAGAGTAACAACAAAAATGACACAAAAAATGACCGAAGGTACCTTTTCCCGTGGCGTGCCTCAAATCATTCAAGAATTTCAGAGTTGTTCATGTTTTGCTATTAGAAGTGATAAGAATTTTACTTATTTGTGTTTGACAACCTGTATTTCAGCAATACTGCAAGCAGCAACAGCAGCAACAATAGCAGCAGTAGCGGCAGGACATGAAGATAACCAGAACTCGCTGCTAAATGAAGGTGCTGCCAAGTAAGTTCAATTGTCATCGCTGGTGTAGCCCATTTTCTCCATAGATACACCTTTATTGCATGGGGGAACAGTTTAGATCCAGATCAGCTGGCACATCCATGCCCTCTAACCAGGATCTACACTGTTTGCGTTTAGATTCATTTGGATATTTCTGACCAAGAAGTAAACATTGTGGATCCTGATCAGACGACACTGATAATGATCTAAACTGTTTGCTTTTAGATTCATCAGATTATTTCTTAATAAGAAGCAAACATGTCAGATGGCATGGATGTCTTACTGATCCAGATCTACACTGTTCCTACATGTGATCAAACCTGTATGTATTTGGTTAAAATGATATCAAATATTGAGCATTTTTAAAGCTGGGTTGGAAGTTATAAAGCTGAGATTGGAAACCAGTCTCAAATCTCAAGCATCTGATCGGAGTGGTCGCCATTTCAGCCAATCAGATGCTTGAGATTTGAGACTGGTTTCCATGCTCAGTTTTATAACCTTCAGTCCAGGTTAAGGTAAAATAGTAAGATTTAAATTAACTCTTGACCTAATTAAATGCTATGGACTTGAATTTCTTTTAACTTAGTGTCAGTCGGATCATATTATAATTATAGACATTTATTGTAAAATTGTAAGGTGTGGTTTAGATCCTGATCAGACTGCATGCATGTGCAGACTGATACCAGCTTCACAGGTTGCAAATTTATACCGCATAAGGCATTATTATTGCTTAAAGGATTAAGGTAAATTATCAAAAACAGATTGAAATATGCAGGTAACTATGCTTGTCATTTAATGCCATAAAATCTTGGGCTGTCATGCATAGTGATATATTGCCTACTTTGGAGATTTGATCAGTTTGAAATATTGGCACTCAAAGAAGACATGATTGCTTAAAGAAACTTTGAAAAATACTTGAAACCTTTTCAGACTACTACACTGTTAACATTAAGAAATTAATCAAAGCAGATCTAAATTTTCAGTTGCAAAATTTATGTGCTCAGCATATGGCATGGTAGACCTTAAAAAAAACTGTTTTCATAAAGCCTGCGTGTGATTCAAGGTCACAGTTGACAGTTTAAGGTCAATAGTTGTACAAAAGTCATTTATCCAGAGCATAACTGTACAACAACAGAGGTTAGCTCAGCTAAACATCACCTTAACAAAGTGGTTGTCACGTTCAATATTTGAACCAAGACCCTAGCTCAGAGTTCAAGGGCACATTTGTACAAAAATTCTTTGTGCAGAGCATAACTTGGCAATTGCTGAAAGGTCATACTTGGCCATTTAAGGTGAAAATTTCTACAATTATGTTAGCATCAATATGATGGCCTGACACATTTATGAATTATATCTTTAATTTATAGTTGAAGGTTTAACTTAGCCTTTAAAGGTAAAAATGCTGTAGATAATCCTATTTTCTGCCCACACAGTTGTTGTTAGTGAAACTCATCACTTGCATGACATCCTGCCATAAATTAAGAAAAAAAGTGATATCCTTCCACGACCATAACGTATTTAAACGTGACAAAATTTTGACTTCCCAAAACCCGACCCTGTTTTACGGGAAGATGCCTGAAACGTATTTAAACGTATGCTTTTTTTACGATTTTAAAACCCATAACGTAAATCTGCGTAAATTTTTTTTTGTCTGGAAAACAGGGTCGGGCGCGGAAAGGATATACAGTCTGTTAGTTATACTTATCACAAGTTGTAAATGTATATTTCAGACCACTAGTGGATCTGATCAAGGGTCGTAATGTACGGGTACAGGTTAAAGCATCTAATGCTCTGGAAGCCATGGCAACCAACAACTACAGATGTCAGAAAGCTTTTCTTGATCTGGATGCTCCAAAAGTCCTTATTAAACTGCTCAAGGTACACAACTCCTGTTTTACTCTTGGTATCATCTTGTTTATCATTCCTAGTAACAAAACAAACTGTTTTAGCATGCATACCTACCAAATCTCAAAGAAGTAATAAAGTCATCCTCCCTGATTATAACGTTATTTATAGAAATATACATATAGAAATGCCTCAGTTTTGTGACTTTTACTTTATGAGTTCTTAAGTTCACCCAAAATGAAGACCGCTTTAATAATAAGATCACTATTCCAATGGCCCTTTTTACAGTTTTGTACTATTTTTAGTTTAAAATTAAGACCATCCCACTTTTAAGATTTAACATTTTTATCCAGCCCTATAGGTGCTCCTTACACTGGGGTAGCATTATATTTTGCAGTGGTTTAGATTTGGCACTATAAAAAGTGCCCCCAAAGTAAACCCTAGCAAAAAAATCATACAACTGAATATGTAGTCTTGTGCGATTAATACAAATGTGCGAAAAAATGTCTTATTCGTCATATGTGTGAAGTATGATCCCCACAAATTTAAATTGGGTTTCACTGTTCATGTTAACACAAGTGTACTCTTGTTTTAGAACATCAGTGTAGAGGTGAGAGAGCAGGGAGCTTGTGCTCTGTGGTCGCTGGCTGGTCATACAAAAACTCAGGAAAAACACATTGCTGAGATTACCGGAATCACACATATACACCAGATGTTACTGGAACCTACAGAAAAACTTCTCACTGTCGGTATGTTGAAAAATATCTGTTAGAAATCTAGTGTGTTAAAAAAACAACAACTTATTAACAGAATTTTGAAGCTTAGAAATCTTCACGTGAAATAAATACTACTGAATTGTAAAACGCAGCAAATTTTTTTCACAAGATAATTTCTTTATGCTAATGTATAGTTGGTAAAGAATGTCTTAACTCTTCGCTGCATAGAATATGGCTGTTACCCCAAGGGCAAACAAGGGACACATCTGTGGATCTACGTCATTGTCTATTATATTCATTAAGTTATTGCTGACCAAGAGTCAACAAGTGTAGATCCAGATCAAATGGCATGATTGTTTCAGCTGATCTGGATCAACACTAGTCACCTATGCGATAAAACTTGTATTTAGGGAGCAAATGGTTAAAAACAACATATCTCTACAGCCGTGTTTGGTTCATATGTGCTACACAGATGCCTCTGTGGTGACATAGTGTTTACTGGTTTTAATGTATTTTGCTTAGCGGGAAGCAGTTACGAGATTATGAGATAAATTGCATTTAATATAACTGCTATATAGTTATTTGGTTTCTTGACAGGGAATGTGAGGATATATTGCCGGTCTGGGTGTCATATTACCCGAGCCGCAGGCGAGGGATATTATGACACCCAGACCGGCAATATATCCTCACATACCCTTTCAAGGAACCAAATAATTGTTTTATTATACTGCAAAGACTTTTTCAGACAAAATTAATAAGAAAACATCGATTTTTTTATTATTTCGCTTATTTAATGCCGAACGGCTTAATTCCCCTCTGAGAGCCTCAATAATTACATGTCTGACGTCATTAATTTACCTGCATGATGTCACTTCTATAGAAATTGAATGGACTATCCATTTGATTTTTATTTACAAAATTTGAGAATAATCTGATCGTTTTCAACGTTAAAAACATAACAGAAATATTTTCTGTAACAATTTTAGTAATCCCTAAGCATACCGCTTTATAATTTACAAGATCGGCGTCAAATTATGCATCTTTACGGAAATTCAAAACAAAATGGCGGACGACAACAAAAGGTGGGAGGCCAGACGGGGAAATTAAGGCACGTTCAGTTCATATCTACGGCCGATCCGTAAATACGGATATACATCAGCGGCAAATTATCCAATCAAATTCAAGGAAATTTCTTTGCAGTATAATAAAATTTATCACTTGTGTGACCTGTGTAGATCCGGATCAGGCAGCAGATCCTTGCCATCTGATCAGAAACATTGGAAGACTCATGATAAGTTTCTATGTACAGACGTTTAGACCATACGGTATTGTTAAGATAATTGCACTCTCCCATTAGATTTGCATATAGATGTTTGTTGTTTGATAACAGGCTGTATGATGTGTATTGCGCTGGGAAGGGAAAGCATTGAGAACCAGAACCGACTGGCACAGGCAGACTGCTTCTCCCAGCTCGTTAGACTGCTACGCAGGCAGAAAAACACGTCAGCCAAGGTCATGCTCATGGTCATCAAGGTGCTTGGAATACTCTGTGTCGGTAAGTGCTTATGAAATTATTTATATTTATATCTTTGGAAAACCAGGATTATTGTATTGGGTTCTGTCATGCTTAGAATACTCTGTGTTTGAAAGTACCAATGAAATTGTTTGTATTTTGATCGTTGGAAAGCCCTGGTTATTGTATTGGGGTATTCGTTGGGTGGGTGGTCTGCTGTCAACATTTCATTAAGATTTTTGTTAAGTTTACTTTTTCTCAGTAATCATTCAAGATAGTGTATTGAAACTTAACATCATTGTCTGACATCTCAATAGCAATTATCAGAACAAGTTTCATAACTCTTGACTGTATTTTATCATACTTATGCCCCGTTTTCATTAAAAATTTTATTAGAAAACCTGTTTTTGTCGCATTTTGGCATTTTTTTCTGTTATTCAACTTCAGTCAAATTTAAAGAAATGAATAATTTCACTGAGTAGTAATAAGAGTAAGGAGAGTAAAGGAAAGTCACAAAATTCTTAACCCTTTCCTGTATAGACACACCTTTATTTCTAGGGTGAACAGTTTAGATCCAGATCAGTCGGCACATCCGTGCCATCATGTGCCAGCTGATCTGGATCTACACTGGTCGCACATGTGTAAAAATGTGTATATATATCAAGGAAAGGGTTATATAAATCAATGTTGTTTTTGATGTTGTATGATCGCATCCATTTGCCAAAAATTTTTTGTTAATGTATTCACTAGGTGTTGCCTATAGAAACAACAAGACTACACAGGGAAAGATAGCGGAGGAAGGTGCCATACCACTATTGGTGCATCAGCTGAACAACCCAATGTTTGAGGAAGTACAAGTTGAGGTATAACTATGATATCTTATGATAAACATTTGAGAAAATTTACCCAGTACTCCATTGAAATGGCTCATATTCCATAAGCAACCAGTAATAAACAGTTTGTATGAAAAACATCACGAAAAGATTTTAGAAAATCTTTTACTATGCAAATCGACATGGAGTCTTAATCAAATATGAAATAAACAGTATTTAAAACAGCACATTATTAGACCCGGGCAAACGTAAAAAAAAGCACCAAGTGTAAATTAAGATCAGCTTGTATATTCCTGAAGTCTGATCAGGTTCAACTCTTTACACACAAATAGTTTTACCCAGAACTGATCTGTGAGTTCTTGAAATTAATCTAAAGCTAACTTTTTCTGAAGGTTGCATCTGGTTTATAAAGTTAACTTACAGTTGTTGTAATGATATGTTTGCAGGTTGCGATATCTCTGGGTTGTATTATACTGAGCAATACAAAGAACCAGGATATTCTGAATGAGGAACCAGACTTCAAGTTTGATGTTCTCCTAGACCTGCTCAAGTCTAAAAATACAGTAAGTGCCCAAGAATACAGTAAGTGCCCCCAAATACTGTAAGTGCCCAAACAATACAGTAAGTGCCCCCAGATACTTTAAGTGCCCAAAAAATACAGTAAGTGCCCCTAAATACTGTAAGTGCCCAAAAAATACAGTAAGTGCCCCCAGATACTGTAAGTGCCCAAAAAATACAGTAAGTGCCCCCAAATACTGTAAGTGCCCAAAAAATACAGTAAGTGCCCCCAGATACTGTAAATGCCCAAAAAATACAGTAAGTGCCCCCAAATACTGTAAGTGCCCAAAACATACAGTAAGTGCCCCAAAAATGCAGTTAGTGACCCAGAAATACAGTTAGTGCCCCAAAAATACAGTAAGTGCCCAGAGGTACATAACATGCCCCAGACATATAGCAAGTGCCCCAGAAATGCAGTAAGTGCCCCCAGAATTGCAGTAAGTGCCCCCAAAATGCAGTAAGTGCCCAGAAAAAAACAACACAAAAATGTGTCTCATCACAAAAGGCACATGTTCTAAGCAGGTGTTTTGAGTTTTAAGCGGCATCAGTATAAGAGTCTACTAGATACCTAAGAAATATAAGAAACTTCTGCATAATTAGAGATTGTCACAAAATGAGAAAAACTGTCTCAGAATTAGAGAGATAAATGATTTGATTGAATTCTTTTCTCTATAGATACACCTTTATTGCATAGGCAAACAGTGTAGATCCAGATCAGCCAGCACATCATTCTGTCTGATCAGGATCTACGCTGTTGGCTTTTAGAATCATTAGGTTATTTCTGACAAAGATGTGACAAGTGCAGATCCAGACAAGAAAGCATGGATGTGCCAGCAGATCAGGATCGACACTTGTCGCACACACTTTAAAATGTGTATAATTTTATGAAAAAAAAAGTGTTAAGAGAGGCCTTGCAGGTTTGAATTGGCAAGTTGATCAGTGACCAGTTGCCATTTCAGCCAATCAGATATTTGAGATTTGAGACTGGTTTCCAATTTCAGTTGTATAACCTTCAGACCAGTAATGTTTAACCACTTTTCAGGATATCAGACTACAAGCTGGCATGGCTCTGACAATATTTGCTTTCAACAACACACCTCAGCAGTACGCCATACGTGAAGCAGGGGGCATCAAATATTCCGTGTTTGAACCTTTTATAGAATCCCTGGATGAGTTTCACAACTGTTACGCTGCGTTTCAGGTTAGTTCCCAAGTCATTCTAGTTTATTTAAGTTAAGTTATGGTAGTTTCCTTGACATCAATATGCAAAGATTTTAACTCTTTCCGCCATATACACGCCTTTATGACATGTGCTTCCAGTGTAGATCCAGATCAGCTGGCACATCCATGCCCTCTGATCAGAATCTGCACTGTTTGCTTTTAGGTTCACTACGTTATTTCTGACCAAGGTGTGAACAGAGCAGATTTAGATCAGATGGAACTGATGTGTCGACTGATCTGGATCTACACTGCGCACACATGCATAAAAAGGCATATATATGGAGGAAAGGGTTTTAATCTGGTTTTAGGTTAAGTAGAGAATGCTGTAACAGTAAGTTAGGCAATATGATGCATTGTTTAAAAAAGTTACACTCCTAAACCCTTTACCTTGTAGATATCACTTTTATTGCATGGGCAAACAGTATAAATCCAGATCAGCCAGCACATCCATATCATCTGATCAGGATCTGCACAGTTTGCTTAAAGGTTCATTAGGTAATTTCTGACCAAGATGCAAACAGTGTAGATTTAGATCAGATGACATGGATGTGCTGGCTGATCTGGATCTGAACTGGTTGCCCATGAGATAAATGGCATGATCCATGTAGGAAATGTGCCCAAGGTTATAAAACTGAGCATGGAAACCAGTCTCAAATGTCAAGCATCTGATTGGCTGAAATGGCAACCAGTCGCCATTTCAGCCAATCTGATGCTTGAGATTTGAGACTGGTTTCCAATCTCAGCTTTATAACCTTCAGCCCTGGTTAAAAAAATCTTTGTTTTTAGATTGTTGTGTTGGCAAGAGTGATTGTAGACAGAGACCAGGTGTCCCTCACCGCACAGGGTGTAACACTTCTCGTGAAGAAATTATCATCAGAAGACGATAATGTTATTGTTCTTGCTAGTAGCCTCATTTCCAGCCTGTCTCACACACGCGCTGGAATCCCTGATGCACTTGTCACCACTGGGGCTATAGATGAGCTAATTAACAAACTTTCATCGCCAAACGAGCTAGTGAGAAGTTCTGTGGCTGTGGCATTGGGATACCTCACATTTAATCGGACTGCTGCAAGACTTTTACTGAGTGCATGTAGAAACACTCCAGGTTTACACAAGAAACTTATGGACAATATTGGAACAGATTCTAAAATTAGTCCAGACTTTATTGAGGATTTCAAACGAGCAAAAACTGTTGGATTGCCTTCCCAGTGGTATGTGCTATTTAAATTGTTTTTGTTGTTAAGCATTAATTCAAATTAATTACAAATCCTGTAAATTCCCTTTCCAACCTTTAGTAACCAAGAAAATTCTATTTTAATCCCAGTTTCATTTTTAGTGCTTGTAATAATCCCTTAACTCCCTATATTATATGCCTTGTATCGCATGGGCAATTTGATCAGGATCTGCACTGTTCGCTTTTAGAGTCATTAGGTTATTTCAAACCAAGAAGCGAACATTGTAGATCCTGATCAGATGGCCTGGATATGCTAGCTGATCTGGATATACACTTTTTATCCACACAACAAAGGTTTGTTTATGGAGTCAAGGGTTATTAATAGTTTCCTGGTTTCTGTTTCATTACCAATAAATTTATGTTCAGTTCATATTCTTTCAACTTTATCTTAAAAAAAACAGTATCAATACCTCATTTTGTTAAATTTATTTAAGTTCATGAAAGTTTAGGTAAGAGTAACGTGGTCCAATTGTAGCTTGTTTAAATAAAATTTTCACAGGAAGCCTTCTAGTGAAAAAGGTAAAACTAGGACTTTTTGTTTATAGAAAAAAGAATTTTATTGATGAAATCTATTTTTCACTATTGGAAATTTTTCTGGTCTCATACAGACATACTGCAAAGAGACTATAAAGTTCACAATTGTAAATTTTGTCTGTTGAATCTTGGTATACTGGTATTTTTTCATATTTAAAATTACAAAAAGTAGAAATATTTCTTTATTTAACTGTCACCAATTTTTATTCATTAATTAGCTTTTGCTTTATAATTATTTAAACTGATATGGGCTTTTGTAGAAGTGATGCACTTTATACATATGCAATCATTGTTTACCAAATAAAAGGACTAAAAGGATACATCCCTTCATTTCTTTTGTGGATGTGATTTTTTGTTGTCCATTTTTATAGATGAGAAAATTTTGTTTGACTCTTTTATTTTCAACCTTTTTCCAAGCAATACTTGCTTGTAGCTTTCATTTGTCAGTACAGTTATATGGAAACTTTTACAGGAAATTCACATGTACCTCAGATACTTGCTTTAACCCCTTTACTCCATAGACACACCTTTATTGCATGGGAGAACAGTTTAGATCCAGATCAGCTGGCACATCCATGCCGTCTGATCAGGATCTAAACTGTTCGCTATTTGTTAGGTTATGTCTGACAAAAATGCGACCAGTGCAGATCCTGATCAGACGGCAAGGATGTGCCAGCTGATCTGGATCTACACTGGTCGCACATGCATGTATATGGAGGAAAGGGTTAACCCCTTTACTCCATATATACCACTTTTATCACATGGGTGATCCAGATCAGTTGGCACATCCGTGACATTTGGTCTGATTCTTTACTGTTTGCTACTTGGTCAGAAATAGCCCTTATGTATCTAAAGCAAACAGTTTAGATCTTGATCAGATGACACAGATGTGCAGGCTGATCTGGATCTACACTGTTAGCCCATGGAATAAAAGTCATATCTATGGAGAAAAGGGTTATTTAATACATTTAGACAGATTAACCCTTTCCTGGATATATACGCATTTTTACGCATGTGCGACCAGTGTTGATCCAGATCAGCCGGCACATCCGTGCCGTCTGATCAGGATCTGAACTGGTCGCATTTTGGTCAGAAATAACCTAATGAATAAAAAAGCGAACAGTTTAGATCCTGATCAGACGGCACGGATGTGCCGGCTGATCTGGATCTAAACTGTTCGCACTAGCAATGAAGCCAGCTGATCTGGATCTAAACTGTTCGCACTAGCAATTAAGGTGTGTGTGTACAGGAAAGGGTTAAGCCTTTTAAGCATGGCAACTTGCTGAAAAAATATATACGGTATTGTCACTTTAGTGTGATAACAGTATAAGTACCATTGAAATTTGAAGGAGATATATTGTTATTGCACTAAGATGATAATATATTGCTGCATTGTAAAATTGCTTTGCTTTTGAATTTATTATGCTTTTTTATAATAAATATATAATAATACATTTGTTGTTTTTTAAAACAGATTTTTGCCCTTTGACCTTAAAGTACAAAATGTACTACAAACAATTTTGACAGTTAAAGTTATAGAGCAAATTTTTTGTTTAGAGGGTTTGGAGTAAAATGATATTGGAAGAAGATAAACCAGTTTTGCACCAAACCATGATTGTGGCCTGGTGTGGTATTTTAAGGGGTCCTCTGATTAGGCTTCAGTGTAAATAACACTTACAATCAAGACAATTGCAGTAGTTTCTGATGTCAAACACTTTGAATTTTACATTTGCACATTTTTCATTGTTTATGTCATTTTTTGTTTTGTCTCAAGAAAATAATTTATAAAGATCACAATTGGCCAAGGAGAAATCTTTTTACGAAATAAATGTAAATTAACAGATGCTGTCTTGAGTCAGCAACCAAATCTGCAAATAGTGACCATGCCATGCAATAAATTTATAATGTTGTGAAATCAGAAACTACTGCAGTCATCTTTAACCCTTTCCTCCACAGATAAACCTTTATTGTGAGGGCGAACAGTTTAGATCCAGATCAGCTGGCACATCCATGCAGTCTGATCAGGATCTAAACTGTTCGCTATTTGATTTATTAGGTTATTTCTGACCAAAAAGTGACCAGTGCAGATCCGACTGATCAGGATCTACACTGGTGGCACATGCGTATAAATGCGTATTTATGGAGGAAAGAGTTAATTCAACCTGCTTTTATCCAATGCCACCCCCACCACAACTCCAACATGTTAACTGAGTTTCAGGGTCGGTTTCCATTTTTCCTATCCTCTGTAACCAAACTGTGCCTACATTTTACTCACAGCATGCTTTTGTATTATCCTTTCCAGCCTTGAAATAAATGGTGGCTACCCTGTAATCCCATCTAGCAGAATGGCAGTCAATGGTATGTAGACATTTCTTACATGAACTAACTGTTTTGTGACAATTTCAGAATTTCTTTCCGAGACACTTTACATATGATGATCAGTTACTATTTGTGCTAAAGTGTATTGTTGTGGTATCATTATATTTCATATGTGTTTAATATTTGTGTATATTGGACTAGGCTGTGTGCATGAAATGGAGCTTTGGTGAATGTTAATCACATAATTTCCTATCCTATAAAAATAATACAACTGCAGGAATTTATGTTCATGTGAAAATGTGATTTCTGTAATAGGAGGGAAAGTTATACACAATGAAATTAAACGATACCAGAATTTATTTAAAACAAAACAATACATGTCCAAAGGAAATGTAGAGCTATATCTTGAGTTGTCAGTTTAATAAATTTTAGCAACATAATATTGAAAGAAAAAAATAGAGGCTTTTAGTAAACTTTAAAATAACCTAATGAAACCCCTCCGGTAGTCACTTTAAACATCAATAGGTAAGATTGATAATATTTCTGAAAATATTTAGATCTGTTGGCAGAGTTAGAGAACCTGCTGGAGAATACTGGCAAGCCTGTATGTGGCTTAACAACAAACATTTACAGTCCAACCTGTCTTTAGCAGCCATCTAAGGGAGTGACAAAAAGTGGCTGCTGAAGACCGGTGGCTGTTAAGACAGTAAAAAATTAGAACAAAATGTCAGTTTATGTTTCATTCAAACTGGCTGTTTTAGACAGGTGATTGTTATTTGCAGGTGGCTGCTAAGGCAGGTTTCACTGTAAGTCCTTTTCTCCATAGATATTCCATCTGATCAGGATCTGCACTGTTTGCTTTAAGATTCATTAGGTTATTTCTGACCAAGATGCGATCAGTGCAGATCCTGATCAGATGACTTGGATGTGCCAGCTAATCTGGATCTACACTGGTCTCACACACATCAAAATGCATATATATCAAATAAAAAGGTTGAGTTTATTAAAAAAAGTGTTTATCTGAGATGGAAGCAATATTTTCTTAGCAGTTAGGTCTTTTTTCATATTTGTTCAAGATTGATCATTAAACAGGATTGATCAACATGAAGGACTGAAGTACTTGCTTATGTTTTATGTTCTCAGTTTTCCCTGCTACATATGATTTTGCTTTCTTTAGGTCAGCGACCGATGACAACCCAGCCTAGGTCTCGTCGTCAGGATCTCAACAAAATCAGTCGTGCTGTCTCGGCACCAGCTCATGGGAAAAAATCTCCAAGTGTAGTTAACAGTCGTTCAAATGATGACAGCCGATCTTCGACCTCCATGACACGCCCCTCCACAGCGTACAAGTCAAGACCTCACTCTGGATCCACAGAGAAATCAACAAAGATAAATGCCCCGTCACCGGACAGTCAGTTCAAATCCCGACTCAAAGCATGGAAAGAAGAGAAATGATGAAACTCTTGTATTTAAATATCGTTTTAAATAATACACTAACAACAAACAGACAATATTAAGAAAAAAGACTGCTGTGTTTAACGTCTATTTAGTACATGCATGCACTGAGTGTTATGATGTGTGATTAGCAATCTCGAGACACCAAGGCCCAAGATTATGAAACTGTGTTTGCTATTCAGTTTCAAATGTCAAGTGTCTGATTGGCTGAAATCGATACACAACTCCAGTTCAAGCAATCATATCCTAGAGACTAAAGCCCTAGATCACAAAACAGTGATTGGAGAACACTCTCAAATCCCAAGAATCTGATTTGAATGAAATGGAGACGTGTCTTGAGATAGATTTAAGACTGGTCTCCACTCTCAGTTTTATGATTTTTGGCATAGATCTGTGAGATTTAAAGTCATGTAGGAGATAGAGAGCAAGAAATTTATCTTTTCTTATTTTCAAAACAATTTTAGAACTTCATAACTTTCACAGAATTTGGTTAAGTGCGCAACAGTACTGTAAATCTCCTTTAGTTTCCTATGTGAGATAAATCAGTCTGGTGCTAAACACTTGGTAGATATCAGTGGAATCTGTGTAGTCCTTATTCGCTGATCAAGAAAAAACATTAACAAATCAGTATTACCCAGTTCTTATGAAAGATTGTCAAGTGTGGTTGCACAAAATATCACAAGAACCACCAGAGGCCATTTAATGATACCACAGTAATAAATATGTCAGTTGTTCTCTAGAATGTCATCCGAATAATTTCTTTCAATCTTTTTAACAAACTTTTTATTGTTTTTGGTGAATTGTATTCGTAAGATATTTTAGTTTTCTGTTGTAATCTGTTGTGTTTTTTTCCATAAAACTGTTAACTACTTCCTCCATATAAATGCCTTTATGGCATTGGCGAACAATGTAGATCACGATCAGCCGGCACATCCATACCATCTGATCAGGATCTGCACTGTATGTTTTTTTTTATTTATTAGGTTATTTCTTATCAGAAGGAGAACAGTGCAGATCCAGGTCAGAAAGGCACAAATCTGTCCCCTGATCTGGATCTACATTGGTCATACATGGCTGAAGGTTATAAAGCTGAGTTTAGAAACCAGTCTCAAATCTCAAGGATCTGATTGGCTGAATTGGCGACTGGTCGCCATTTCAGCCAATCAGATCCTTGAGATTTGAGACTGGTTTCCTTGCTCAGTTTTATAACCTTGGGTACATGCATTTATATGGTGTAAATGGTTAATAATTTAAGGTTAATTAGCCTGCAGTCATAGGGTTAACACTTTTTGCCATTCAGTGAGTAAACTCCTCCAAACCATTCATTTTCTGATCTGAAATCAAAAACTGTCCTGACATGGCATGATATGAACTTCACTGGTTTAGGGTTGGCCCATATAAATTTCAATGTCTCATCTTTCTTTCAATTTTAACCAGCCAATTTATTGTCAATGGTACTTTTGTTTTTTTTCTTCAGAAATTAATGGAATTTTTAACTGGATAGTGAACAGTGTAGAATCTGATTAGATTGTGCATGACAAATGTGACAAAGCTGTGTTTAATGTGTAAATAATTAAGAAACAATTTATATTGATCTTAGTCTAGCTATACCGTTTGCACACTTGTGTTACGTGCCAAGAGGGGTCACCACAACTGAAGGGTATATGTTGTCTATTTTCAAACATAACTTTTAAGATTTAGTGATTTCTGAGTTACAGTTTGCTATATAGTAAATTGTAATAGTTGATAAAATTAAGGGCACAAGAAAAGGCAGAAAGGCTCAAACGATAACGCTGCACCAGTTTATTTACACGTTCATTGTAAAGGTGCAGCAATAGCAGGCCTTAAGAATTTACTCATTACAATTTTACACATTTGATCAGTGAAAACGAATGTGCAACAGTATATATGTATTTAATTGTGGTGCACTGGTATTGTAAAGAATGCAACTTCATATTTATACATCTATTTTATTTACTTATTTATTTATGTTTGATGCTTAGATATACTGGTACATCCGTTACTTTGTTTGAAGGTCCATTTTCAGTAACTTCTGAGCCTTTTCTTATGCCCCAAAAATTTATGATTGAATCATGACTTAATCATTTAAAGAAAAATCATAGTCTATGATTTTACAGTTTGTTTTGTTAAATACTGAAATTTGTGATTGTCTTTTAACTTATCAGGGGCAAGATGCTTTACTATATATTGCTGTGATACTTTTACATTTCCATATATTTATAATGATAATTTATTTTATGACACTTTGTGATTTGTTTGTTTTGTAATGTTTTACTTTGCTTTTTGTTGGTAGGTTAGCTTTTATTTTAATTCATCTTTGTTTGCCTGTATTGGTAGTTATGATTTGTTAAGAAAAAAGTGAGAACCAACTGATACGAAATGAAAACATAATTCATCTGAATCATGTGACTGAGTGAAGTACAAAATTTAATGACATTGAAATCTTCAGATATGTTTGTTGGGTCAGTTATGAACTTTGGTAATTCAAAGTTTGGATATAAATAATATTTTATTAAAAACTTCACTCCATGAGATATAGCTGTTGTCCTATGGTGAATAGTGTAGATCCAGATCTGAAGGTTATAAAGCTGAGATTGGAAACCAGTCTCAAATCTCAAGCATCTGATTGGCTGAAATGGCGACTGGTCGCCATTTCAGCCAATCAGATGCTTGAGATTTGAGACTGGTTTCCATGCTCAGTTTTATAACCTTGGGCAATCAGCATCAACCAGCACATTCTAACCATCAGATCAGGATCTTCACTGTTTGCTTTTAGATTCATTAGATTATTTCTGACCAGGAAGTGACAAGTATAGATCTAAATCATATCACAGGAGTGTGCTAGTTGATCTAGATCCACACTGGTCACACTTGTGCAAAAAAATGTATACATAGTTTAAAGGGTTTAAATGTCTTCATTTTTTAACATTTTTCAAATATTGCCATCCTGTGGTTTCAAAATCTATAATGGTAGTGTGTATATATGTTTGGTTCTTCTTGTGTACAAGTTAAAGCACATTTACTGTCAAATGACACATTAGTTGGCATTCATTTCCTTTGGACAGTAGACTGGTTCAGTGCTTAAGGTTATAAAACTGAGTTTGGAAACCAGTCTCAAATTGAGATTTGAGACTGGTTTCTATGCTCAGTTTTATAACCTTGGGTACTGGGCTCCTGTCACATGGGCTCACAAGAATATACTTTAAAATATTTGGTCTAATAATTATTGTGTAAATGCATAATGATCCTGGAATTTTACAGCATTCTTTGATATCTGTGAATCACTTATTTTTGTGTCCACATTTTGTAATTTTTTTCGATCAAACTATCACTTTTTTCCAGTGACACGAGGGTTCATCTGAACACCTGTCTAGTTTTATATATTCATGCAAAGAAGAATAAATTTTGTTAACAGTTTTATGAATTTTACTTTTGCTGTTTTCACAATAACAGCTAGCATGTTTTTAGACTGTGATAAATTTCAATATTTTTACTCTTATTTATGTTTGAAATTGATTGAAAATTGATCATAGAATGTTTGTAATTAAAATTATTTTTTAACAGAAATTTTTATATTGAATGAAGTTATATGTCAAAAATATGGAAAATATGTTTGTGTTAGTTGTTACTTTGATCATTTGCCATAATAAATTTATATTGTAACTGGGTTTTCATTCTTTATTATACCAACATTTTATAAACAAGAAAATGCCATTGATAAGATTTTAGCTGTTTTCTAGATATATATGTCCATACCTGAAGTAAACTGAATTAACATGTAAGTGAAATATATATATCAGGAAGCAACAGTCTCTTCAAAGACAGGCAGGCAGGCACGCAGGCAGGAGTGCCATAACCATCATTGCTTTGTTTTTCTGTCTGGATGACCACATTTTAGTGTAAATTCAATCCTCATATTCCAATTTGAAAATAGTAACAAGATACTGGGTCATATTTGTAACTAAGTAAGTACAAAAACATTAAAAACCCTAATGAATATAAAAAGAAATTTTGTACTACAAGGGTTACTTTAGGTCTCTGTAACTTTGATGTTCCATCTCTTGACATCAATAATATATTAATAATATCAAAATCAATAATATACCAAAATAGGACATATACTTGCCATGAGGAACTGAGCCTTACAAGTTTGAGGATATCAGACAAGATTTACATTAAATGTCACTTTGACCTTGGCTCTTGATAACAAAATCATTAGGAGTCATCTACTTGTCATTCTGAACCACCCAACCTATCATGTACACATATGATGTGATAAGACCCTATGATTTATATCTAGTTACTAATCAAACAAATTTTTGTATTGAAAATCACCATGATCTTTGATCTTCCAACCTCAAAATCATTAGAGGTCATCTTCTTTTCATGACCAACTGATCATCCATAGGATGGATATTAATCAGACTGGATCTCTTTGCAGTAAAGGTCACCATGACCTTGACCTTTGAACTGTTCACCTCAAAATCATTTTTGCAGTAAAGGTTAAAATGACCATGACCTTTGAACTGTTCAGAGAGCTATATTTTAGATGATTTTCTTAATGAAACAGGTCCAATCTGGCTTGACATTGGACACAACTTCTTTGTCGACAACTAGTGTTATCATTTTCTCATTTGACACATTATATAATGTTTTGTCTCTTGAAAAGATGATCTTAACAGAAATATTTATCATGTTGACGTTTTACTAATATATGACAAGTATATGTGCTTGAACTAATTCCATACTCTTTCTTTTCGGTGAATTTTCCTCTTCGCTTTAAAATAATCTTTTGGAGTCTTCGGCTTCTTTAGGTTCAGTTTTTTGATGTTACAGGCTTTTTGATTGGCTCATTTCATTCTTGACTACCAATTAAAATTTGTAATATAATGCGTAAATGGAGTTAATTGCAAAAGTCGGGTAGGAGTAAACAAAGTAAACGGTTAACATTTTACTCTAATTGTCTTAAATTTGTAAATTGTATTCTAATACAATAAGACAGCCTATTGTTGTTATATTTAAGAAATGTTATTTTGATATCTAAGGATTCGTAGTCAAACAAATGCGAGATAATTTTAACCGAGTTCGACCTCCGAAATCCACATAATCTGATTGAACCAATTTTGAGTTTTTAACGATGTGAACTTATGACATGTTGCCCAATCAATAGTACAGATAAATGCAAATGTTTTGACATGTGATTTATATCTTGAAATGTGAATGATTTTACAGGAATTCTAGCCCTAGACATTTTACTGTTTTACCTGTGTCTTGTAGCATATTTTGCCACAGTCAGAAGTACATGTTCATTTAGTACTACTAGAAGAACCCTGATAGTTCTTCTCCCTTCTGCTTCATTGACTGAACTGAGTTATCCTTGGAGTTCTGGCGCTAGATTCACATGTGCTTTTTAGTAGACTCTATTTTTTTTTCAACTATGAGGCAATCCAAGCTAATCATCAGAATTTAGGGGTCTCAGTTTTAATAAATTGGAACTTGAATAAGTCAATCTAAACCTACTTTACTGCTAAAAACAAATTTACTAATAGCACCAGTGCTTTCCCCAGGCAATTATGGCATACCAGCGCCAAGATGCCTTAATTTCTAAATTATCCTTTGCGGGACGCTTATAATCTGCCGGTAAGCCATAAATCCAAGCCAGGATGCCTTAAAATTTTACAAACAAGGTGAATAAACATGTCAAATTATGAAACTTTCTCGCCAATTTCAAGCGTTTCTCTGATATTGTTAAGTGTCTACTATAAATGGTCACTCCTTACAATAATTAATGAGCGTCTGCTGTGTATCAGAAGTCTGATACAATATCAAATGAGTGTCTGTTGAATACAGAGAAAACAGTTGTAAATCAACCAATTAAGAACAGATTATCTCGGCAGTTCTGATCACCAAAATGAGATTAAAGTTGGAATAGTATTTTTTGATACCTGCTGTGAGCATGTTAAGTGGTCATTGATAATCTTGTCACATTAATTATCAGGTGATTAAAGAAGGTTTATAACAAATTATTACCAAAAATGAAAACAATATTCAAGTAATTTAATGTAATATAAGTGCTAACTGTTCATCTTTAAATGCTGTCCATATCAATAAATGGCCATTCTATTGAACACCTTGACTTCAACATGTGTTGAATTGTGGCAAATCACAAGAATAGGAGATCATGGGCTGTGTACAGTTTGTCAACCAGTTCCGGTTAATTCATATATTCGTTGTATAAAAATATACTAAAAGCATTAATCAGAACTTTGTTGTTTGATAATAAGCACAATATCTTAGCTAAAAGATGCTGAATTTATTTAATATTTTAGTCCCCACATTTATCCCCCTTTACATACTAACATTTACTTATAGACTTATTTAAACCAGTTCCAGTTAATTCAATCTATTCGAATGCATAAAAATGTTATATGCATTGTCAAATTTCAATTAAACTAAGTTGCTTTGTGATAAATATATATATATAAACATTTTTTTGTAAGATGCACCACATCAACCATGAGAAAACATTTTGCACAAAATTGCGCGTGAGGCGTAGGATGCCAGGATGCCTTAAAAATTTTCTGGGGAAGGCCCCAAACACTAAGGTGCTGTATTGGCTGTTTTTGGTGCTGCATTTTGGCCCTGTTCCCCTATCAAAATAACATGATTTTTAAACCCTATCGCAGAATAAATTTCTCTTGAAATATATTTAAAAAATTAAGATACTCCCATAAAAGCATGTAATTACTTGTACTTGAACATGTTTGAGTACGAAACCATATAAAAACATTCATTAATAACCTCCACTTAAGTATTGATTCTGTCTCATGAAATTGCTTGTAACCGATCAGGTATGATTGCATTTAGAGTTTGTGGATATGCCAGTGCCAAATAAAACTTTGCATAATCAAAAACATTACTGGAGAATTCGATGAATAGTATATGCAGTACACTGAACTCATCAATGAGCAAGCAAACACTTGGTAACATTAATAATATTGTCCATGAAGGGGAAACCTAGTGAAACAACGTGAGAAGGCCATTGGTCACTCGACTTCCAAGGTTAAAAAATGGATGTCCATGTATCAAGGCTTCTCAAATATCCACACCTGAACCAAGGATCAAATCTACAACCTGGGACCCCTTGCATGCTAGGCGGGCGTTCTACCATGTTGCCATAAAAGCTACAATGTCAGAGGTGTAGAATTCGACTCGACCGCTTGTCATGGCGAGTAAATGATCCGTTGGGTCGAGCGAAGTGGCCGAAACACTCGACCGGTCGGGCGAGTAAATTTTTTCAGCAAAGCACATCTTCGAAAAATAAATATTTTCACTTTGTTTACAAAATACAATTCGATTTCCAGAATTTCAGTCAATTTCCAGTGTATTCGGAACGTTTCTGATGTAAATGTAACAACAGCGATTTATTTTTATCCTAATTGGGTTTCCCAAATCAGAACGAGGCTGCAAGTGCACTTATTTTCCCGCTGTATGTCAAAAATTATGTAGAAACAAATGAAGATAACATTTTTTACACAAGGTACGGGTGATGATGAAAAGCGAGAGAGTGAGCGAGACAGTAAGAAAGAGATAGAATAAAAAGAAAAACAAAAATTGCAACAGAAAGAGTATTTTATTTAAAATGTAAGGGCGAGTGTACTTTCTGTAAGGGCGAGTGCACTGACTCATTCACTCGACCTGCAGGGCGAGTGGGTCAAAGAAAATTTCTACACCTCTGAATGTAGCTCTATGGCAAGATAGTACTTACTCATAACCCGGTTACATACACCCCTTCCTGATGGGAATTTGTCCTAAATAAAGATTCACTTTTAAGTGATCTCAAGGTATTTCAACATCTCTGACTAACCATGCAATGGTGTCCCAGCCACACGCTGGAGACCATTTGTAACAAGTTCTCTAATATCCAGGTTTGAACTGGAGACCACTTGCATGCCAGTATGCCGCTCTACCATGTCATCAGTGCTGTTCAATGTCTCTTTAATAATAATACATGTATCTTCCATTTCGAAATCTGTCATGCCATCATAGGGGTTAAATAGCAACAAAACGGTTATTGTTTCTTTTATTTTTGTTAAGAATGTAAAAGAAATTTAAAAACAAACATTAGGCGGAAGTGATTGTTTGACAGACATGTAATTGACACTTGCAGTGTTGAACATAAAATAAAATACATGTTTGTGTGTTTTGCAGGTGAAATAAAGCCAGAAATGATGTAACTGTTGATGTACTGCCATAACTCATGGAAAGCCAGGTAAAATGGTCATAATGTTAATTAACTTACTTGGGTTCCACTAGCTACTGAATCTAAAGGGTCATTTTCATTACAGTTTAGGGGATCCAGCCAATTGATAGCCAAAAAAAGCCTTATTTAAGGAAAACAAATGACCCTTCAGCTAACATAATACATTGCAGGGGTCAAAATAAAGCTTTTGGAAATTTCAAGAGTCAAAGGGTAATACATCCCCTGAACTTAGTGTGTTGTTAGACTTACACTTACAGACAGTCATTTAACCCTTTACTACAGTATATATAAACACATTTTATATGGGTTACTGGTGTCTGCTGGCAAAATTTAAAAAAAAAGGTTCTATAATGATTAAAGTACAATGTAGGATCTCTGTGGCAGCTGCTAAACTATGTGACTGGGGAACTGGGTCACAGCTGAGTGCTAAATGGAGGTCACAGTGTACAACTAGAACCTAGTTACCTGACTTTTTTAAGTAGAGGGGGAAGTAATTCCTGTGATACTGTGTCAGTACTAATGTAGTTGTCTCCCTTCATCAAAGGTTTTCCAAGCACATCGAAATATGTCATTTCTTTTATATTTAAAGAAATTCTTCGTTTATTAAATGAAAGAAATTACATGTACTTTATTGAACCCTTACTTGGTAAAAAAACCACATGAGCAGAAAAAAAACTGTAAGATGCAAATGAGATTTTAAGATCATGTTTTGACAACTTTTGCAAAATGTTTATATTGTGTAAGGAAGACTGCATAATAAATATACAAAAATTAAAAATATAAGTTGTCTCATGTGCAATATCCCTTTACTCCATATATACACATTTTGCGACAAGTGTAGATCCAGATCAGCTGGCACATCCCTGCCATCTGATCAGGATTAGCACTGTTTGTCTGCACCATAAAGGGATATAATGGAGAAAAAAGGATGGTGTAGATCCATAATTGCTATAAACCTCTAATCAGACTAAACATCTGTGCAGGCTGATCTGGATCTGCACCATTTCAATTATATAAACCGTTACTCATAAAGTAAAGGGTCATGTAGTATAAGTAGAAAGGTGATGACATAAAATGGCAAAAAGGACTAGGGAATCTCCCAGCTCCTCAGCCTACCACAGAAAAAGCTAATGTTTTTTATTCAGAATAAAGCTAAATATTTAGGTAAAATATTACCAGAAAAATATCTTTTGTCTTCCCTTCAAAGTACTTAACCCTTTCCTCCATATATACACATTTTTACACGTGCGACCAGTGTAGATCCAGATCAGCTGGCAACTCTGTGTAATAAAGGTGTGTCTATGGAGGAAAGGGTTAAATGCACAAATACAATCTGAATCAAAACTAAAATACTGTTGACCCATAACCCATGTAAATAGCCATTTACACCATATTTACAGGTGCTTCCACTGTAGATCTAGATCAGCCAGCACATCTGAGTTGGCTGATCTGGATCTAAATTGGTTGTTTTTTGGTAAGAAATATATGTTTTAGCTTAAATGTTTTAAAGACATTGCTTGTGTGTCAGTTGTAAAGAAATATTTAGAAAATAATCATAATTGAAAAGGTAAATGGTTTAACTTCAAGGTTTTCATTTTATTTTATTTTTACAGATAGCCCATATTCTGCTCAAATTATCATTCTTTGACTGTCACTTTTGTTTGTTTTGCTTAATGTTCCGTGTGACTCATACAAAAGAAAATTCCAACGGTTTTGAAAATAATTTACAAAGCATTTTTATCGCTAGTCACTACATGTCATTTGGTTAACATGTATAATTTTTTGCCAGTTTTCTTTATCAATTTTATTTGCCATCTTAGGTACTGTAGTGTATAAATTTATGAGAGGAAATCGTCCATAATTTGCTTTATTCATTGATTAAGGTGAAATTTTCATAAAACTACAATGAAGTTGTTTCGTATTGTCTATTTTTGGCAAATTGTACATACCTGTAAAATAAGCTGTACTAATGGAGATTATGAAAGTGGACATTTTCTGAATTCTTGTGAGACTTAGTGTATCCCTTATGGCTTAAGTAAAACATGAACTTTAATATCTTTTTAAAGAATTCGTGAAAACAATTTGTACGAATTTTAAAGAAAATTGATTAACATAGGGGATTGTATAATGGAGTATTTGGAATCTTCATCAGAAGAAAGGGGAAGTAGCGAGGTAGGTTGCAGAATTTTGCTTAACCCATTCCTGTATAGATACGCATTTTTACGCATGTGCGACCAGTGTAGATCCAGATCAGCGGGCACATCCTTGCCGTCTGATCAGGATCTGCACTGCTCACTTTTTGGTCAGAAAAAACCTAATGAATCAAAAAGCGAACAGTTTAGATCCTGATCAGACGGCACGGATGTGCCGGCTGATCTGGATCTAAACTGTTCGCCCTAGCAATAAAGGTGTATCTGTATGGGAAAGGGTTAACCCTTTACTCCACATGTACAGGATTTATCCCATGGATGACCAGTGTAGATCCGGATCAGTCAGTATATCTGTATCAACTGATCTGTATTTACTCTATTTGATTTGAGATTCATTAGACCTGTTATTTCTAAGCAAGAAGCAAACAGTTTAGATCCAGATCAGAAAACACTGAAGTGCTGATTAGGAACTGTTATACACTACTCGCACGTTTAATTTAAGTCATATCTGAAGCGAGGGTTAAAATGACCAATGAATGACTTTGTTTGCTGACTTTGCCATGACTGTTTGAGATATTAGTGTACATTTATTAAATGAGACTGACATACAAATTGCGACAAAGTATGGTTACTTATAATTCATTTTAAATTATGATTTATCACAAGGTGAAACATTTGTGTAGGAGTTTTTTTCTGCTGTGTGACCAAGTACTAAATTTCTGTAGTAAACTTAATGTTGCATATTAATAAAGAGATATGACTGTGCTATGTATTTAGTCAGAAATAACCTTATGTATCAAAAGTTAACAGTGCTGGCTCCAAGGTTATAAAGCTGAGTTTGGAAACCAGTCTCAAATCTCAAGCATCTGATTGGCTGAAATGGCGACCAGTCGCCATTTCAGCCAATCAGATGCTTGAGATTTGAGACTGGTTTCCATGCTCGGCTTTATAACCTTCAGCCCAGATCCCTGATCAGACAGCATGGATCTTGATCTACACTGTTTGCCCATGGGATAACAGCCATATCTTATGATTAAAGTTTAAACTTAAAGTCAGTTTGATTCATTCCGTCATCGATTACAGCTCTGGATAAAGATGAGCATTTCGTTCTGAATATATCACAGGGTATCTATGACCAGCAAGTCGTTCAGAATGAGAAATGTGCGATTAAACCCCTTACATCATATACTCCCCTATTGTCACATTGGTGACCAGTTTAGATCAAACAAGAACATCTATGCCATCTGATCTGGATCTACAGTGTTTGCCTCCTGATTAGAAATAACCTAATGAATCTAAAAGCCAACAGTTTAGATTCTGATCAGTTGGCACAAATAATTATGCTGGCTGGTCTGGATCTGAACTGTTTGCCCATAAATAAATGCCATATCTTTGGAGTAAAGGGTTAAATACTTTAAGAATACGAGCAGAACTTTCAATCAGAATCAGTATGATTGGTTGTTAGGGTGATGTCCACAACAGTTCTAATGATTTTGCAGTGTTAAGATTGAAAGGCAGGTTATTGCATGAAAAACATTTAGGTTGTTCAAAATCCAGTACCAGGGCCCAAGATCATAAACTAAGTTTTGAGATCAGTCTCAAATCTCGAGGATCTGATTGGCTAAAATGGCGACTGGTCGCCATTTTAGCAAATCAGATGCTTGAGATTTGAGACTGATCTCCAGATTTAGTTTTATGATCTTGGGCACAGAACTTTGTATCTAGTTGTAAGGCTAGTTTCATGCACTGATCTTTGATTGTACTCATTGTGATACCAGACTACTTTAATAGGTGATAAGATGTTATGCAAACATTTATTACCAATTTCATCAAGAAATTTGAAAGCAGGTCTGGATATTTGAAATTCTTCGCTCATGATTCAGAGGTTTATTACTTTCATTTTGAATAAATTGCCCCAATGACCTGCACTATTGTTTTAGCAACGATTTTTCTGTCCACCTTAAAACATGTCAGTGGTGTATAATGTTTGTTTTCAAGTTTGATCGACTTTCTTTCTCATATTTTACTAAACATATTAAACATGAAAACTTACTTTATTTAGACATATTTAATAAAAATACATGTAATTAGTTATTCAGATTATTTTTGAAAGGAATTTATATACATTGAGGCAGGGATTTCAATAGATTTTGAAAACCAGGGGTCATTTGACCCTTACCCTTGGGAACTTCAATGGGTCATAATCAGATCTCTACGAGTCATGTGTTGTATTAAGGGAATTTTACTAATTTACTTTATTTTAATTTATTTTCAAGTGTCAACTAAAGATTTTCTTCATATTTTAAATGCAATAGATACAATATTTATCTTTTTTCTTGAATAATCTTACCACTTTTCCTAAATTACCCTGCATCAAAATGACCCCAAGCTCAGAATAAGGTGAGGTCAAAAGTGGAAAATTCAAATTTGCTGTTGACAATTGGAAAGGTATCATGAGTTCTGGTCCCAAGGTTATAAAACTGAAATTTGAAAAGAGTCTCAAATCTCAAGCATCTGATTGGCTGAAATGGCGACTGGTCACCATGCATAACAATTCTTATGAAATTCTTGTTATAGAATTTTGCTTTAATAGAAATAGAAGTATTTTAAACAATAATAAATTTAAGCCTTTTAACAAATAGAAGCATGTTACCCTCAGAAGAAAAGTGCAAGGTGGAAGTCTGAACACAAAGCCCAATTCAAGTCCCAATTACTGTGCAAAGTACTGTTACAAATTACAATTACTAGGCTATGTGCAAGACATGCCCAGTTTTGAATCTTAAAAGTTTCATGGAGGTAGATACTCCACAGATATTGACCATTTTAGAAGATCTGCCTGCAGATCAGGCAGAACTGGATTTACACTGGTTTCCAATCTTAGTTTTATAATCTTGGAGCCTGGACAAAGTGCTAAAGTTTTTGGCAAGATGAAAACATAGCAGATAATATCTTCAACAAAAAACATGCCATAAAATGAACTTCCCATCGGAGTGAAAGAATAGCCACTTGTTTGTATCATTTGATAAGCAGATAACTCTGTTAGCAGGATCAAAGTCAACAACTTTATTCCAACCTGTATTAATTCATTTGCCAGATGACTATCAATATAAAAAAGAAATCTTTGTATGTATAAAGTGCCTTTGAACTACTGAAGTAAGATTATCAGTGTTTTGAGCTACTCAGAAAAAGCCACCATGTGCTTATCAGCAACCAGGCTACTGTGAACAGTCGGGGTTGCTGACGGCTGAGCTCACATCACCAGATAACGGCTTCTCAATATCTAACGACTCTGCAGAAAACCTCTTGTCCTAGAATAAGAATTTCATCACATGTGTGATATGTAAGTCTGCTAAATAACGGTTGTAAATCATGTGTGGAGGATTTTTCATGAATATTTTGAGTGCCCTTTTTAATGAGACAATGTGTGTATAATTTTGATTGACAGGTTTACTAACTTTGGTAAGTTTATGTTATGCAGTGTGGCTATTTATTATTTATACGGCATTTATGGTACACTGTAACAGTAATAAACTGGTTTCATGTCATTTTAAATATGCTAGTTCAATTTTAAATTATTGGAGTTGCATAGTTTTATGATGTTTTAGTTGTCATTTTGAAAGCTAGTTTTATAGTTTTCATTGTTCAATGTACAATTGTAATAATTATTGTGGTTTACAAATTGGAAGGAATATAATTGTAATAAATGTTCCTGGTGTGATGCAAGTATTTTTTAACCCAGCTCCATGGATGTAACTCTAATCATGAGTGAACAGCGTAGATCCAGATCAGTTGGCTCATCTGTTTCTGATCTGAATCTAAATTGTTTGCTTTTCAGTTAGAAATAACCTAATAAATCAAATATTGAACAGTGTAGATCCAGATCGAAAGCACAGATGTGCTGACTGACCTGGATCTACACTGGAAACACATCTGATAAAAATTGTATTTATTGAATAAAGGGTTAAAAAGTTGTGTGGCCATTTTTTTTAACCCTTTCCCCTGTAGATGAACCTTTATTGCACGTGCGAACAGTTTATATCCAGGTCAGCTGACACATCTGTGCTGTCTGATCAGGATCTAAACTGTTCGCTTTTTGATATGTTAGTTTATTTCAGACCAAAAAGTGACCAGTGCAGATCCTGATCAGATGGCACCGATGTGCGGGCTGATCTGGATCTACACTGGTCGCACATGCGTAAAAAGGCATATAATTATGTGGAGGACACGGGTTAACTTTCATGACCCAGTACTGTGTCAGGCATGTTGTTCCATAAAACCCAGCAAAATTGGGAAAGCTAACTTATAATAATAATTTTTTTTTTAAATATCAAATTATTACCATGTCATCTGGTCGTAAGTCAAACAGTTGTCAAAGAAAAAACTTGAAGTATTTTGGTATCATTATATTTCAAGGGATTTAATTTTTGCATATTTCAGGCTATGGAACTTGCACGAAATCAACCCCTGTGAAATAATAATAATGTTTGAAAATACAATAATGTAGAAAACTACAATTGCAAAATTTTGTACCTGTGAAAATACATTATTCTTAGCTTTTGCACAGAAATTTGTTCTTTCTAAATTCAATGATACCACAGTATTGTAAGCAATTGGAGTATTTTAAAAGTGTCTTCCAAACTGTGTACAACAATTTAAGTGGTGGACCTGACATGAAAAGGTCATTTCATGCTGTTCTTTAAGAGGTCCATTCAACTTAATGTCAATAAATCCCCTTATAAAGCTCATATTGATCCTAACACTGCTGCTATGCAGGATATGAATGATAAAATTTTATAGTTTAATTCAAATTTGTGGAAGTTTTATGACTTTATTTTGATAAACCAACTTCCTTGACAAACATTAAACCCTCAGGTTATTTGCAAAATTCCTTTCTTAAAGATTTTCACATTAAAAATATTTCATAAAGACGAAATTCAAGTAATAATTCACTAGTGATTTGTTTGTTTGGACAAAGGCTCTTTGTCCTTACCCTTTGCTCAATAAATATGCCTTTTATCATATAAGTCACCAGTGTAGATCTAGATCAACTGGCACATCCACGCTGTCTGATGAGGATCTACACAATTTTCAGTTAGATTCACAAGGTTTTTTTTCTGACCTGGCCTGAAGGTAATAAAGCTGAAATTGGAAACCAGTCTCAAATCTCAAGCATCTGATTGGCTGAAATGGCGACTGGTCGCCATTACAGCCAATCAGATACTTGAGATTTGAGACTGGTTTCTATGCTCAGTTTTATAACCTTGGGCACAGAATGCAAACAGTGGAGATCCTGATCTGACAGCAAGTATGTAAAAGCTGATCTAGATCTACACAGGTCACCCTGGTAATAAAAGTCATATCAGTAATAAAAATGCAAAAGAAACTAATTATTTAACCATAATTATCTTGAAATTTTTGCCATGTTTGGTAAATAGCACTTCAGGATTAGTGCCCAAGGTTATAAAACTGAGCATGGAAACCAGTCTCAAATCTCAAGCATCTGATTGGCTGAAATGGTTTCCATGCTCAGTTTTATAACCTTGGGACCAGAACTTGGTGGATTCAGAAGTGGACATACTTAAATTTTCTTGTATCAGAATGCAAGAATCTGCTTCAGTTGAAATCACTGCAGATGAACATTTTTTTTAAAAAAATGCAAGAAGCATGAAACATATGCAAATTTAAAATTAAAACTGCATGATACAACTTTTTGCATTTACCCTTTACTCCATATTTCGTCACCTTAGTGCAATAATGGTGTAAGTACCATTGAAAAATAAGGAAGATATAGAGGATATTTATTTTTTCCTGTGTAAGATAGAAATATATTTCGCTGAATGAGCTCCGGAATAAGTATTTTCACAAGTGGCAAAGCCACAAGTGAAAATTCATAATTCCGGAGTTCACGAGTTAAATTATATTTCTATCTTCCAATGGTAAAAACAAATTTTCTTTTTATTTTATGCTTTTAGTTCACAGTTTAAAGCACCAGCCCTAAACTTAAGTAAGAATATACTATTGAAAAATGATATTTGTCCATATAGACTCCAATATATAAACTCTCTAAAACTTCTGTCACACTAGGACGGCGTTCCCGCGGCGTTCTCAAAATATTCCGAAATGCCGTAAAACGCTGTGGGAACGCCGTTGCATCGCCATAAAACGCTGTGCAATCGCCTAGAACATCGAGTGACGGCGTTTGTGTTTTGTTGCAAATAACAAACGCCATAAGATCGCCATTCTTGTGAAAACGCTGTAGGAACACCGTGCAATCGCCGTAGGAACGCCGTACAATTGTCCAGAGCGCCGCGAGAACGCCGTGAGCACGCCATGAGGTCGCCACGGTTGTTGACGGAGATTGCATGTATAAATGGGTACCTGTGAGGAATATAAGCCAATGCTCCGTGGCTGCCTTTGGTGCCGACTGTTAACGGACGACTTATATCCAGTGATCAGAGGGTAAATGTAAAAGTCCGGTGAAAATGTTCATTGATACCAGACTATAAACCCATACCTTTACCTTTTACCTTTTAAATAAAATGACGTCACTTTATTAAATACCTGTTTTTTTTTATTTATAATTATAATAAGTAAAAGATGAAATTGATTTCCTTTTTACATACTTTGTTTGGCCCTTTTCCCTTTTCCAACTTTCTTCTGTTCAAGAATGAAATATTTTGAGCCTAGACAAGCTGTGAACGCGCCGGGAGATCGTAGTACAAACGCCTTGAGCGCAGTAGGAACGCCGTGAAGACGTAGTGCATTGCTTACAACGTAGTAGGAACACCGCGGGATCGCCGTCTAATCGTGACCAAACGATGTGATGTCGCCACAAGCTCGTCGTAAAGCCCCGCTGCATCGCCATGAACGCCGTGAAAACGTAGTGAAAACGCCAACAGGTGGCGTTTTCATAAAAAATGTAAAATCGACGGCGATCTGATGGCGTTTTGAGAAAAAGTCACAACGCCACAGAAGCGCTGTAGAAACGCCATAAGTGTGACACTAGCTTAGCAGAACACAAAAAGTCCGATCGAATTCTTTCTTATAGACGGGATTTTCAATGATATTGTTAAATGAACAAACTTTTAAGAAGCTAAATATAATGGAGGTATATTTAGCACTGATTTTTGACGAAGTGACCACTTCATGCGAGATCTCGATTTCTGTGACGTTTCGGAAATCCTACTTTCGCTTTTAGTCATGCGGACCAAATTTATTTTAGTAAATTAAAATTTTATTAGCCCGAACTAATGCTGCAAATTTGTGCCTATAGTTCCAAATACATGTAATATTTCATACAAGAGCGGGTTGAATTGAAGTAATACCGCTTTAAATGAATTCTACAGAAAAATTGCATGAAATGGCGTCAAAAACATTTGTTTTTGACATGACATCATGATGTTATATACCCAAATTTGAGCCTGTTTTCTTGACGATCTCATTCGGAATGTTCTGTACATTTGGGTACCATTGTGAAAAAAACAGTGAAAATAAAAATTGATATTCCACTGTTTGAAAACAGTGAAATACCACTTTTATTTCACCAGGAAAATTCTATAATTCACTGGAAAGCATAAAATAAATACTGTTATGCACTAAGGTGACAATTTACACATTTTATGACATGCGTGAACATTGTACATTCAGATAAGCCGGCACATTCGTGCCATGGCTGCCATCTGCTCAGGATCTACACTGGTAGCATCTTAGTCAGAAATAACCTAATGGATAAAAAAGCGAACAGTTTGAATCCTGATTAGATGGTATGGATATGCCAGTTAATATTTTGATTAAAAGCACAAAATATATAGAGGAAATGGTTTTGTAAACAATTTTAACTGGGTGATACCAGTTTTTGCATTAATATTAATGTGATGTAAAACAGAGCATTTCATAAAAGATGAACTAAATGTTACACATCTGAATATCTGTTAGGGATTGATATAAATATTAATATAATGGTCATCCTACATTCCAGGGAGCTAATAGCCTTACATTCCAGCCTTAAAGTTTGTAAACGTTTAGTCTGTTTGTTTAATGTCAAGAGCAGAAATCCATCCGACCACCCCTACACTCTATCTTCAAGCTTACAGCATTAAGACATCTAAAGTGGGTTTTTTGGTTAATATTTTGTTCAAAGATTAAGATTTTATTGTGCAAACATTCAAACAATTTCTTCATATTAGGCTATTTTAAAATAGAGCAGTGGTAGATATTGGAATTTCATTAAAGTTTATGCGGGTTCACCTATTAAGTATTTCGCCTTTTCAGACACCAAAAAAGTTAAAATTTGGTCTTTGTCGTTTTACCGACATTAGATTTGACATTTTGTGAGGTTTAAAAGTTTAAGTTCAATTTAATAATTGGATACGTTCCGTACAGAAGGCTTTTGTGGGGGTTTATACAGTTTCATTGTTGGGAAGAAAATGTCAGAGCTGCTTATGTGAATTTTTGCGGTTTGTGTAAATTTTATAGAAATTCAAATTAGTAATTATATTGCGGAAATTACCAGCAAAATAAACTGTTTGCGTTGTAACATTGATTTGGGAATTTAAAATTGAACAAGCAAGGTTTTCAAGGTAAGAGGTTTAAAATTTGAAAAAAGAAATCGATTGAAAGTATGATTTAATTACACGGTTGTCAGTATTCTTTTGAGTTAATTATTGACCTATAAACTCCTAAGCGTATGGTTTCTTTAACTTTAAGTTTTGACTTGGAGATCTTATGGCAAAAAAAACCAATTAGTTTAGAAATTTGCTTAAAGTTTCTCATAATATTAATCTATTTACTCCAATGTTATATACAGAATTAATCACATGTGACTGGTGTAGATTATGATACTATATTCAGCACTTATCGCATGTGTGACTAATATAGATCCAGATCAGCTGGCACATGTGTCTGATCTGGATCTTCTCTGGTCACTTCTTGGTCAGAAATAACTGAATGAATCTAAATTGAACAGTGTAGATCCTGATTAGGTGATACAGGCTGATCTAGATTTACTGTGTTCAGCCATGGAATAAAAGCCATATCCCATGGGGTAAAGAGGGAAAAGAAGCTGTCAGATCCGTAGTGTCAGGATACCACAATGTAAATTGAGACCAGTTATGAAGCTTCCTATTTGCCAGTTCTGAGACTGAACTCAGTATCAGCCAATAGGATTTTATAAATCATCATTACTTAAATGCAGCAGCTGGTGAAATAGAAATATTGTTGTCATCTCTGTGGTTTGAAATGTTTATTTTAGTAATTGGAGACAAATAACTGTATTTTGCCTCAATGGATGGTATATAGGTCTTGAAACTAAACTTACCATGTAGTTTTATTGGACCATGTAAACGAAGGCATGTTTGTAATTTATCAAACCTAAGAGCACATTTTATCAGATTAAATATCAGATCTTATCTGTAGAATCATCCTTGAAGCTTATAAGGTAGACATACAACAAAATACAAATATTATAACTGAATGACATTTGATTTTTTTACTCTTTCCTCCATATATATGACTTTTTGGCATGGGCAAACAGTGTAGATCCAGATCAACAGGCGTATACATGTATATATGATCAGGATCTGCACTGTTCATCTTTGGATTCATTAGCTTTTTATGACCAAAAAGCAAAAATTGAGGATAGGTGGTTTTTGAGGGTTGGTGTTTATTTAAATAATTATGAATTTTGTTTGCTATGTCATTTATAGAATGGATGAACCCAATTTGTCATCTTAGTGCAATATTGGTATATCTGTTACATATACTCAAAATTTGATAATGATCACTTCAAAGATTTTGTTTATTCTTTACATTAGGTTGAAACAATAAAGTAGTTACTGTGATTCTGAAAATTTGTTCATTTGACATCAGCTTTGTGCCAAAGAAGGAATGAGCCGACAAACTGTTGAAGCGGTACAGCGGTTGAAACTTCATACGGGCAATAATTTTGGATAAAATAGAAAGCGATCCCTATCAAATTTTGAGTAGTATAGTATGTTAGTGTTACTTGTACTGTTTTTGCACTTAACCCTTTCCTTGATATATACGCATTTTTACGCATGTGCGACCAGTGTAGATCCAGATCAGCCGGCACATCCGTGCTGTCTGATCAGGATCTGCACTGGTCGCATTTTGATCAGAAATAACCTAATGAATCAAGAAGCGAACAGTTTAGATCCTGATCAGACGGCACGGATGTGCCGGCTGATCTGGATCTAAACTGTTCGCCCTAGCAATAAAGGTGTGTCTATACAGGAATGGGTTAAAGAAGACAACATGATTATCCCTTTCCTCCATAGACACACCTTTATTGCATGGACGAACAGTTTAGATCCAGATCAGCCGGCACATGACCTGTGCTGTTTAATCAGGATCTAAACTGTTAGCTTTTTGATTTGTTAGGTTATTTCTATACACTGGTTCCACATGCGTAAAAATGTGTATATATGGAGGAAAGGGTTATTAAATATTATACTGAAATCGAAGATGCTAACAGTGAAACTTAAACTACCACAGGAATTGGACGGTCTTTCAAAGTCAAACAAAAATGTGATTGATAAAATCATTGCACGTGAATGCACTAAGTAAAGAGATGCTTGTGGTAGATTAGGACACTCCTGACGAACAGGTCAGTGCAAATTGTTGACAGAAAGATATAGTGGCGTCTTTGTCCAGTTGAGTAAACAGTAACGTGACTCTGTCAATACAATGTCAATAGTGTTTTCTTAAACTGTTTAATTTGTTTTCATAGAAGATTTCTGATCATAATCTTTTGAAAGAGAGTTATTCTTAAATTTACAAAATTCTCACTTTAAAGGAGATCCTTCATAATTCTGATGGTTATTGTGAAAAACTGCACTTCCTAATTTGTTCAAACGTGTGACAGAACATAATTTTTCAATTCAAAATGTGATCCATATCTTTATGTTATCACTAGTATTAACCCTTTACTACAAAGATACACCATTGTCACATGGGCAAACAGAGTAGATCCAGATCATCTGGCAAATATATGACATCTGATCAGGATCTGTTGGCTTTTAGATACTTGGATTATTTCTGACCATTTAGCTAACAGTATAGATCCAGATCAGACAGCAGGGATGTTCCATCTAATCTGAATATGACCATTTAGCTAACAGTATAGATCCAGATCAGACAGGACAGTTGTGCCATCTAATCTGGATCTACACTTGTCTCCCTCGTGATAAAAGGCATATACATGGAGTAAAGGGTTAAAGAGATCCTACATAATTCCTCTGATTTTTACATTGTCATTAGTCTAAGATCATATTGGGCAATGTCAGCATGTTTTCAAAGTGACCAAGATGAGACCAGTGCAGATCCAGATCAGCTGGCACAGATGTAGATCTAAACTGGTTGAAGATGAGTAATGTTAATGATAATTATTTTAGTAAAGGGTCAAATTGTGGACCGATCACCAAGTAAATCTACAAAAATCTTCCCCACAGGAATACTTGAAATGAATTCTCAGTATTTGACAGAAATTGCAGGATATTTTGGGGGCCATGAATCATTCATTATGTATAAAACTATAGCTTCTCTATTTCACATCACAAAATGCCTGAAGTTGTCAGGTCACTGTCAGATTTTGATGTGTCAAGCATATCATTAGGCAGGTTTTATATCAAGTTTCTTACAACATATGCACATAAAGGCTATCATTATACTAGATTTATGTCTTCTATGAAATTTGCTGCGGTTTGCACTTAGGCTTCCACATTTTGTGAGAAACATACATTGTTGAAGAGTTAATTTTGCTGCGTCAGTGGTTTATATGCTTCAAATTTCCTGAATTTTGTCACATTTCCTATTTATAGTGTTTTAATCGTATGAATGCATTTAATTTCTATGGTAGTGACTTAGTGGTTTGTTTTAGATAAGATTGGCTTTTCTGTGAATTTTAAATAGCATTGTGATGCCTAGCTTTCAAAGGGACAATTGTTTTGTTGTTGTGGATTATCAGTTAATTGGCTGATGTTTTAACAAATACTTGATATTTTGTACATAAAACGGAATATTTACATTGCCTATCATCTTGAATAAGCTTTGATGAACAGCAGTTATCCATTACTCCATACTCATAAAATTTATCGCATGTGTAGGCAATGTAGATCCAGATCAGAGTTAATCCATGCCATCTGATCTATATCGTTCTCTTCTCTTTCAGAAAAAGCCATAGGTATTTACATTGGTCGCTTCTTGGTCATAAATAACCTCATTAATCTAAAAGCAAAGAGTGTAGATCATGATCAGACATTACAGAAAAGACCTGGATCTACACTGTTCGCCCACGCAGTAAAATTCCTGTCTATAGAGTTAAAAGTTAACATCAAAATTTATCCATTAATCTTTTTGGTTAGTTCAAAATGTTAATTTTACTTAAGGCAAAACATATCATGCAGACATCAAGCAATTTGTTTTGCTTATAGATCGATATGTTAATCCCCTTGGGCAAAAATCACAGTTAGGTACAGAATTTTGTGTCCTAATTAAACCCATCTTAAATTACCTGTGATCTTTGTCACATGATTTATTGACGGTGCAATTTATTACAGGATTACAGGTGATTTTAGACACATTAGTGCATCTTTTACTTAACTGGAATTTCATATTGTATTCTGTTGTGTTTTGAAGGGTGGGGTAATTCAAGTGACTTCCGAAGTGTTTGGATTTCTGTCTGTGACTGGATTTATTGGATATTACAAAACTTTTTTTATAATTTCAAAATATTGAGGTAATTAATTCTTACTAAAATAAATATGATAGTAGTAAAATTATATAAAATAAATTATGTCAATTTTCTATCAAGATTATTTTGAAAAAAGAAAGAGACAAGCTGCTATGGCATAATTGAATAGCTGCTGTGCCTTAGAACATATATTCTTGTTGTTCTAGAGCATTAAATTGTGGATAATTATATAATTTCAAATGTTTTTCCGAAAGTTGAAATATTCACGAAGTAAAGGACAATTACTCCAGGTTAAAGTATTTAAAATTTAGAGAAAAACAACGGCTATAACTTGCAAGAAAATGGAAGCTCCAAAAATTGCAACAACAGAAAAAGAAAAGAAAATAAAATAAAAAAATAAATAAAAAGCACATTTTCTTGCCAAAATAGATGCAAGATTTTCCGAACGGAGGTTTGTATTGGGGTAGTATTATGGTAGATAGTAAGATACATAATAATATCCAACTTTCTGGCAAAAGG
The DNA here is from genome assembly GCA_038501625.1 of Corbicula japonica. NCBI lineage: Eukaryota > Metazoa > Mollusca > Bivalvia > Venerida > Cyrenidae > Corbicula > Corbicula japonica. The sequence continues at coordinate 1,644,620 of JAZAYU010000080.1, forward strand.
CATGATGTAAAATAAATACTGCTGCCTAAAAGGAGGTTCGAGTGACCTCCACTGAACCTCGTCGGATTCCGAATTTGTGACATGGCTCATGTAAAAGTTAGATGCCAAGATCGCCTACTGATGCAAGACTTAAAGTGCTTCTTTGTGTGATATTTTAACAAAGAAATGTCCATAACAATCCTGGTGGTTTTAGAAATTCTTCTAAACATTATTTTATCTAAACATTATTTTATATTCTGTTTCAGAATGATGGCTGGCACCCGGCCCCAGGACGTGCAACCCCTTTAAAGGGTCCAAGAACTGTAGTTATCCCTAGAACAGATCGAGGATTCGGATTTACTCTCAGACATTTTATTGTTTACCCACCAGAACCTAAGGATTTCCTCAAGGTAATGTTGCACAATTTTTAAACCCTTTACTCCATATGTATACACCTTTTTACGGGTGTGCCACCAGTGTAGATCCAGACCAGCCAGCACAACAATGCCATCGTATCAAGATCTGCACTGTTCACTTTTTAGTGAGGAATAACCTAATAAATCAAAAAACGAACAATGCATATCCTCATCAGATGGCACATCTTGATCCACATGTGCCTTCTGATCTGGATCTGCACTGGTCACATATTGGTCAAAAATAACCTAATGACCCTAAAGGGTGAACATTGTAGATCCTGATCAAAAGTCATGGATCTACCACCTGATCTTGATCTACACAGTTTGCACATGTGATAAAATGCTACTCGGCTACTAAAACCAATAAACAAGTCAACATCACATTTATCCTTTTACTTTATAATTATATGACTAATTTTTTGAGTAGTTAAACATCAAACCTGAATGAAGCAGTGTAGATTCAGTTCAGATGACATGGATGACACAGGTCGCTCATGTGATAAAAGGCTAAATGTGGAGTAAAGGGTTAAAAGGCCAGGTCCACTACTTTGTTTTGAGAAAGTTTTTTTTTAAATGACAGGTCAAGATGTTGTGTTGTTGTCTCTATTTAATGGGTTCTGACAAGGCAGATTGGCACCATGATTCATTATCCTTTCTCTACATATATACACATTTTTACGCACATGCGACCAGTGTAGATCCAGATCAGTTGGCACTTTTGTGTCTACACTATTCAGTTTTAGTTTCATTAAGTTTTTCAGACCATTAAGGGAACAGTGTAAATCCAGATCAGTTGGCATGGATGTGCTGGCTGATCTGGATCTACACTTCACCCATGTAATAAAAGTCGTATTATATGCAGTAAAAGGTAAATAGTGAAGTGGAACAACTAAACTAAAATCAACTTCACAGCCACCTGCTGGAGGTTGTATGTACCTGGATTCCTCAGGTTAAGCTTTGATTTTGACTTTTTGGCACTGAAATAAGGAAGTGATTGGTCTGTTAATGAGAAGCAATTTGCAGAGTTTGTGACATGAATAAAGCAGGTGTGTGCTGCTGATGGATTGTTTAATGAAATCACTGTTCTCATCTGCTGTATATCCAGAAAGATGGATATTTAACCCTTTCCTGTATAGATACACCTTTATTGCTAGGGTGAACAGTTTAAATCCAGATCAGCCAGCACATCCGTGTCGTCTGATCAGGATCTAAACTGTTTGCTTTTTGATTCATTAGGTTACCTGATCAGACGGCACAGATGTGCCGGCTGATCTGGATCTACACTGGTTGCACACGCGTAAAAATGCGTATATATCAAGGAAAGGTTTAATGAAATCACTGTTCTCATCTGCTGTATACCCAGGAAGATGGATATTTAACTATTCCTTTACTCCATCTATACCTTTCATTGCACCCAACCAAATTCTTTTTTGTGCTTGGGGTCATTTTGATGCAAGAGAATATAGGGAAATTATTGTGTCTAATGAATTTTTAACATGAAATAAATAATAATCTGACCATTGAAAAAAAATAGAATGGAGTTAAATCATGTTTTTCTGTTGTAAAATTCACTGAATACAACATAAATCACTCCTGATGATCTGATTATGACCCATTGTAATGGGGTAAAATGACCCTTGGTTTTCAAAAGCTTTTGAAATCCCTCCTAGCTCATGCATCACCAAAGCTATTCCTTGTAACACTAATCATAACTCCTGATTGACAGCCTGTTTAGTTATCTCCCTTTCCAAAAGCTGTCCCCGCCAAGTAACTATTTTCCATACTTATACTAAAAATTTCGTAGCCATTCATACAAAAAAACTTGTATCTCTGTTATCCAAGGATTGTTTCCACCTTAGTTTTTGCCCGCAACATTTCCTGTAGTTGTTTATTTCATAATCTACTGACAAATCTGAAAAGCAAAAACAGTAGTTTTGTTATCAGACTGCCAGCTTGACAGATAGCTGTTACATTGTACATACTGTTGCAGCTGCATACAGGTAACATAGAGATCCCAATGATTATGTTGCAGTTTGTGGTGATGAAAATGCGAAAATGTTTGATGCTAGTTTAGGATTACAACACTACAGTTTTTTCAGTTGCATCAGTTTTGTTTATTTTATCTCTTTACTCCATGGGATATGTTTGTTAATCCATGGGCAAACTGTGTTGATCCAGATCAGGGCTAAGTTTTGAGATCATTCTCAAATCTCAAGGATCTGATTGGCTGAAATGGCGACTGGTCGCCATTTCAGCCAATCAGATGCTTGAGATTTGAGACTGATCTCCAGGTTTGGTTTAATGATCTTCGGCACAGATTTTCCTTTTGTTCCATTAGGTTATTTCTGACAAAAATTAACCAGTGTAGATCCAGATCTGATAGAATAAAGGGTTATTCTTCCTATGGAAATCTCCAGTCATGTGACCTGATCATGTTTTGTTCAAGCAATTTATGCAAGCACCAATGTGAACCCTGTGCTCTATGAGAACTCTTGGTAATAGATTTGTACTTGGAGAGATGCAGTTGTCATAATTACATTGTTTACCAAGAAAACAAGATTGTAATAATAACAACAGTAAAACACTGTCTTCTTGATGGATGCTATTTAGACAATAACAGACTGGTACCATATGTTAGCTCTGTGTTTACTTTTACCTGGAAAAAATTTGACTGGCTAACTCTGCAGCCAATGTCTTTCAATTTCCAGAGTTCAACGATGTGAGATAAATAAAAAATCTAGTCCTTCTTACAAAGGATTGCAACCCAAATTCAGTTCCGAATGATCTTTAATATAAAGATCTGCAACCCATTCTATTATTAATTCAGTGAGTAAACAGGGACCAAGATCATAAAACAAAGATTGGAGGCCATGCTGAAATCTCAAGCATCTGATTGGCTGAAATGGCGACTGGTCGCCATTTCAGCCAATCGGATGCTTGAGATTTGAGGCTTATCTCCAAATTAAGTTTCATGATCTTGGGCACAGCTATTTATTTGCTATAGGAGGATCATTCAGTGCTAAAGGCAGCATCCCTGCTCTTGTGAACCTGTGCTGCCGGTACAAGCATGCCACTGAACTAAGTACCCTGTCTGATAATGTGATAAAAAACTGAAATAATCAGTGCTGAAAGCTTTATTGGTCTGTTTACTCTAATACAATCTGACATAAGTAGCTTATTTGCACACTAAAATGTCAGGAGCCGTGTGTTACTAGTACATTCTGTATGCACTACAAGAAATTCTGGCAATCTTCAAAAATATCTATGTTTTCTACACAGACCCTTCTTTAGGTGCATTATTGTCTGAATAGTTTAATCCTTACTCCATGGACACAGCTTCCTACGGGCCTTGCACTTTTTTAGGGCCACTTATTAGCATTAGGGGGAATAGCCAATAGGAAGGTAGGAATAGGATATAGGGTTAGTCTAACTTGCTCTTGTTTAGGGGTGTAGCTCTTTATCACGTACATTAGGCACAAGTTATTTTTGATCAGGAACTGGAGGCATAAGCTGCTCTTCATCAGAAACCGGAGGCACATATTATTTTTTATTTTTGATCAGAAACTGGAGGCATAAGTTGCTTTTGATCAGGAACAGGAGGCACATGTTGCTCTTGATTCAGAGCTGTAGGCACATGTTGCTCTCTTGATCAGGAACAGGAGGCACATGTTGCTCTCTTGATCATCAGGATCAGGAGGCACATGTTGCTCTCTTGATCAGGAACAGGAGGCATATGTTGCTCTTGATTCAGAGCTGTAGGCACATGTTGCTCTCTTGATCAGGAACAGGAGGCATATGTTGCTCTCTTGATCAGGAACAGGAGGCACATGTTGCTCTCCATGTTGCTCTCTTGATCAGGAACAGGAGGCATATGTTGCTCTCTTGATCAGGATCAGGAGGCACATGTTGCTCTCTTGATCAGGAACAGGAGGCACATGTTGCTCTTGATTCAGAGCTGGAGGCATATGTTGCTCTCTTGAACAGGAACAGGAGGCACATGTTGCTCTTGATTCAGAGCTGGAGGCACATGTTGCTCTCTTGATCAGGAACAGGAGGCACATGTTGCTCTTGATTCAGAGCCAGTGGCACATGTTGCTCTCTTGATCAGGAACAGGAGGAATAAGTTGCTTTTGATCAGGATCAGGAGGCCTTAGTTGCTCTTACAGCATCAGTGTCATGGAGTGGATCTAGATTAGGCTAAAAAGGATTCGCCAGTCACTAGACCTAAGTTAGGGATGTTAAACCATGATTGTTTTTCAAGTAGCCCAGTGAAGAAACTTTTTATTTATATCAGCATGAAGTGTTGGCATTTACAAGACAGATATGTTCTACAGCAGGTGCAAGCACAGCAATATGCTGAAATAGATTCCAGTGATAATGTTGCATATATTATGGAGAAAGGCATCTTTTTAATCGATATCCTAAGGCACTGATTGAGTTATGGCATAATCTAGAAATATCTTCTATATATTAATATATTTTTTATATTGTTTGTATGAAGCAGAGTAAAGTATGCAGGAAGTGAAAAAAACATCAAATTGTAATCAAAATTGTTATGTTGTATAAATATTTCGAGTTTGGAAAATATCCAGCAAAAGCTACAGAAACATTGTTGAAAGTTTGATGATAAATGTAGGCTGTCATGTATCGTCTGATCTTTTTTCTCTGAAGAGCAAGCCGTGTGTTTCCTCCCCTCGCCTTTTGTGATCTGTCTGCTGAATCCCTCTCTCTATCATGCAACTGTATTGATTTTCATGAAATTTTTCTAGCAAACTTTGATAGGTTACCTGTGCCCAAGGTTATAAAAATGAGCATGGAAACCAGTCTCAAATCTCAAGCATCTGATTGGCTGAAATGGCGACCAGTCGCCATTTCAGCCAATCAGATGCTTGAGATTTGATACTGGTTTTCAAACTCAGTTTTATAACCTTCAGCCCTAGTTGAACATGCTTTAGCATTTTTTGTTAATTAACTTTTGTCAGAGTTATAGCCCTTTGGATAATTCTAACAGAGCAACTGTTAGGATTTAGAATTTTGCAATAAAAAAAATTTAATTTTGCAGTAAAAAACATTTAGTTAAAACTATCTGTTTGTTGGGAACAGTACAATTCTTAAAAAGAGTTTCAGTTTGGTTTGTTGCCGACTGCCACAAACGATAGCCCTTTAACCCTTTCCTTGATATATACGCATTTTTACGCATGTGCGACCAGTGATAGATCCAGATTAACCGGCACATCCATGCCGTCTGATCAGGATCTCCACTGGTCGCATTTTGGTCAGAAATAATCTAATGAATCAAAAAGCGAACAGTTTAGATCCTGATCAGACGGCACGGATGTGCCGGCTGATCTGGATCTAAACTGTTCGACCCTAGCAATAAAGGTGTATCTATTAGGGAAAGGGTTAATTAACTTTTGTCAGAGTTATAGCCCTTTGGATACTTCTAACAGAGCAACTGTTAGGATTTAGAATTTTGCAATAAAAAAAATTTAAATTTTGCAGTAAAAACATTAAGTTAAAACTATCTGTTTGTTGGGAACAGTACAGTTCTTAAAAAGAGTTTCAGTTTGGTTTGTTGCGGACTGCCACAAACAATAGCCCTTTAACCCTTTCCTTGATATATACGCATTTTTACACTTGTGCGAACAGTGTAGATTATGTTCAGCCGGCACATCCGTGCTGTCTGATCAAGATATGCATTGGTCCCATTTTGGTCAGAAATAACCTAATGAATCAAAATGCGAACAGTTTAGATCCTGATCAGACTGCACGGATGTGTCGGCTGATCTGGATCTAAACTTTCGCCCAAGCAATAAAGGTGTATACAGGAAAGGGATAACTAACCTGAAGTGCTAATTAGAATTGCACGTAACTTCCTGTATAGCTGTTAATTACTAATTCTTGTAAACAGGAAAATACGCTGAGATTTATTCTCCTTAATTATAAATAGTTCAAAGAAAAGAGGAGTTAATACAACATTACCTGTACCATAAAAATAATAATGAGATATGATTGTTATATCCCAACTTGTTACACAGTAGGTGCACATCAACACAAGTGATATTTTGTAACGCAAATAAAATCTTTGCCAAGATTCCTTCTTGAACCACAATATAAACGGAGGTTTTTATAATATATTGTGTTTTTATTATTGTGACTAGCTTCACTGTTGTTCATTGTTTTTCTACCAAAGAAAGTACTCCGGGTCGTTCCGCTGGGTGTGGGGGAGAATGGGTTGAGAGGTAGGGTCTGAATATATATCTAGTTTACTCTCAGGATTTGGCATATGCTATTGGCCTAAGGCACAATACCTTAATTCTTGAACAGCTGTCCCAATATTTCGGGTATTGTCTATTTGTATGTATGAATCTGCTATTGTCTAAAAACATGACATGACTTTTATGTGAAATGACTGTTATATGATACTACAAAATAAAACAATTTTAATATTTTGTGACTTCTGTTTAGAGAATGAAAATGCCTTGTTTTGTGCCAATACATCATACATAAAAAAATCACATCATTTACACTATTATTCTGAAAGTGTCCCAAAACATTTGGACACTGAAAATTTCCAATTCAAAAAGTGTTCCAAAATAAAGGGATGCAAAAACTATTTTTTTTTGGTGAAAAATAAGTGTGTCCCAAAATTTAGGGTAATTATGGTATGCATAATAATAGTAATCTCAGTCCTTTGATGCAGAACATCATGAAGAGGAGAGGGTGATTTTTTTTGCCCAAAATACTCCCATTGTTATAGAGAAAACCTCAGCAGCGCCTCAGGTTGAGGCAACTTGCCAGCCTTACATCATATAATATTATGTACTCTGTAGCAGAGAATCTTCCGGCCTTTGACAAAGTCATAAACAATTGATATAGATAACACGTTGTCATTGAACACAGCTCACTACCTGTGATTCTTGTCTTTTACTGTGCCAAAACTGTTCGGATTGCAGTGGTAATTTTCTATATGAATTAGTGATGCTAATTGCAGAAACCACCCTTCACTGGATTTGCGTTGGTGTTAGCATTTTTCGTACAATTTTCGCGAAATGTGGAGTGAAACTAGGATTTTAATATTTTCATTAAAACCTGACATTATTTATGGTTATTAGTAAAAACGATACTTTGTTGCTATGATTTCTTAAAGCAGATAATAAGTTAACACTTTACTGTACGGAAATGGTTAATATTTTATATGCAACCAGTGTAGATCCAGATCAGCCTGCAAACTCATGCAGTTCAATCAGGATCTAACCTTTTTGCTTTCAGATTTACATGTATTAGATTATTTCTGACCTAGAAGCCATATTATATTGAGTTAAGAATTAATAGTAAATGTGTGAATTGTTTAAGATATTCCAGAAATGTCTATGGAAAGTTTGTCTTATCTTTTTAATAGAAGCAGTGGTATTAACACTGAAACTGGGTCATGTTATTATAATAAAGCCAACATGTGTTTTTTGTAAAAACTCATATGAACATAATTAAATTATATAATCTTTCAAAATTGTTTTGAATGTAGATATAATGGAAGAGGCATGTTATTTTTGAGGTTAATGCTATCTTCTTAACTAAACAATATCAATTCTCTTAGAGAAAAGTGGAAGTGTTTCTTTGAAAATGAGCTTCAAAATACCTGAATGAAGTGGTTGACTAAGTGATGGAGTGTTTAGGGCTTGCATAGCTTTAAATAAGGTGTTTTTACTTTTTTTCGTTTAGGAGAATGATCTACTTTTAATGTTACTAGATGTAAAAGATATTCTAATGTTTTCAAAAGGACTCGAGATTACATTGTTACTTGAGTGAACTTGGAGGCCATTCATTACTGACAGTGAAAGCCTGACAAAAAACATACATTGTGGCCAGGAATGATAAGAAATTCAACTTAAATGAAAACCTAGACAGAAGGAAAAACAATGAAAATGCTATGTTCTTCTCCAACAAGGAAATTAAAGAAGAATACTTGACAGAAAGTTTGAAATCTTGGGATTGAAATGATTGTCTAGATTAGCCGGATAAAGGATAAGAATTAACTAAGAGTTATGTATTCTTTTGATGAGTTTGATCAAACCGAGCCGGAGCTGGAAATGTTGGAATGGGCTGGCATGGTAAGTGTCTGCTGTGATATTGTTTTGACCTTGCAGATATGCATAGTTGAGAAATATTACTGCTTTCATGGCAGTATAAAGTAGTAAATTCTTTTACAAGAACCTGTGCCCAAGATCATAAAACTAAATCTGGAGATCAGTCTCAAATCTCAAGCATCTGATTGGCTGAAATGGCGACCAGTCGCCATTTCAGCCAATCAGATGCTTGAGATTTGAGACTGATCTCAAATCTTAGTTTTATGATCTTGGGCCCTTGATGCATGTACATTTCAGATGCAACAGATTCAGTTTCCAGTTAAGTCTTCTTGAACTGTTTAAATACTAAGTCACAAGTACTATGGTTATAATTGGCAAATTGTCACTTAAAAGATCTAAGAAGATCTTCTTTTTGATAAGATGGTTAGACCATGACTCTCATCAATCAGAAGCCTGGTTATTCCAAGTGAAATTTGTAAAACTGAAAAGAAATTTACTTTAGGTATCTATCATAAAACAGTACTGATGCAATTACCGTTTACTCCTTATAAACAGGTTTTATCACATGTCGAACAGTGTAGATTCCAATTTAGGATCTACCTTGTTCGCTTCATGGTCAGAAATGACTTATTAGATCAAAAAGCTGTGAAATTGTAGATTCTGATCAGACTGCACAACAAACAGGGTTGGTATAGATCTACACTGTTTGCCCAAAGGATACAGCCATATCCCATAGGGGAAAGGGATTTACAATAAATTCCAAATAAATTCATAAAGGATCAGGTCTTTGACCTGTTGTTTAAAATTAGTTGAATAGTATTATTCCCACAAAGATTTCAGCGATTTTCTACACTAGTAGGTATACTTGGCACATGGATGATGTTAATATATAAATCTGGTAAATATATTAACACATTTCCCACATATCTGCTCAGATCACCCACTTAGCTGATTGTTGTGTTTCTATTTTTAGAATCTCTTAAAATGTCTGATGATTAGAATTCGATGAAATCTTAATTGCTATATTAAAACACACATTAAATATCATATTAATACAAGTATTTAACACTAAAGATTTAATTTGCCTTTTGATAGAAAGTGAAAAAAGCAAAATAGTTTCCCTCTGGACATAATGTATCTCGTTTTCCGCCTCAGTAGCATTACAAAGATAGCATCTGTGCTGAAGGTTATAAAACTGAAAATGGAAACCAGTCTCAAATCTCAAGCATCTGATTGGCTGAAATGGTGACTGGTCGCCATTTCAGCCAATCAGATGCTTGAGATTTGAGACTGGTTTCCATTCTCAGTTTTGTAAGCCTGAAGAAGTCAGCTGTTGCTCCTTCAAGGAGATTGTTTAGATGTTTGGCCTGTGTATTTACTTGATATTTATATTTGTATTTACTTAAAGGTCAGCATTGTTTTCTCTACATTAATGGGTTTTCCAGATGAAAAGTTCAGATATAACAACTGTTGAAAGATTCAATAAAGCCTTACCAAGTGTAAGGGGGGTTTTCTTCACAATTATAATGATGATGCTAAAAGCTGATGGCAATAATAATAGTTATAATAACATTAAAGTAAACAATTCTATAATTGGTCCTGCTATAACTGGTTATGGATAAGTTGACAGTCACATGACAAAAAAAGCACTGTTTATATAAACAATTATGATGTTATTGCACATAATTATGCAGTGATTCCAATTGTTGCAAATTCTTGCATTCTGATGCAAGCAAATTTGAAATTTTTCACTTTTGACTCCTTCTCATTCTGAGCTTGAGGTCATTTTGATGCTGGAAAATTTACGATGTACTATATATTATATATCTGCATTTACTTCTATTGCCACAATTCCAGTTATAATGATGGCAACTACAACAAGAAAAAACATATTATCATAATAAACATATTATTACTTCAGTTGCTGCTACTGCTATTACTAATTTCCGCTTCTAATGCTACTTGAAACAGTTTTTAGAAACAAAACACACAAGTCCAGTGTTGAATTTTAGATAGGATTTATTCTATTCTATTTATTCTATTATATGTAGATAAAATATAGTTCTCTCACATGTAGTTCTCTCACACTCTTCGAAAAGTCGAAAGCTTCAATATCTAATAATCTAAACTCAAGAAAACAAAAAGTCTTGATCTCAAATGGCGAAAAAGCCCCGAAAATAAGAGAATTCCCTTTTTATAAGGTGTTCAAATGTAGAACCCCTAATCAACCTAGCTACCGTTAGCGCTAATGTTAACAGCTGTAAGCCCCCGTATACCTTAGCCCATGCTAATAGTAGCCCCTGTATAGCTTAGCCCGTGCTAATAGTAGCATATGTTAGCTTAGCATGTTACCATGCTAATAGTAGCCCCTGTATAGCTTAGCCCGTGCTAATAGTAGCATAAGTTAGCTTAGCCTGTTACCATGCTAAGCGTTAGCAGAGGGTAGCACCCAAATAAGGATGTTAGCTTAACACTATGCTATTAGTGCTAATAGATGATAGCCCCCATATATGGATAGTAGCATCATAAATCAGGAACATTGCCCTGGAATTGACCTCAACCCCCAGTCGTGTACCAAGCTTGTCATCAGATAATGCTACTATAGAGGTAACAATTATGAGAAAACCCAGACACACAGCAACAAATAATAGGAAATTAATTAATGAAATAATTAATGAAAATTAATAGAAATTAAACCTTAAAAACTGTAACACTCCCCTCCCCTAGGCATAATGGTCCCCATTATTGAACCCTGTTAGAAATGTCACACTCTCTCAATGTAGAATGCCTATGCAAATATGAAATTCCTGTAAAAGTTTAACAGAGAACAAGTTATGAAATGAAATGCAAATTACTATAGTGCAGAATATCCCTGACTGAAAAAAACATGCATTAACAGAATGAATAGTCTTCCTTCAGTATGAATCATCTGCAAATATACTATATGAACAGAATGCACAGTCAATACACAAGCAAATAATAATAAAATGAACTATTAAACTTGTATGGTATCAGTAATATAGAATTCACTAAAGTCACTGAAGGGTATATTTCGAGTCCTAATTCTGCACTGTATAAGTAATTCCATGTTCGTGATGTATTCCTAACTCTCTCACTATTGTCATTTCACTCACACTATTAAAAAGTGCCACTTAATTATTTAAACTTTAACCTTAACACAAATAGTGATAAAATAGGAAATATTGGCACATTGTCAGTAATAATTCTTCCAGATTCTGCATTGTTAAATGAAATTTACTTAAAATGTTACCAAATGGTATCTGAAATAATAAACACTACTTCTAAATCCATTTATGAGGAATCACAGTAATCCAAAATTTCGCAAATATGAATTTTGACACAGTATTCCACATATTCGAATTTAACACAATTAAATCCAAAGCAAATGAAAGAACCACTTTTAAATTCAACAAACTGAGGAAACATCCTGATGCACAATTCTTTAATCCAATTCACAAGAACAACACTTAAATTCCAAATCAAATCATGAATAGAAATATTTACAGTGCTTTCAAATTCCAACAACAAGCATTCGGTCAAATGTACATTAACAAACGGAAATATTCCTGTTTGGTTACTCCAACTTCTTTGTAAAACCAAAATTGAAGAATCATCAATTGTGCTGCACAAATTATTCCAACATTTTGAAATAGTTTAATCCAGACCAAGGAATCATATATATAACATTCCTCTAAACAAATTAATTTCCACAATAAACAAAACACAGATCATATCATTTCTAAGTTCACTGTTTGAAACTAAAACTACAAAAGTCTGAGTTTCTTTGTTGCAGCTTCTCCCTTTCTGTCGGTCCCTTTGTTCTCACAGATGCACTGACAGATTTTAAGCAGACCCTAAACCTGCCTAGCAAAGCCAGTACCAGAAAAGTTTATTGTGAACAACCTGTCCATAACTTCTGTGATGTTCAAATTTACAACTGCCATAGTCAATGCTTGAACACATTTATTCTGATAAATTTGACATTTTATTTTCTTAGTTCTATTCTGGACAATCATGTTCACCTTTGAACCAAAAACTGAGGCCTTTTCTTCTATAAACATTATATAAAATGCATTGGGTTCTAAATATTCAGCCTGTACTAAACACCGTTAAATTAATTGACATGTTGACGCATGCTGCAACAACATCTGCCCAGCTCCCTGCTGACCATTATCATGTAATGATGATGACTATTCCCAGTGGTACAATTGAAAGTTCAATATCTTCAGATAATATCAATTTAAACTGCATGTTGTGGTCACAATATTTCCCAGTCTAATCATAAATTACCTTGAAACAAGGTTTCCATGATTTCCTTCATAACCTGAAGGAAGACAATCTGGTGAAATGCCCTATTCTCAGTAAACTGATGTTAAATGCACTGCTTGACGAATGATACAATGTTGCTGCATTTTCGAATAATGAGCTGTATCAAAGTCAAAATATCTGCGAACATCCTGAGACAGGAATGTTTGTCAAGTCGTAGACCATCATTATTTCAACACTTGGAAGCGCAATCGGTGAGTCGCAGCGACATTATTTCCACAGGTTAATAATCCATGGCACAGTCTGACACTCTTCATTTCACCTACCAGGCTACTTCCCATAACCTGGTATCACTTGGTCTTCCTGACCAACCTTGTTAGTTTTGTCAGTTTCCCTAACTGAAAAATAACGACTTAGACATAGAAGTTTCAAGACCCACACATGTTTGTTACTTCCAAATTCTAAATCAATACAATACGCGTTTCTTAGAAAATTAGATCTCTTACTGAAGATAACACAACTTAAAATTCCATGTGAAAATCCATTTTCAATGTTCCAAAAAAAAAATAGCTGAACACCAGGAAAATCAAAATCTTCACACAATGCAAAATCCCGATTTGTCTACATAACACACAGTTGGCAAGGCTGTCCATTTTCGGTCCGAATCGTTAACAAAGTAATCATTTTCCGACAGTTCTGTCTATTTAAATTTGCTCTTTACATTTCCTTCTGAACAAACATTTGAATACACAAGTTCTAGTTTGATGAAAACTGTGAACTCTCTCACGCTCAGGGTTAAATTCTGAGTTTTGGATCCATGTACTCTTCATTATTTTAAAGAAATCGCAACCATTCGTGCCTGCATCCAATGCCGAACAAATAGCAACAAATATCATTAATATTTTGGCCCACATGTTGAAACTCTTACAGATGTCCACAATTTGATGGTTGTTAAAATTCAATCTGACAATAATAGTTACAAATAAATTCCGGAATTCAACACAAAATAAATGTTAAATGGATCTTCCCGACGTGTTAAAGTCTTTATCCCACCGCTGCCACCAGTGAAACAGTTTTTAGAAACAAAACACACAAGTCCAGTGTTGAATTTTAGATAGGATTTATTCTATTCTATTTATTCTATTATATGTAGATAAAATATAGTTCTCTCACATGTAGTTCTCTCACACTCTTCGAAAAGTCGAAAGCTTCAATATCTAATAATCTAAACTCAAGAAAACAAAAAGTCTTGATCTCAAATGGCGAAAAAGCCCCGAAAATAAGAGAATTCCCTTTTTATAAGGTGTTCAAATGTAGAACCCCTAATCAACCTAGCTACCGTTAGCGCTAATGTTAACAGCTGTAAGCCCCCGTATACCTTAGCCCATGCTAATAGTAGCCCCTGTATAGCTTAGCCCGTGCTAATAGTAGCATATGTTAGCTTAGCATGTTACCATGCTAATAGTAGCCCCTGTATAGCTTAGCCCGTGCTAATAGTAGCATAAGTTAGCTTAGCCTGTTACCATGCTAAGCGTTAGCAGAGGGTAGCACCCAAATAAGGATGTTAGCTTAACACTATGCTATTAGTGCTAATAGATGATAGCCCCCATATATGGATAGTAGCATCATAAATCAGGAACATTGCCCTGGAATTGACCTCAACCCCCAGTCGTGTACCAAGCTTGTCATCAGATAATGCTACTATAGAGGTAACAATTATGAGAAAACCCAGACACACAGCAACAAATAATAGGAAATTAATTAATGAAATAATTAATGAAAATTAATAGAAATTAAACCTTAAAAACTGTAACATACTACTGATTCTGCTACTCTTGCTAATATTGCTACTGCTGCAGCTGTTATTGAAATCAAAGCAGTAGCTGTCACTTAGAGTGTTTTTTTTTCTCCCAAATTAGCAAATCTTTGCCATAATCAGCTTCAATAATAATAATATAATAATAATAATAATAATAATAATAATAATAATAATAATAATAATAATAATATAACTGCTGTGCTACTACTGGTTCAATTGTTGCAACTGCTACAATAGCTCTACCTCTTTATTAATTATAGGGATGTTTATAGAATAATAAATGGCTGCAAAACAGATGAATTAATCTGCATGTTTAGCCTGGTCAAGGGCAAGCCTGTTATAAAGATAATGGAGATAAATGCAGAGTCTTCAGGCTTCACTTGATACGCACCAGGTCAGAGAAGTCAGTTTGTGGTCATATTAAGAGAGTGACAGTTACCTAGAAATTGTATTCATTATTCATTATTTAAATTTTCAGTGCTACTTTTGGACTAAAATCAGTAACTGCTGTAAGTATTTAGTTCCCTTTTCCCATTTTAAAATTCAAAGACATACCATACTGTATTCACAGTATTAATGACTATAATATCACTGATTTTGATTTGTCAAGAGTTGTGTTATTATTATATTAATAACTGTTGTGAGTTACTAATTTTATCAGTGTGAGCTTCAGTCAAGCTGTATGCAATTTATGTTTGAAGTCACCTGTTAATTAAATAAAGGACTGAAAGTCATAATTTTGTGTATTGCATTGCAGTTTATTATTTTTGGGGTTTGTTTGTATTGGAAGAGGTGGCAGAGAGTTGCTTATTATCACAGACAGAACAAAAAAACCCACACTTTTTATAGTCATTTCACTCTCAACCATTGTGAGATTTGTTGAAAAAATAATGTTTCTGCTAGTGCATTTCAGTTTTGTTTTGCCACATTGGCTACCTACTGGCCATCAATGGAACTTTAGAAAATGTTTCTGGTATCTAATGCATTGTAATACATCATGCTCAGCTAAGCGTCATGTAATAATGGTATTATGTTTTGTTATTTTAAAGCGGTGGGAGGGGTATTCTGACATGTCCTCGAACCAGCCATATACTCCTACTGTAGTGGTTTCTGGAAACCAAGCCACATTGATGTGGTCATGTATTGTAGGCATGATGCAAAATTATAATAGTTTCTGGAAAGCGGTCATTAACATTATACATCATACAGAAATTTGAGAGTTATTGATAAGTGCAAGTGACACATGATATAAACTAATTCATTATAGACCTAAGTTAAATACAGATCTACAAAAAGCAGCCACAGATAGGTCTGATACACACAATCACTTGGTCATTTGCATTAAGACAAGTGTATTTAACAAAATTATATTACAAAAAACAAATAAAAATAAACTCCAATGAGGTCTTTGACACAGAAATTAACCTGTCTTTTATCTCATTGCAGTTATAATTCAATTATCAATAGTTTATAAACATATGCATTATAATTGCCCATGTTGTTTACTTTGTGTATCATTTTGTTTGATAACAATCCATGAGCTGATTAGGACCAAGGATATTTACTTAGATTAGGGAATTAAAATAAATCTGCATTATCAAAGATGACAGAAGGAAGGTTGTTTCTGTCAATTCTTTGTCCAAGATCATAGAACTAAATTTGGAGACCAGTCTCAAATATTCAGCATCTTATTGGCTGAAATGGCGACCAGTCACCATTTCATTCAATCATATGCTTGAGATTTGAGACTGGTCTCCAACCTTAGTTTTATGATCTTGGGCCCTTAGATATCTGGGTACCAGGTACTTGCCAATCTTAAACAGCATGCACATGAGGATCGAACAGCTGGAATTTGTTTCTAACATGTGTGCAACCAGTGTAGATTCAGATTAGCTGGAAAATCTGTGCCATCTGATCTGGATCTGCACCTTACTTAATGATCAGATTCATTATGTTATTACTGACCAGGAAGCAAAGAGTGTAGATCCAGATCAGATGGCACATCTTGGCACAGATGTGCATCTGATCTGGATCTACACTGGTTGCCTAAGGGACAAATTCAGATGGAGTATAGGGTAAAGGGATCCAATACTGAGTAAGCTTGCTGGCTTGTATCAAGTTGTCTTAATGGTAGGCTTAGATTATAAATGTCAGACTGGCAACCAGTCTCCCATCTCAAACAGCTGATTGGTTAAAACTGAGCTTTGTCTCAAAAATGACCAATCGCAAGTAAGAGTTTTGAGACTGGTTTTAGTCTCCGGTGAATCATTTTATTGTATCAATTAATAGCTAATGCCAGCGTTAATAAGATTCCTTTATATTGCGTGGTTTCTTTCATACAAAGAACAATCAAAATGGGAGAACAGAGTCTCCTTTTTTACTTAAAAAAGTAAATAGATGACAAATTAAGAAATGATAAATCATATGGTATGTTTGGACAGGTGGTTAATAAAATTGTGTCTTTTTATAATTGTATTTTGGTAGTACATCAAAGTGAAATATAAACAGCAACTTGTGGTCTGATTAGAATAGAGTACTGCAGAAGAAAGATTTTCCAAATAAACCAGACTGGAGTCTAAACATAATTATTGCAGTAGGTTAAAGACCAGATTAAAACTTTAGGATATTTTCAAAGCACCATAGTGTTGCTGCTTTAATTGTTCAAACAATAAATTGTTTCTTTAATCTATTTATCAGTGATTTAACAAAATTATTACGGCTAATACTTTTTAATCCAATTTTCTGCTTAAGTGCATTAAATTTTGGGCCTTAATCCTTAAATCTTGGCTTTTTTTCTTCGTTAGTAGGGGCCATTTATAGGCGTCTTCCCCTCAGAAAATTTCTTTGAAATCCTGCAGTTTTCCTACCCAATAAAGTAACTTTACATCAGGATCTGCACTGTTTTCTATTCATTAGGTTATTACTGACCAAAATGCGACCAATGCAGATCCAGTTCAGACAGCATGGATGTGTTGGCTGATCTGGATCTACACTGGTTGCACACACGTAAAAATGCGTATATACGCATGGCTTTTTTTCCTTCTTTAGCTGGGGCCGTTTATGGGCACCTTCCCCTCAGAAAATTTCTTTAAAATCATGCAGTTTTCCTAAAAAGTAATTTTACATCAGGTTTTTTCATTCCCCTTTACAGGAAAAATAATGCTATTTTCCCCAAAATTATAGGGCATGGGCGCCTTCCCCTGGCAGTAAAAAAAACCCTGATACGGAATGAAGGGTTAAATTATTTTGAAGAGTATATTTTGCTTGCTGTGCCAGCCAGTGGCTTTGATATTGAGACCAAGATCATGTTGTGGTTCAAAGAATTTGGCTGTGGTTTGTCAGTAACATATTTCAAGTGTAGAATGATGCAAAACATTGCATCGAATTTCAAAAACCAGTTCAGTTTATGAATTGAGGTGTTTAGGTTGTGATTTAGGATGGTTATTTAATATTTTATACAACCAATGAAAAGAATAAAAAAGTTGAAGTATTTAATTGTTGAACAAATGTATCTGGTAGGTAAATCAGGTGCAGGCACTTGTCTAGCTTCTGAATCACGATGATGATTACGTTCATTTAAAAGGAAGAAAAATGCTGTGGATGACTGGAGGGTGGAAACTTGTGTTTTGTCGGAGATTGGATTTCCTCGATTTGTTTGGAATTTGTTCAAAATTTCGATTTTCTGGGTTCTTAGTTATTGCTTATAATCTACAGAAATGAGTTGTTGATGTATTTGAAGATAGGTCTCAGTAGGTGGAATGCTGATCAGCCATTTGGCTGGATTCAACTGATTGTGTGCTGGTGGTTGATGAGATTATTTACCTCAAAAATTAGAGAAGCATTCCTAGGATGTACTAGTGATATTTGCTGGATGATTTAAATATGGTAAGAATTGAATGGTTTAAATTGAGTCATAAAGTTTTAATAGTTAAAAAACACAAAAACAACTGAAGTTTGTGATAAGGATTTATTTGTAGTTTATTTAAAGCTGGTAAAGATAAAGGAGCCTAGACTGTGAATTTAAGGATAACTATTTTACGGTGCCTGTAGTCATTTTGTTAATCTTTACTCCGTATAATTATATGGGTTTTATCCCGTGTGTGTCCAGTGTAGAACCTGATCTGCTGGCACATCTGTGCCATATGTGCCCAAGGTTATAAAGCTGAGCATGGAAACCAGTCTCAAATCTCAAGCATCTGATTGGCTGAAATGGCGACCAGTCGCCATTTCAGCCAATCAGATGCTTGAGATTTGAGACCGGTTTCCAATCTCAGCTTTATAACCTTCAGTCCTGATCTGGATCTACACTGGCAACTTCTTAGAAATAACCTAATAAAGCGTAAGAAAACTGTGTAGATCCTGTTCAGATGGCACAGATGGGATAACAGCCATATCCCATTAAGTTAAGGGTTAATTTAATTGACTTGTATTTATTTTAGTTATAAAGTTATTTATTGAATTTAGTAACTTTTAAATAGGAAACATTGTCAAATCCTGATCTGTCTGCACAGTCTAATCTGGATCTACACTGGTTACATAACCTGTGCTCAGTACTTAATAGTTTTAAGATCAGGCCCCAAGATAATAAAACTGACAATGGAAACCAGTCTCAAATTTCAAGCATCTGATTGGCTGAAATGGCAACTGGTTGCCATTTCAGCCAACCATATGCTTGAGATTTAAGACTGGTTTCAAATTTCAGTTTTATATTCTCCAGTCGCCATTTCAGCCAATCAGATACTTGAGATTTGAGACTGGTTTCAAATTTCAGTTTTGTATTCTTCAGCAAAGGTTCACATCGTAATTTTGTCCGTTTTTCTATCTTCAGGAGAGAGAGTATGCCAGTGATGATGAAGATACAGAAGGTTAGTTATCATCTGTTTTCAAATCAAATTACTCCATGGGATATGGCTTATATAACATGGGCATTCAGGGCATATCTGAATCAGCCTACACATCCGTTACATGGGAAAACATGATGATCCAGATCAGCGAGCACATCCATGCCATCTGATCAGGATCTACACTGTTTTGTTTGAGATTCATTCATCAGGGTTTTCTTAACAAGAAGTGCAGGGTGTTGATCCTGATAGGTCAGCACAGATTTGCCAGCTAATCTGGATCTACTCTAGTTGCCCATTTGATAAAAGGCGTATGGTTAAATATTTCAAGCCAGAATAATTTACTTAATGCTCTTGGGCATTACACTGTTGTTACATCTGTTGGCATGATAACATTCATACAGGTATTGCACTCTGTCCAAATCTATTTAATTAGACAATCAGAACTACTAATGTGTAATAATTACCTCAGTAATTAGGATAATAATTCATAATAAAATGTATATCAGTGCAGGCAGAGGTATGCTATGGGGGATTGACTCATCCAGTATTTATTTTTGGACAAACAACAATGTAATGTAGTCAGAAGCATTAATACAACCCATCTAAAACCCATTTATAGGTAATTAAGATTCTCTTACAGTGATTTTCAAGTAAGACATTACCACAGCAGCAGCAGCAGTATAATCATCATAGTTGTCAGCAGTTTTCTTGCTTATTTCACATCAAGCAAAATAGATTTACGTTTTGG
This sequence comes from Corbicula japonica, assembly GCA_038501625.1. Taxonomy (NCBI): domain Eukaryota; kingdom Metazoa; phylum Mollusca; class Bivalvia; order Venerida; family Cyrenidae; genus Corbicula; species Corbicula japonica. The sequence goes on from JAZAYU010000080.1 coordinate 1,664,800, forward strand.
AGAGAATGAGCTCATAATTATGCTTTATTGTCAGATTTGTCATTAAAAATCATCATCAGCAGCAGCAACAGCAGCAGAAAAGGAGTATCATTAGTATCATCAAAATCATCAGCATCATCATTATCATCATCATCATCATCATTATCATCTTCAGCTCATTATTAGTATCATCATCAGCTAATCCTTACTATCATCATCATCTTCATCATCATCATCATCAGAGCACTTATCAACACCACCACCATCTTCACAAAGTAAACCACAGTTGAAAATGGTCATACGTTTAAAAAGAATAATCGGTCTCTATGTTTGAAGGAATTTCACCTGTCGTGTGGGGTTACATTAGGCCTTTTGTTGCTTCAATGATCTGCCATGTTCAAAGTTAAATATCTCTTTTGCTTAGCTTGTTGTTTTCATGTCTCATACAAGACCTACATGTGTCAATGACAGATATTTTGGTGTCTAATGTTTCGTTATCAGTGGTTATAAAATAGCTATGTGTAGGTGATAAAACAGCGTGATTGTCACATAGAAAACATTGTCAATCTGTGTGTATATGTCATTTAGTGCAAGAAACAAGATTGTCAATGATATCATATAGTGAAAGGGATGGGGAATAGATTACTTTAAATGGTAGATTATAAATATGGATTTAGAACACGAAATTGAAAAACAATTTAATATAACTTTCGACATGAGTTCGATATACTGGATATGGCAAATTTTATTATCAATGAAAATGCTGTGTGATCTAAGTGTTTAATGAATGGAACAATCATGGCTTGAATTTTGACTAATGGGAAAATTAGATCAGTTAAATTGTAACTTACGCTTACTACCAAAATAGGATATTTCACTATATTCACAAATGTTTAGTATATACATAAATAGTTGGAACGGAACCATTTTTTTGTTACTGACAGTTTTTAATAGGATTACAATAGATTAATCAGGTAAATTTTCTTTAGTGCATTTAAGCAAAAAATCAAGTGAACGATCATAAAAGTAAACCATTAGAACATAGTGATTTTGCAATTATTCATGTTTTTTTATATTAAAAAAAATCTTGAAAATAGCATTGTAGATTTTAAAAAGTACATGTTACTTGTATCTGATTATTGTATCATTTTCTTTTGGTACAAGTTGTCATTTATTAATTATTATTAACTCTTTACCTTCTAAATGAATGTTTCTATGAATTCAAACCTTAAATCTATGGGATATGGCTGTTACCACATGGGTGAACAGTGTAGATCCAGATCTGCAAACACATCCATGCTTTCTGATTAAGATCTGCATGATTTGCTTTTTGATTCGTTATATTATGTTCTGAACAGTGTAGAGCCTGATCAGACAGCAAGGATGTGCTGGTGAACTGGATTTACACTGTTTGAATATGCAATAAAATCCATATATATATGGAGTAAAGTGTAAAACTAATTTATTCATTGTTCTTTTTTTTGTCTTTCTATTGAACTATGTAGACCCCTATCAGACTGTGCAGCTGCAGAGGCTGATCTGGGTTTTCAGTGGTCACAAATTTAAAAGATGCTGTTCTTAAAGGGTGTAACTGTGACTTTATTCACACAGCGTTGTATTGTATATTTTCAGAGCTGTACTTCCAGAGGGTTCAGCAAGGTACCCTCGAGCCATTGGACACAATTTTCGTGAAAAATGTCAAAGAAGGAGGTCCTGCACAACAGGCGGGTCTAAATCCCGGGGACCGGATTATCTCAGTGAACGGGGAACCAGTGACTGGAAAATCGTACGGTCAGGTGATCAACCTCATTCAGCAGACTACTAAAGATCTGAGTATATTGGTTGTGCCGAAGGAAGAGGATATATTGCAATTGGTAGGTATTAGATTAGGGGATGTCGGGGAATTACAGCTTCTTGAATCTGCTCCCGGTAAGGAGATTTCCTACTTCTTAATCATTTCCTCCATAGACACTTCTTTATTGCATGGGCAAACAGTGTAGATTCAGATTAGCTGGCACATCCATGCCATCTGATCAGGATCTGCACTGTTTGCTTTTGATTTTTTAGGTTATTTCTGACTAAAATGCAACCAGTACAGATCCTGATCAGACAGCACATATGTGCCAGCTGATCTGAATCTACACTGTTCGCCACGCAATAAAGGTGTGTCTATTGAGGAAAGGGTTAAGAAGTAGGAAATCAATCTGGGAGCACATGCGTAAAAATGTGTGTAATTATATGGAGGAAACAGTTAAGTCTTTATCCCTTGGGATATGACTGTTATCCATGGGTGAACATTGTTGATCCAGATCAGCTGGCACATCAATCAGTTATAAAATAATAAATCAAATAGTAAACTGTTTAGATCCTGATCAGATGGTGTGAATGTGTTGGCTGAACTAGATCTACACATGTGACTGAAGTTGTATCCATGAAGTATAGAGTTATGGGGATGTTTTGCTGAAGTTTAATGACTGCATAGTAAACACTGAAGAGTGATCAAGATGCGTTGTAAACTCTGATCAGAATGCATTTAATTGTTGGCAGACCTGTTTGCAATAATATAATTTTTAGTTCCGTTAGGTTTCAGAAGCATATATCTAGCTCAGGGCTGAAGGTTATAAAACTGAGATTGGAAACCAGTCTTAAATCTCAAGCATCTGATTGGCAGAAATGGCGACTGGTCACCATTTCAGCCAATCAGATGCATGAGATTCGAGACTGGTTTCCAATCTCAGTTTTATAACCTTGGGCACAGCATGCATTGAAATAAGTTCTCTCACTTAGGGTGATCTTGTTTTAACATACCATCATTTTATCAGTTAAATCAGAAAGATGGATAATACATCTAGTGTTCCCACAGCTTATCTGTGATCGCTAGTTGTTTTTCTCCCTGGAACGTCAGATAAGGTTGTCTGACCTATACATACATGTATCCAGTTCACCTTAATCTACATGTATTCAGTAGAGGAGAATACAGTATCGTTATAATAATTTTAGGATATCTTTTAACTCTCTAAATCAAAGAGCGAAGAGTGCAGATTCTGATCAGATGGTACAGATTAAGTGTTTCTATTGAGTAAAGATTTAGTGTTAAATTAGTGCCTTTAATACTATACATAATTATTTCATTCTTAGAAGTTAGTTTCCCAAAAAAGTATATCCTTGTTGCATAAGAGTATCTGACATCATTCATGGGACTTTTATTCATCCAGAAAAACAATTGTGTAGTTGCATTAATAATGGCTTAATCCTTTAACCACCACCGAAAAAAAAACAACATTATTTACATTGTACCTAGGGCATTTAGAGACATGCATGTTAACCAAACTGTTGACTGAAATAGAAAAAAAAAAGATTAAATCAGTCAATAGGATATAATTTACCCTAAACTGATGTCATTTGATGTAGGTTTTGTATATCAGAGGAATTGCTGGATGAAATATGATGACTTAATTTGATGTGTATCTTTTGTACCGATGTAATTGCCCTTGATAAATCAACTTTTTATGAGAATTTAGATTAAATACCAGTCAAGCTATTCCATCAAACCTTTGTTATATCATTCTTATTGTCAGTCACACATAAAAAGGAAAATTTATTAATGTTACGATTTAGAGTTGAAAACCTTATTAAAGGTGTCTGGTTGTGTATCAGAACAAAAATATGAAAAGTTTTCAAATATCAAAATCTATTAAAATATTACCGTAGAAGACCTGTAAAGAAAGTAAATATGATGTAACATTCTTACACAGTCTTGAGTGAATATATTTAAAGCTGCAGTCGTTACAGCATTACTTACGCAGTAAAATTAACTTACAACAGATCCTAACTATCTACAGTGCCCAAGGTTATAAAACTGAGCATGGAAACCAGTCTCAAATCTCAAGCATCTGATTGGCTGAAATGGCGACCAGTCACCATTTCAGCCAATCAGATGCTTGAGATTTGAGACTGGTTTCCAATCTCAGCTTTATAACCTTCAGCCCAGATTAGTCGAAAATTTCAGCAAAATGTGCTCCTGTTCTGTCATTGATAGACATTACACAGCAATACAATTGATAATAACCCTTTCCTCCATAGACACACCTTTATTGTGTGGGCGAACAGTGTAGATCCTGATCAGCCGGCACATTCATGCCGTCTGATCAGGATCTGCACTGTTCGCTTTTTGATTTGTTAGGTTATTTCTGACCAAAATGCGACCAGTGCAGATCCTAATCAGACCACATGGATGTGCCGGCTGATTTGGATCTACACTGGTCACACATGCATAAAATGCTTATTTATAGAGGAAAGAGTTAAAAACATCTAAAACATTGAAGTATTCCACCCTGAACTGCAAATAGGCAGCTTTAAATTGGATGTTCGAAACATTACAAACACACCCACGATTGCCACGCCTGCAGCAGGCTGAATAAAAGATGGTGGGCAGAATTTCCCCACAACCAGCAGTGTTGAACATTATCAACCAACTTATTTAGTGAAACAGTTTATTTACTGATTTATACTGGATCAACACTGGTTGCACATTAGATAATTAGTCTGTCCTTGGATTTAATGGGGTTATCCATCTTCAAAGACTTTTGGATTAGAAGGATGTTGTCAGACACAGAAAGACAGATAAATAATAGGGACCCTGAGTCTTCATTAAAACTTCTTTACAAGCAACCACAAACTTTTCAGTAGTAAAACAAACACAGAAGAAACACTGGAAACAGAACAGACCACTGCTGTGTAGTTAATTAAACAAGCTAAAAATAATTTGTTTATATTTTCACATCTGGTTAACTGGTATTTATAGAGTATTCAGCAAATGTTGGAAGTCAACCAAGATTATGGTACCTGTTAATTTATACAAAAAAGAATACAAAAATGTTCCACATCTACCTGTGTTTCTTAGTAACACATGGCATACCACTTTTAGGATACAGTAAAGTAGAAATACCTATAACCCTTTCCTCCATATATCAGGGCTCTCACTAGACTTGCAGATCAGGGAGAAGTTTTGTCATAATTTTAAATTAATAAATTTATGGAATAATGAAGAAGTTTGCAGTCAACAGCATTCTTCCCTATATAGTCGGTGTAAAATGACTTCTCCCATCAAAGAAGGGAGAAGTCAGGTCACTTTTAGGAGACTTCCTCTCCTTAGTCTCCCTCTACTGAGATCCCCTATATATATGCATTTTTACACATGTGAGACCAGCGTAGATCCAGAATCTGGCACATCTGTGCTGTCTGAACAGGATCTGCACAGTTGGCTTTTTGATTTAATGACAAAAAAGCAAACAGTGCAGAATCCGATCAGATGGCAGGGATGTGCCAGCTGATCTGGGTCTACACTGTTCACCCGTGCAATAAAGGAGTACATGTATATATGGAGGTGAGTTTATATATGTGTTGTTTATATTGAATTGAAAATTTACCAATTAACAAACACAAACTTGCAAATTATACAGCAGCAAAGATTATGCCAAAAATTTATTTGTTATTAATTCTCAGTTCAATAACTATCCCACTTCTGGATGTGGACTTTCAGCTATTCATATCTTGGCTGAAAGCAAAAAGGTTTCATTGTCTTCTTTATGTATTATCACTTAAAATCTGTTGCTTTCACACCATGTTACAAACACGTTAAAAAATGTAAACAATAGGGTTTACAACATATCTTAAAGTTTTCTATGTTGTATTTTCTATCCTATGTTGTAAACTAAATTGTTTACATTTTTAGATGGTATATGCCAAATCCTGATTATTGTATTTCCTGACTGAGGTATTTAATTGGTCAAATGGTAAGTCATGCATGATTTCAGTTCACAAGAGTATTAACACCCCACAACCTGGCAAGTAATTAATTCTTTCACAAAAATTCTATATTTTTCAGGCTTACCAGACATCCAGCCAGTCATATGATTCAGAGTTCGGGTCGTCGGGACATTCGGTAAGGGCCTCGTACCCGTATAGCCGTCAGCCATCTATGGAAAGCGGCTATCACACCTCTGAATCTAGAAGAGACCGAGATAGAAAAGTGCTCTCTACCAGCAACCTCGATAGCCACTATTTGGACACTGGCGATCATTTCTCCGATTTTGATCCTGAAATTATTACGGAAAGAAAACGACTAAAATCCTCCACTTCGTATACATCTGGATTAAGTGTGTATCATCAGCCACTAGAGGAAAGAGATATGAATAAAAACGTGTTCTTAGATCGAAGGCGGGAGTTTGAAAATCGTGCTGCTCAGGAAAATGTGAATCCAAATGCAACAAAAACATATTCATTTGGGCTCTACTATCCAAAAAAGGAGACTAGAGTTAACAATAGTGCTGAGAACTTGGCTCGCTCAGTTGTGATTAGACGATCAAAGGAGAGCGTACTTCAGCCAACAGACTCACAAGAAAATATATCCAATTTTCAGTCGTCACGAGGAAGAAATGTGCCTATCGAGTACAGGCTTAGTGGTGGTCCGGCTGAGCAGAAAAATGAACGGTACAGATCCCAGGAGGCCATTACACGAGACCATGATGGTCGATCAAATCATCATAACCAAGGCAGCACTATACGTCACAGTTTTCCGGACTCCGGAGTTCAAATTTGGACTTCCCCACCGCGAAGGACAAGTGAAACCAACAGCCCATATGGATTTGAACCCGGAACTCCTCCTCCGGATGCTGCTCATAAAAGAGACAGTTACACAACTACAAGACAGTATGTGCCTGTAATTAATGAGTCATCAATATCAAAAAGTCAGAAAATCTCAGCAAGCGTTGACAGTATTGACCCAAGATCAAACGTTTATCATACAGAACATCATCTTAGGACATCTTACAACACTTCTCATTCACCAGAGCAACAAAATCAAAATCAGCCTGGATCTAGCAGACAGACTGTTATAGTGAAAATAGGAGATAATCGTGAGAGGAGCAATACTCCAAATGTGCCACAGAATCAGGCTGGGAACCATTCTTATGGAGCTGCTTTTGCAGTTACACGGTCCCCAGCTTCAACCGAGATCGAAATCAGACAGAAACGGGAACCAAGAATTTTAGTATCACACAGAAAGAAACAATTTGAGGATAGAAAAGAGGTGAATATATCTCCAACTATAAGTACAGTGACAGGCAATCAAAGGTTTAAAACAGAGATTGAAAAAATGACAAGTTTCAGAAAGTTTGATGGTGTACAGGCAAGACTAGCTTCCTTTGAGAAGCCCACAAATAATGTAGAAAACATTGTGAGGTCAAGGTCACAGACACCTGTGTCTGCTAAGCCTGTTAGTGTAGGTCGCCAATTGTCAAAGGAAAGGTTAAGGTCGCCTGAACCTCACCAGAACTCTAATACTCAATATTCTCAGGGAAACAACCAATCAAATTTCTCGGATTCTGCACCAATCAGGATCTATGTCTCTCAAGGCAATTCTAATAACTCAGGGTCACCTATTGTGGAAATAGTGCCAATGCAGTCAGCTGATTATAACATGACAGATGCTGGAGGTCAAGGTCAATATGGTAGTCAAGGAAACCAGATTGATTCCCAGCTTGAGTCCAAAGAGCAAGGTGATGGGGAGTCAGGCCAGAAACCAGTGCGGAAAGCCTCCTTTTTATCAGCAGTCAATGCTCCATATAGCAGATGTAAGTATGGCCACTTGCCTTAATGTTTTTTTCTGTTTGTTTCCTCTCAGTTAATGGAATATTTAAGCCAACCCTGTTTATTTCTGATATTCATTTACTATTGTATAAAAAATCTTTTGTATGTTGTTGTTGTTGGAAATACTTGTGCATTTAAGCTTAGTTTGTTGATGTTTTGTTGTTGTACATCTGTTGTTTCTGTTAATTACATTTATTGATTTATATAAATAAATCAACTAGTGATTGCCTCATTAAGTTCATTACTTTGAATTTAAAACAATTCGGTCTGCAAAGCATTTTCAAATGTCAATGTAGCATCACGAAAAATACCTGTTAACTTTAACCCTTTACTCCATATATCATTTTTATTGTGATGCCATCTGATTAGGATCTACACTGTTCTCTTTGAAATACTTAAATATAAAAAAGGAGTAAAGGGTTAATGCAGGATTGATAAAATTTGCTACAGTTCTCGCAGCATATAAATTTCATTTTCTGGATGTTTCCATCATTAGAAAATAAACAGTTATTTCCTGGTTGTTTGGGAAACAATAACATTAATTGTTCCTCCACATAGATGATTAGATATGATATTGTTGCTCGAGGCATATCTGCTGCATGCATCCGTTCTAAAGCTTTGATTGTTCTGACAACACCTGTATTGTTTAACCCTTTACTCCATACGCGTTTTAATGTGTGCAACTATTGTAGATCCAGATCAGCCGGGGCATTCATGCACTGGTCGCATCTTGGTCAGAAATAACCAAATGAATCTAAAAGCAAACTGTGTAGATCCTGATCAGATGGCACTGACATGCTGGCTGATCTGGATCTTCACCGTTTGCTATGGATGCATAAAGGTGTATCTATGGAATATGAAGTGTTAATATCTATATTTCAGTATAATATATAGTATGGGAATATACAATATGTTTATTAGTATACTTCATAATATCTATTTATATCTGGTATACATCCTGTTATTTTGCTTCAATTGTTAGTCTGTATTCACACAGTTGTTATTTCTGTTCGGTGTTGTATCTTTGATGTTGTGCTATTTATAGACCTGCCACAGACTGGTTATGACAATGAGACGCCAGTTCCAGACGTAACGGCTAAGTCTTCACGCGTGTTCTCTCCTAAACAGGCTACGAGCAGAGATCTACGGGAGAATAGCAGCACGCCCACCAACTTCCAGTGGCAAGGTCGCAGTCCGAGCCCAGCTCGTGGTACATGTTGTTTTGCATGATTATTGTATATATTAACTCGATGTTCAGGTTATGGTACCAGGGCTTTTTCAGTAAGTCTCATGGGGCCGTTGAGTGTTTTAAGTTGTAGGCTATTCTAGGGGATCTATTTGAGCATGATTTGGGTATATTTACATTGTAGGACTAGATTGTTATATTGTGAAATATGAATAGATGCATTTTGCTTCTGATCTGTGTCTACATTCTATGGTCTACTGTTTGGCAGTGATGAGTCTACACTGAAGGGCTAAATTGGGTCTACAATGTAGGTCACACCTTCATCTGACACGTAGGTTAGAGCTAGGCAGAGCAAGGTCAACATTGTAGATCAGACCTAGGGCTGAGCTTGTTATTCATTGAAGAGCCCTAAGCTAGGACCACTGTACATTCTGAGCTGTATTAGAATGTGTAAATTTGATTGCTTATCTCTAATGGTAATAAAAATGAAGTATCTGCATCTCATAAAATAGGTAGTTTGTGCATATGTTGTCAAAAGTTAAGTCATAAAGATTAGTATAGCATAAAGTTGATTATAAAGCTTTTTGCCTGTTTATTCTTGAGCCAAAATCTGTTTAATTTAAATGTAAATTTCAAGTAATTCAGATAAATGTTGAACATGGGAAATGCAGATTTATTTAGCAATTATAATATTAGGTTCAAAAAGATGTGATATCACCTGAAATTGGCTGATATTAGCAAAGTTTTAGGTTTTAATATGTTGCAAATCTTTGTTACCTGCTAACAATCAGCCATTCTGCAAGTAAGGTCCTTTTTCAGTCATTTCAGCCAATTTCCTGAAAGTCCAAAATAAGATGTGATAGGCCCGCATGCATTTTAGCTATGAAATGCAGTATTTATAAGCTATCAAGCTGCCTTGTTCTGTAACCATTTCCTCTAAATATATACCTTTATGGCATGGGCAAACAGCATAGATAAAGATCACCTGGTACATTTGTGCCATCTGATCAGGATCTGCACTGTTCACTTTTTGATTTAGGATGTTATTTCTAACCAAAGAGTGAACAGTGCAGATCCTGATCAGATGGCACAAATCTGTCGTCTGATCAGAATCTAAACTGTTTGCTTTTTGATTTGTTAGGTTATTTCCTGACCAAATTGCGAACAGTGCAGATCCTGATCAGACGGCACATGTGCCGGTTGATCGGGATCTACACTGGTCGCACATGCGTAAAAATGCGTATATATGGAGGAAAGGGTTAAAATGGGATTTTGATTTGGTTTTTCAGCCCTGTCACCAACCAGCATCAGCAGTGTCAGTATAACATCGACATCAGTGTCACCTGTTTCCACTGCCCATGTCAGACTGAGAAACAAACCAGATAGTAAGAACAGTCTACTTTTACCCAATTAATTAGCAATGTTCATAGATAAAACCTTTTCCTCCATAGACACACCTTTATTGCCTGGGCTAACTGTAGATCCAGATCAGCCAGCACATCCCCGCCCTCTGATCAGGATCTGTGATTTTTGATTCATTAGTTTATTTCTGACCAAAATGTGACCAGTGCAGATCCTGATCAGACGGCATGAATGTGACTGCTGATCTGGATCTACACTGATCGCACATGTGTATAATTATTTGCAGAAAAGGGTAAAGTGACAAGCAATAAGTTTGTATGAGAATACATGGTCTTTATGCAATGTTTGTTTATTGTGGTATTATTGTTTGTTTGCTGAAATCTGGATTAAAATCTTTGTGAATTAGACCCATTTCACTGTTTTCAAACTTAATTAGGAGTTAATTTGATTACTATATCATTTTCTTTACCACCAGGCAATTTCTAATCAAGAAATTTTAAATGTCAAAGATTCAAGATTAGTCAACTCTTTGTTTCCTATGACTCTGCTATAAATGCTGAACATTTTCCACCATGGATAAATCACCTTTAATCACCTGGTTGACCAGTGTAGATCCATAGTAGCATGCACATCCATTCTGTTGGATCATGATCTACATGGTTTAATTTTAGATTCATTCGGTAGAAATACTGTTCGCCATTATTTGTGACCAAGAAATGAACTATGTAGATCCAGATCTGATGGAATGGAAGTGCAGGCTGATCTGGATCTACACAGGTCAATCATGTGATAAAAGACATATCCCATGGAATAAAAGGTTTAATGATGGCATTTAAACGAATGATTAGACACCCATTCCTTCAAATGAAAATGAGTTTTATCGAATATTTATTTCAGTTTCTGCAGAGGATTATGAGACGAAACTTCACCGTCGAACATCATACCTAATGGCAACAGCGAAAGACCGATCTGCCGTCAACCTGACAATGTCGCCAAATTCAACAGTACCACTAGATCCAACGTAAGCAGTATATACTTGTATATCATCGTGAGCCTGTTGTACCAAGTTCTTACAGGGGCATAGCTTAATTGGAAGAAAAGTCTAGGCACATACTTTGCCAGGGTGATGGTGCTGGTTGGGGTGGGAGGTCTGGAGTTATGCTATAATGAAGGAAAAAATTATTGTCTGATTTTCTCATAATAATTAACCAGGTTTACCATTGAAAACCCTAGTTATTAATATGGCTATGTTGTTGGGGGAGTTGTGGCAGGGGTCATCAACATTTGTTTCGGTTTTTGGTTTTTCTCAGTAACTGTTCAAAGTAGAGTTTGAAACTTTACATAGTTGTCTTTTGACAGTATTTTATCATAGTTATGTCCCTTTTTCACGAAAAATTTTGGAAGAAAACCTGATTTCATTTCATTGCAGCTTTTCTTTTTTTGATGTGAACTTTAAGGCTTTTCCGAGGAATGCTAAAGGGTGTACAGTATTATTGAGATGTCTTCTTTACTTTTCAGTACTCCTGCAACATTCAACAAACACAAAAGCATGAGAAAGCTTAAAGACTTCTTTGGTGAAAAGGTACGTTTACTCTGGTTAAAATTGTAGGTTCTCTTTGATGAAAAGGTAAGCTGTTATTAGATAAATGCCATGTGAAGTATGTAATTATAGGGATATATTGCCAGCAAAAATTCAGACAAGCATTTTGCATATGTAAATAGAAATGTCAAAACTTAAGACCACCAACGCTGTGTAAAGTATGAAAACATTACCATGTGTCCTAAGTAAATTACCATTCATGAGCGATTCCTGAACTCCAGAATTTGTGACAGGTCTTCTGTCATGTTAAAAACTAACATTTTTCAAAGAAGGTTAATGTTTCAGTGACTAATACATGATTATTATTGTCTGTTTAAATTCCTGACACTTCAACTTTTTTTTTTATGCAAATAATGCATAATGAAAACTGTACATGTAAGATTCTTTTGAAGTGGATGTTATAATATAACAATCCTACACTTGAATTGGGAAAAGTGTTGCATACACTATAAAAGCTTTGTTGGGTTTACTCTTCATAATATATGGGTTTTATCATGTGTGCAACTAGTATAGATCCAGATCCGTGCCGTCTGATCAGGATCTAAACTGGTCACTTCTTGGTCAGAAATAACCTAATGAATCTAAAGCGTAGTACCTGATCAGATGGCAGATCTGGATCTGCATTGTTCACCCATGGATAACAACCATATTCCATGGAATGAAGGGTATTATTATCTGAACCCTTTCCTCCATACACAAAGGCATGGGCAAACAGTGTAGATCCTGATCAGTCGGTACATCTGTGCCGTCTGATCAGGATCTGCACTGTTTGCTTTTTGATTTGTTAGTTTATTTTTGACCAAAATGCGACCAGTGCAGATCCTGATCAGACAGCATGGATGTGCTGGCTGATCTGGATCTACACTGGTCGCACATGCGTTTAAATGGAGGAAAGGGTTAAGATAGGTTGAGGGTTGTTAGGACACTTATCTTGAAGCATTATTTTGTTTCAGACCCCAAAGATTGTTGAAGCTACAGAAAGGAAGTCAATGGATCCTGCCAGCCCGATCCAGGGTATAACCAAGGAGGGGAGTCTCTGGGTTAAAGTGGATGTAGTGGATGGAAAGGTGGGATATATAACCAGATATAGCCAGCTCACTAAGTTAATCTTAGAATTGCACAGATTTATATTTGTGAAAGATGCATTGTTAATGATTTGACTCTATTTGAATGAAGTTTCTGTTCTGCTAGATATGTGCAATAAAGAAGGGATGCTGTATTTCATCTAAATTAGAGCAAAAATTTCATAAAAGCGATAAAAATGTTCTACACATGTTCAGTTATTACATTTTAGATTTTTTTGCACATGTAGCAATGATTGTAAACTTAACCCTATTCTCCATAGATCAGGTTTTATTGCATGGGCGAAAAGTTTAGATCCATATCTGCCGCCACATCTGTGCCATCTGATCAGGATCTAAACTGTTCACTTTTAGGTATATTTAGTTCTTATTGACCAGGACATGAACAGTGTTGATCCAGATCAGATGGCACATATGTGCTGGCTGATCTGGATCTTATCTGGTCCTCCATGTGATAAAAAGCATAAATATGGAGTAAAAGGGTTAATGGTGTTGTAGAAGAGAATTGGTTTTGCTACATTGGTTGTTGGTATTGATGTTAATTTTAAACTTTCAGAGAGCCAGTGACCGGTCCTGGCGTCCAGTGTGGGCAGTTCTCCGAGGACATGCGCTGTCCCTTCAGAAGGAACGCAGAGACCCGGCTAATGTAAGTTATATTTTGGATCTAGCCACTTTATTGTTGTGGTATTGTTGTCATGCAAAACTTGGACAGTCTGTTATACATTAATCCTTTGTATATTAGCACAAAATTGAAGTAGGAATGCCTTAAGGGTTTTGGTTCACCAATTCACATTTACTTTAGGTCTAGCATGCCAGAAATACTCAAAACATTGTATGGACAACCTACAAAGGTATTTGCAATAAATCATCAGAGTATTTTCTTTCAAGTGCATTATAAAAAATCAGTTAATAGAGGTTAAAAAGTTCTTTTTTTAGTTTTTGCTCAAAACTTCCAAGACCAAGAGCTAGTGAAATTGTTGACCTTTTCCCATTCACTTTCTTGTTCTGTTAACCCTTTCCTCCATAGATACACCTTTATTGCATGGGCGAACAGTACATCCAGATAAGCCGGCACATCCGTGCCTTCTGATCAGGATTTAAACTGTTCCCTTTTTAGCTCACCTGAGCCATAGGCTCATGGTGAGCTTTTGTGACCCGTCTTTGTCCGGCGTCCGTCGTCCGTCGTCCGTCAACAATTTCCTTTAAACAACATCTCCTCTGAAACCACTTGATGGATTTTAACCAAATTTGTCCTGAAGCATCCTGGCACTGATGTCTACAAAAGTTGTTCAAATCATGACCACAGGGTCAAGGTCAAGGTCACTGCTGCTAAAAATAGAAATTCAGTCTTTGCTCAATTACTTGAGTTTGCTTAGGCCTATTGACTCCAAACTTGGTGTATGGGTAGCTTATATCAAATGGCAGCTTGGGGTTGCTACCCAGATGTCTGTGATCAAGGTCAAGGTCACTGTTACTAAAAATAGAAATTCAGTCTTTGCTCAATTACTTGAGTTTGCTTAGGCCTATTGACTCCAAACTTGGTGTATGGGTAGCTTATATCAAAAGGCAGCTTGTAGTTGCTACCCAGGTGTCTGTGATCAAGGTCAAGGTCACTGTTGCTAAAAATAGAAATTCAGTCTTTGCTCAATTACTTGAGTTTGCTTAGGCCTATTGACTCTAAACTTAGTGTATGGGTTGCTTATATCAAAAGGCAGCTTGGGGTTGCTACCCAGGTGTCTGTGATCAAGGTCAAGGTCACTGTTGCTAAAAAAAGAAATTCAGTCTTTGCTCAATTACTTGATTTTGCTTAGGCCTATTGACTCCAAACTTGGTGTATGGGTAGCTTATATCAAATGGCAGCTTGGGGTTGCTACCCAGATGTCTGTGATTAAGGTCAAGGTCACTGTTGCTAAAAATAGAAATTCAGTTTCTGCTTAATAACTTGAGTTTGCTTTGGCATATTGACTCCAAACTTGATGTATGGGTAGCTTATATCAAAAGGCAGCTTGGGGTTGCAACCCAGGTGTCTGTGATTAAGGTCAAGGTCACTGTTCTTAAAAATAGAAATGCAGTTTCTACTTAATTACTTGAGATTGCTTTGGCCTATTGACTCCAAACTTGGTATATGGATAGCTTATATCCAGAGGCAGCTTGGGGTTGCTACCCAGGTGTCTGTGATTAAGGTCAAGGTCACTGTTACTAAAAATAGAAATTCAGTTTCTACTTAATTACTTGAGATTGCTTTGGCCTATTGACTCCAAACTTGGTATATGGATAGCTTTAATTAAGAGGCAACTTGGGAAAGCTACCTACGTGTCTGTGATCAAGGTCAAGGTCACTGTTGCTTAAAATAGAAATTCAGTTTCCACTTAATAACTTGAGTTTGCTTTGGTTTTTTGACTCCACACTTGGTGTATGAGTAGCTTATATTAAGAGGCAGCTTGGGATTGCTACCCAGGTGTCTCTTATCAAGGTAAAGGTCACTGTTGCTAAAAATAGAAATTCAGTTTCCACTTAATAACTTGAGTTTGCTTTGGCATATTGACTCCAAACTTGGTATATGGGTAGCTTATAACAAGAGACAAATTGGGATTGCTACCCACGTGTCTGTGATCAAGGTCAAGGTCACTGTTGTTTAAAAATAAAAATTCAGTTTCTGGTTAATAACTTGAGTTTCATACTCAGGTGAGCGATTCAGGGCCATCATGGCCCTCTTGTTTATTCATTAGGTTATTTCTGACCAAAATGTGACCAGTGCAGATCCTGATCAGATGACACGGATGTGCTGGCTGATCTGGATCTACATTGGTCCCAAATGCGTAACAAGGCATATAAATGGAGGAATGGGTTAAAAGAAACATTTCATTAGTAAGTTCTGTCTGTAGAGTGGTTTGTGTTTTCTCAACCTGAAGCCAGGTTCCAAGATCATAAAACTCAGTTTTGAGGTCATTCTCAAATCTCAAGGACCTGATTGGCTGAAATGGCGACTGGTCGCCATTTCAGCCAATCAGATGCTTGAGATTTGAGACTGATCTCCAGATTTAGCTTTATGATCTTGGGCACAGGTTCTTTTAAATTATACACAGATTTGTTCAAGTTTTGTTCTTAAATATTGTGTGATGGACTTCATTATCTTTCAACCGATAATAGAATGCTACTATTAACCTGTTACTCCATGGGATTTACAGAATTGATCCAGATCAGCCGGCACATATGCTATGTCTTATCATGATCTACACTGTTTGCAGAACATTAGATTCATGAGGTTATTTTTTTTTTCTATAAAACGAGCAGTGTAGATCTAGAATAGATGGCAAGGCACCTGCTGATCTCAATCTACACTTATTGCACATGCGTTTCATCCCTTTACTCCATATTTTCACCTTTATTGAGTGGGCGAACAGTGTAGATCCAGATCAGCCAGCACATCAGTGACATCTGATAATGATCTACACTGTTCACTTCTTGATCAGAAATATTCTAATGTCTGTAAAAGCCAACAGTGAAGATCCTGATCAGTTGGCATAGATGTGCTGGTTGATTTGGGTCTGCGCTGTTCGCCTACACCATAAAAGGGTTAAATATGGAGTTTAGGGTTAACACATATTAATGGAGTAAACGGTTATATAACTGTACTACTGGTGTGGTGAGATGGGTTGTTATTGTATAATCATGGTAACTACTTCTCATATTATTTTCATTGGATATTAGTTTTTGTTCTGTTTTGCTAATACATGTGACAAAATAAACCGAGGGTCTTATTTAGTTGTTGATATAATTATTTAGTATAAATTAAGTTTTACAACACCAAATAATGTTATTTTCCACAAGGAACTTTGGTGAAAAATAAATAATATTTTCTATATTAATGCACATATAATAAAACAAATTAAATTGAAATAGGAATAAATATTTTCTGCTTAAATTCTGCTGGATCCTAAATTTATGTCGGGCATTAACTTTACAGATCTAACTTGTAACTGAATTCAGTTGCCTTACTTTACATAGGCAAACACAATAAAACATAAAATTTACATTTTATATTGACTTTTTAAGTATTTAATTTCGTTCTTACATTTGTTGTATAACTTATTTTATGGTGTATATATTTTTGTTGAGTTCACATAAAGTCAAATAAATTTGACTGACATTTTATTTGACTGACATGAATATAAATTGTGCAACAATTTCATATAACAGTACTGTTTGGGCAGTAAATGGACCCTTGTTTTATTTTGTTAAAATTTACAATATCAGATACATCTTTAACATCTGAAAGCTTATGTTTATAATATTACACTCAAATTTCAATTTTCACTGCATCTTTTCTATTGTTTCAACATGTTTTTTGCAGTACGTAGTGCACGCATTGTCCCAGAAGGTGCGTGCTGGGACAGGCCAGGTCTGTACAGCAAGAGTGATGTCCCTTTGCAGCATATTTTTGTCCCATCTGTGCTTCTTTCACTGGCTGTATTTAAGAGATAAACAGATCAAAGAACTTGTACATACAGGTGGAGAAAACATGCAGTTGAATCTATCTGTACATACTGAAATTAGATCAGAAATGTAGAATGAAAAAAAAACAACAACACCTGAACCAGTAAAATTTTGGCACATTTCTTATGTTCTTATTTGTTTGACACTTTTGTTCCATGTAAATAACTTTAATGTCATGTGTGATCATTGTAGATCCAGATCAGCTGGCAGAAATGTCGCTGGCTGATCTTAAATTGCACTGGTCATCCGTGGGATATAAGGTATTTTTTTGACCTTCATCCCCAAAACAGTTTGATCTGTTTACTTCTTGGGTTTTCTTGATGCTTGCAATATTGAACAGAGCAATCAGAAACTAAACAATTCTATTAGTTGAAGCAGTTTGTTCACAATTATAAACACAAAATTATAATTTTTTGATAATGAAGAGAACATTTTAGTTTTATAGGTGTATTTTTACTTTGAAATGAACTAATTTCTTATATTCTTAAAAACAAACACCTCGTTTCTTTTTGTTTATTCATTTTGTCAAAAAATTTAAGCTGCTTTAACTGAGTGGAAATTCTTGATTAGTCTTTTTCAGAATTTTTACATCAGCTTTAATTCATTTTTCATGTCAGGGCCCAAGATCATAAAATTAAAACTGTAGACCAGTCTCAAATCTCAAGCATCTGATTGCCTGAAATGGCAATTGGTCGCCATTTCAGCCAATCAGATACTTGAGATTTGAGACTGGTCTCCTATTTTAATTTATGATCTAGGGCCTGGTGCCAAGGTTATAAAACTGAGATTAGAAACCAGTCTCAAATCTCAAGCATCTGATTGGCTGAAATGGCGACCAGTCGCCATTTCAGCCAATCAGATGCTTGAGATTTGAGACTGGTTTTCATGCTCAGTTTTAAAACCTTGGACACTGGATGTAGAAAGCTAGCCCCAGTTGTTGTAGTTAAAGAACTACTGATATGTTGATTTTGCTAGGCACTGAATTTTTTAGATTTTAAAAGTGCTTCAGTTAACTTAGTTATTGCTTTTAAAAGTATCCTTTGTATAGACAATGCTTATGATGGGTCAGCGTAAACCTTTACTCCACAGATACAACTTTTAAGGCATGGGTGAACAGCGTAGATCCAGATCAGCTGAGACATCCATGCCATCTAATCAGGATCTGTACTTTTAACTAGTTGGTCATAAATAACCTAATGAATCTTAAAGCCAACAGTGCAGATCTTGATCAACCGGCACAGTTTGGCTGACTGATCTGGATCTACAAAGTTTTCCCATGTGATAAAAGGCAGATAAATGCAGTTAAGTTTTAAAGAATCTGATTTTCTGAGATTGATATTGTTTATGAAAAAAGCAATAAGAAATATTTCAAAAGCAATGTAAACAGAATTGTAAGTAAATATTAATGATGGCTAATCAGCTTGAAGTAGCAAATTGCTTAAAATTCCTCGGCAATGATGTGCGATAGGTTGTGGGTTTTTCTACATTTCAGCTTTAACCCTTTCCTCCTTAGAAACACGTTTATTTTTTTTTTGGGGGGGGGACAGTTTAGATCCAGATCAGCTGGCACATCTGTACCGTCTGATCAGGATCTAAACTGTTCACTATATGATTTGATAGGTTATTTCTGACCAAAATGTGACAAGTGCAGATCTTGATCAGACGGCATGGATGTGCCGGCTGATTTGGCTCTACCATGGTCACACATGCATAAAAATGCATATATATGGAGGAAAGGGTTTATTGGCAAAGAATCTGGCCTAATATATATTATTTTAATCAAACTTTCATAATATTTTCACAATTTCAAAATGTAGTCAAAATCTTAAGCTTAGGTTATGTTTGAAATTGAGAGTTATAACCATTTTTGAATGTAGATGTTTATAATTTTTAAAAAGTACAGAAGAGTAAAACAAGCGCTACTGAACAACCATCTAGTACTAATTTTGGTAATATCAAAAGTGAATGGAAATTAGAAAACACATGGATTGTTGAACATGTAATAGGTATTATTCTTAAAAAGAAACTGGAACAGTTCACCAGGTTAACACTTTCTTTGATATATAATATGCATTTTTACGCATGTGCGACCAGTGTAGATCCAGATCAGCTGGCACATCTGTGCCGTCTGATCAGGATCTGCACTGGTTGCATTTTGGTCAGAAATAACCTAATGATTCAAAAAGCGAACAGTTTAGATCCTGATCAGAAGGCACAGAATATCCAAAATTCTGGATAAGTTTCGTGAAAAATTACAGATAGAAATTAACCTTAGTTACAGTTTATGACAAACAATCAAAGTTGTATACGCCATTGTGTTGCCTGCCTGAGTGTACAGACCCCAATTTCAGCCAATTAGATGCTTGAGATTTGAGACTGGTCTCCATATTTAGTGTAATGATCTTGGGCACAGATATTGGAATGGGATATTGTGTGTTTGGGATGGGTTTTCCATAGTCTACACAGGGTGAAGAGAGAACATTTAGGTTTTTCTCCTTTTTGTAGTCTGTGACAGAAAGGTTAGCTATAACTTTGCCATTTCTTATTAGTAATTGTTTTTCTAATTCAAACTTTCAAATTACATTGTGATCAAGTACTCGAGGTTGACACACATGTTCAACTGAACACCAAAATTCTTCTAGGATATTCTTTGGTATTCAGTGGACATTCAAAGGAACTCAATGATTATTACAGTTATAAAAAATATCACTTGTTTTCTTTTCACTATTTCAGCAAACAAATGTGTTTTCATACGACGAACAGCCTATATCAATCAAGGCATGTATTGTCGATATAGCACATAGCTACACCAAGAGAAAGAACGTGTTTCGTGTAAAGACGTACAATGGCTCGGAGTACCTGTTTCAGGCCGACGATCACGAGGATATGATATCATGGATTGAAAAAGTCAAGTCTAACAACGATCCCGACTCAGATGTAAGAACCCATTCAATTAACCCTTTCCTCCATAGATAAACCTTTATTGTGTGGGCAAACAGTTTAGATCCAGCTTAGCTGGCACATCCGTGCCATCTGATCAGGATCTAAACTGTTTGCTTTTTGGATGTGCCTGCTGATCTGCGTTACATCCGTGCCATCTGATCAGGATCTAAACTGTTTGCTTTTTGGATGTGCCTGCTGATCTGCGTTACATCCGTGCCATCTGATCAGGATCTAAACTGTTTGCTTTTTGGATGTGCCTGCTGATCTGCGTTACATCCGTGCCATCTGATCAGGATCTAAACTGTTTGCTTTTTGGATGTGCCTGCTGATCTGCGTTACATCCGTGCCATCTGATCAGGATCTAAACTGTTTGCTTTTTGGATGTGCCTGCTGATCTGCATCTACACTGTTCACCCACGCAGTCAATGTGTGTATGAAGGAAGGGGTTAAGCCTGTTGAGAGTATTCATTCATTGTTCGTAGGTTTGTTTTGCAAAAGTTTATTGACTGAACAACCAACAGTTTGTAGAGGTTGTGTAGGCTGATCTGGATCTACATGGGTCACACATTGGATATAAGTCAGGTCCCATGGAGACTTAATTTCATTAACCTTTTCCTCCCATATATAGGCATTTTTACGCATGTGCGACCAGTGTAGGTCTAAATCAGCCGGCACATCCGTGCCATTTGATCAGGATCTGCACTGGTCGCATTTTGGTAAGAAATAACCTAACGAATCAAAAAAGCGAACAGTTTAGATCCTGATGAGATTGCACTGATTTGCAGGCTGATCTGGATCTAAACTGTTCGCCCATGAAATAAAGGTGTATCTATGGAGGTAAAGGTTAAATTGCTGACATTGTCCATGCTATCCTGTCATTTGATTCTTCTTCATCACATTTCTTCCTTATGAAATAAACCCTTCTGTTATATAATTATATTCTTATATGGCATGGGCAAACAGTGTAGGCCCAGATCAGCTGGCACATTCATTCCATCTGATCAGGATCTACAATGTTAGGTTTTAGATTCATTAGGTTATTTCTTACCAAACAGTGAACAGTTTAGATCTTAAACAGAGGGCACAGTTGTGTCGGCTGAAATGGATCTACACTGTCCGCACATGCATTAAAACCCAAATATATAGAGTAAAGAGTACCATAGTTATGTTGTTGTGAAAATTAGTTTAAGTTGTTTTCTTCTACAGGCGAGTGGTGTTGCCGAGTCAGAGCTCATCATTAGAAAGAGCCAGGAACTCGAGACAACAACAACAACAACATCGAAAACGTCGCCACCACAGTCACAGAAAATGAGCAAGAAGTTATCAGTATTATCCATCAAACAGAAGATGCCCCATTCACCCAGTATTAAACGCAGGAAAACTACCTCAGGGGACAAACGTAGGTTGCTGATACATTTACAGATATGGTTTATTCTAAAAATAATTTAATTTTAAGCTCGACTATTCGAAGAATATGTCGAGCTATTGTACTCACTTGGGCGTCGGCGTCGGCGTCCCGCTTTGGTTAAAGTTTGCGTGCAACCTACTGATATCTTAAAAACTACTATAGCTACAGCTTTAAAACTTGGCACACTTGTTCATCATCATGTCCCGAGTGTGTATGCCAAGAACCATAACTCTAACTTTCATTTTGATAAAATTATGGCCTTTTTTCGACTTAGAATTTCAGGTTAAAGTTTGCGTGCAAGCTAATGTACAGACACATAACTTCAATACAACTTATACTACAGCTTTGAAACTTGGCACACTTGTTCATCATCATGTCCTGAGTGTGTATGCCAAGAACCATAACTCTAACTTTCATTTTGATCAAATTACGGCCCTTTTTTGACTTAGAATTTCAGGTTAAAGTTTGCGTGCAAGCTACTGTACAAACACATAACTTCAATACTACTTATACTACAGCTTTGAAACTTGGCACACTTGTTCATCATCATGTCCCGAGTGTGTATGCCAAGAACCATAACTCTAACTTTCATTTTCATCAAATTATGGCCCATTTTTCGACTTAGAATTTCAGGTTAAAGTTTGCGTGCAAGCTACTGTACAAACACATAACTTCAATACTACTTATACTACAACTTTGAAACTTGGCACACTTGTTCATCATCATCTCCCAAGTGTGTATGCCAAGAACCAAAACTCTAACTTTCATTTTATTAAAATTATAGCCCTTTTTCGACTTTCAGGTTAAAGTTTGCGTGCAAGCTAGTGTACAAACCCGTAACTTCCATACTACTTACACTACAGCTTTGAAACTTTCAGCACTTGTTCATTATCATATCCCGAGTGGGTATGCCAAGAAGCATAACTCTAACTTCCATTTTGTTCAAATTATGGCCCTTTTTCAACTTAGAATTTCAGGTTAAAGTTTGCGTGCAAGCTAGTTACTTTCATACTTCTTGTACTATAGCTTTGAAACTTTCAACACTTGTTTACCATCATGACCCTGACTATGTATGCCAAGAACCATAACTCTTTCTTTAATTTTTAATCAAATTATGGCCCTTTTTCAACTTAGAATTTCAGGTTAAAGTTTGCGTGCAAGCTAGTTACTTTCATACTTCTTGTACTATAGCTTTGAAACTTGTTCACTATCATGACCCTGACTATGTATGCCAAGAACCATAACTCTTTCTTTGATTTATATCAAATTATTGCCCTTTTTAGACTTAGAAATTAAGGTTAAAGTTTGCGTGCAAGGTGGTGAAACCTCATATCTTTCATTCTATTAAAACGACAACTTTAAAACTTTGTATACCTTTATTTTATCATACATCAGGTTGATTTTCAAAGGCCCATAACTCATCCTTGCTTTTTTTAAATTAAATTTTTGCCCTTTTTCGCTTAGAAATTAGAATTAAGACTTAGAAATTATGGTTAATATTTCAATGTTAGTGTTTTTCATAGGTAATGCTATAGAAAAGGTTTAAAACAGATGTACTTAACATACTTTGGTTGAAAGTGTTGAGTGGTTATACTATACTATACTATACTATACTATACGATACGATACGATACGATACGATACGATACGATACGACACCACACCACACCACACCACACCACACCACACCACACCACACCACACCACACCACACCACACCACACCACCACCCACCCCACACCTACCCACCCACCACCACCCACCAGCACCACCACCACCCACCCCACTCACCCACCCACCCACCACCACCCCACACCCACCTCCCACCACCACCTTCCACCACCACCACCCACCCCACACCTCCCCACCCCACACCCACCCACCCACCACCCCCCACCACCTCCCACCCACCACCACACACCACACCACAACCCACCAACCACCCCCACCCCCCACCCACACCCACCCACCCACCACCCCCCACCACCACCACCCCCACCCACCCACCCCCCCCCCATCCACCACACCCACACACCCCACACCCACCCACCCACCCCACCCCCACCCACCCCACACCAACCCACCCACCACCACCCCCTACCACTACCCACCACCACCACCCACCACCACCACCCACCCACCACCACCCACCACCACCCACGACACCACACCACACTACCACCACCCCCCACCACATACCACCAACACCACCACCAACAATAACACCAACAACACAACCAACAATAACACAAATAACAACAACTACACCACCAACAACACCACCAACAACAACATCAACACCAACAATAGCATCAACAACCACCACCAACAGCAACAACACTGACAACAACACCACCACCAACAACAACAACACCAACAACACAACCAACAAAAACCCTAATGACAACAACAACACCACCAACAACACCGTCAACAACACCACCAACAACAATACCATACCTTACTATACTACACCACACTATAGGTGGGCAGGGGTGTATGGACTGGGTTGTGTAAACCCTCTAAAAAAACTACAATAATAAATTAAGTGTAATTTATTGATTTCCTAACTTGGATTAAGAAACTTTTGTTCATGTGTGTGTGTTGGGTGTCATAAACTCCTGAATCACTCCCCAGTTTAAATGAAGCCCAGTTTTAAATGTGCTTAAATATGTCTGACTTCGAATAGTCGAGCGTGCTGTCGTTTCCGACTGGCTCTTGTTTTTATAATTCTTTCTTCAGTATGAACTACTGTTAGATCTAAGTAACATTTACTGTAAAATGCTGTTAGATTTAATTAGCATTTACAAGTGCGTATACAAAAGTATTTCTTCTTGGTACATCTCTATACAATCAAAGATAGGTCCGTTTTTTTTTAATTCTTAAGAGTAATTTGTAGAATAATGAAATGTTTGCAGCATCATCCGAAGAGTCTGGCAAACCTAAGACATGGAAGGGCAAACTTGGCAAAAGCTTCAAGAAGTCATTCGGCTCGAGTCCATCCAGTTCTGACCGGATCACTCCGGTACCAGAAAGCAGCGGCATGTTTGGTGTACCACTCGAGGACTGTACTCCCTCTCCAAACAACGAGGTAACACTGTCCCAAAATGTTTATATCTTTCAGTTTACCTTTACAAATAAAGAGTTATGACTTCCAAAAGTGTTCATGAATAACAAGTTTTCTTATCCAAACAATGAGATAACAATATAATGTTAATAAATGTTTGTGTTTACCTTCCAAACAATGAGATAAGACTGGTAAGAAGGTCTAAGATCATATTTAAAAATGGACACCAGGGTTGAAGGTTATAAAGCTGAGATTGGAAACCAGTCTCAAATCTCAAGCATCTGATTGGCTGAAATGGCGACCAGTCGCCATTTCAGCCAATCAGATGCTTGAGATTTGAGACTGGTTTCCATGCTCAGCTTTATAACCTTGGGCACAGTCTTTATTTTGTAGCTTGTGATTGGTCAGTTAAGATTGAAGACTGAGTTTTAATAATCTTTTCCCCATTACCTAGCTATCTATGACTGTCATATTGTTGCTGCTGAAAAAACAAAACAAATGCTAATAATATATTTTTAATTTGTGGCCAGTTTTGTTGTTGCAAGTGTTAGTTGTTATGTTACAGTTTGTGCCTTTGATTGTGGACCTGTGTACACAGATAGTTGAAGCTCGCGGGCTGGAGATGACTGGCGTGTACCGTATCCCTGGTAACAAGGCTGCTGTCACCCTTCTACAGGAAGAGTTCAACAAGGTATGTAATAAAGTGCAGTCCTTAAAAACTGCCGTACATTATACCCATAACATGGAACCAATTCATGTTTATGTCAGGTTTCTGCACTGAGGGCTATTCCATTTGTTGGTCCACCTTTAGAAGAGATATTTTTTAACCCTTGGAAGTTTTTTAATGTTGAACATCATTCATAAATAAACGTTTTATGTCTGACGAGTTCATATTCATTTGCCATATTAGTGTTACGTCTACCATATTCTCAAATCCCACATGATAAAGAAACAAGACTTGTAGTTTGATTTCCAAAGTAAGGATCTTGTTTTGAAGCCTTCTTGTCAGTAATAACCTTATGAATAAAAAAGCGAACAATGTAGATCCTGATCGGTTGGCAATGATTTGTAGATCTACACGGTTTACCGACTTTTACAGTCACATCTCATGGGGTAAAGGGTTAAGAAGTTAACAGTTCTTGTATCTTTGACAGTGCGTCATCATACTGAATATTATATTGAAACACAAGATATACTAGATTTAAGAACATTTTAATATTGAAAAACTCAGAAACAGCATCTTGAACTTTACTGAGGATGAACAATATATGCATGACACAGTCATCTTCTGTGTAATGAGAATTGCCATGTCAGCAACTTTGACTATAAGGATGAATTGATAACATAATAGTTTTCAAAGTCCGGAGAAAATATAAACACCTTAGATTGTATCTTTAGCTTAAGCTATAACTGATTGATGCTATTAAAGTAGACATTTATGATCTTTAATGCATATGAAGGGGAGTTGAATATTTTTCATCGGGTAATTTTCGTGAAAGGAGCATGAAATATCATGTTTGTAAAACAGTTTGCATATGAATGATATTGTAATTTTTAGTATTACTCGAGTGTCACGTGATCCGCCGTGGTTGGTCGCGTGAACGCGCTAACAATTTGTGGTGAATTTTCCGTCTGATAATGTTTTGTACACATGTACAATGTTATTTTGAAATATTAGTAAAATACATCTTAATTCTGGATGAGTTAATTTTATTACTAGTGCCAAAAGTGAAAATAATGCGTAATGCCACTGACCGAAGCTTGTTTTGTTCTCTCCAAATCTGCATTGTACGGTGTTCCGTTGAGGCCATCGTTGTTTCAACCTGTCGACCTCAAGGGCGAGAACACGAAAACGCGAAAACACGATGCGAGATCGCAAAACAACGATGCGAAATCGCGAAAAACAACGATGCTAGATATTAATATCGTGTTTTCACATCAGTGTTTCACGTTCTCGCATCGGTGTTTCGCGTTCTCGCATCGTATTTTCCTGTTTTCGTGGTCTCCCCTACGGGACAGCTAAACCACGAAAACGCGAAAACACGATGCGAGATCGTGAAAGTACGATGGGCCATCGACGTTTCACGCTGTCGACCTCTGAACGATACACGAAAAACACGAAAACACGATGCGAGATCACGAAACAACGATGCGAGATCGCGAAAGTGCGATGTGAGAACGCGATATTAATGTTGCTGTCCCAGGAGCGAGACCACGAAAACACGATGCGAGATCGCGAAAGTACGATGCGAGAACGCGAAAACTCGATGCCAGGTCGCGAAAGTACGATGCAAGGGCGTGATATTAATATCGCGTTCTTGCATGGTACTTTCGCGATCTAGCATTGTGTTTTCGCGATAATGCATCGTTGTTTGGCGATCTCGCATCGTGTTTTCGCGTTTTCGTGTTCTCGCCCTAGAGGTCGACAGCGCGAAACGATGATGACCCCAACGGAATTCCGTAGAAATTAAATAGTTTCTAACGCCCACGAAAAGATACACGCATGAACTCTTCTACACTAAGTCTATATCGCAAATAAAAACAAAATCTGTGAATTTTCAATAGAAACTTCATTCACAGACATAACTTCCGCATTGTGTATGTTTATGCATTTACGTTTTTTTCGAAGATGTGTTTTATTAATTTCTTTCATAGCTTACGCGATATTAAGGAGATCTAGATGAAAGCAAAAAATACGGACTACGCGACATCATTTTTTGTTGTGTCGGAGATTCGGAAATGAAAAACTAAAACATGTAGCAAGTTTGTTTTACTGGTGGGCAACAGCATTAACTGCCCTTCCGAATATTTGACATACATCATAAAAATCAAACACTGACAATAATATCAGATGTCTAAATTTTTGGCAGTAAATAATCACACGATTTGCTCGAAATGCACAATGTTTGTTCGCCGCTTACATCATACACATATGACGTACAATTAACAGTACGTCAGATGTGTGCAATAAAAAGGGCATGATTTACACGTAATGCAAGCTTTTTGCGTCGTGGGTGGTAAAATCTTTTCGTTTTTCTTTTTTCTCATGGAAAGATTCGCATGAATGGCACGCTACCTGCACTGAAAAGGCTTTCAATTATGAATAATAAAAAATTGATGTACGATCTTTTACGTCAGAGTTCACCGGCTGTGATCTTTGACTGTAGATGTTTTTTTTTACCGCACCAATTGTTTTTTTTAGTTTCCAAGTTAGTGTATCGCACATGCAAAGTACAGCATTTTATCCAATGTCTAGTATTTATTACATGGTGCGTTTCATCTTAATAAAATTAATCAGCAATAGCAAGTTTGGAAAAAGTGATCTCCCTTCGACATACTGACAGAAGGCACTTTCCTGTTGGTCAAAACCAGGTTACCTCCCATTGACGTTGTACGATCCTTTTATTCGGTTTATACTGAACAAATATCCAGTGTAACTCTTGAAAGTGAATAACTTTAAAGTATTACAGCACTGAATTTACATGAGCGAGAGTATATTAAATACATGTATTTGTTTCAAAAGTCTCAGTTCTAAACAAACTACTTAACGAAAAGGCTTGCACGCTTCAAATCCAAAACAAAACACAATGGGTTATCGCACTTGCATTTTACTGAGATATTTTAATTAATATGAAGGGAATTGAAATTACTGTTGATAGCAAAAGATAGCTATCGGTCCCATCGAGACGCACATGAGGATACATGACCGGAGCTTCTCATTTTAGCGGCTTATTTAAGGTATTCTGTCGAAGTTCGTTTTCAATACTAAAAGGGTTCATAAGGAAATAAATTAAACAGTGTTGTTGGAAATACAATATAAAAAAACTGTAAAGCATGCTTCTCTTGCAGACCACGACCTTTAAGAGCTTTATCCCGACGCTAGTTCCGGTCCAGTCTACGCACATGCTTCCCGCTATGTGATTTAGCGGGAACTTATGTATCGGAGACTATATCACTCATGTTAAGAGTTTCGCATTATTCTGATGTCTATTACTCCAAATTACCAATACAAATTGACCTTTGTTATTCAATTAATTTCAATCTGGCTTGAAAAAGTCACATTTGGCGAGTTTTCGTAACAAATATTCATTTATTTTTACAGTTAAAGAGAACGTCAATTTATGAGAATATATCATCTTCGTGAACAACAACAACATCGGTTACAACAAGAATCATAACTCCTGTTTGACTTTTTTCTTCAAATGCAAATTTCACATGAAACTTAATGTTGCGTATAATTTGAAAGTACTTGCCCTATTCATTGAATACTTGGATTGTATCATCAACATGAACAGACTGCCATTAACAACTACAAAAATTATAACTCCTGTTTGAATATTTTATGAGTTATGTCCCTTTCAAATGCAACTTTAACATGAAACTTAGTGTTGCCTGTAAAATGGAAAGTACTTGTTCAAATCACTTAATACTTTGAATAACTCATCTGCGTGCACAAACCAATTTTTGAAGATGATAACTCCGCGGAACACAACATTCTAGTTTATTTTGCCGTCCTGGGGTAGGGTATATGTTTAACTGGAATAGCCCTGATCAGATTAAGTTAGATAAATGCCAATTTATTGTGTCGCCCTTTAAAACTAGAATCATCATAAATTTTACCCTGCATTTCTTTATTCCTTTAGTATATATTGCAGTGAACAAATACTTCTGTGGTGATTGGATGTGAATGTAAATGCTTTGTTGACTTTCAGGGTATCGAGGCAATGAACTTGGATCATGAGAAGTGGTCTGATGTGAACGTGATTAGCAGTCTACTCAAGTCGTTCTTCAGACAGCTGCCCGAGCCCCTCATACCCGATGGTAATTACCCCTTTCCTCTATAGATACACCTTTATTGCATGGGCGAACAGTTTAGATCCAGATCAGCTGGCACATTCTTGCCGTCTTGATTAGGATTTGCACTGTTTGCATTTTGATTTTTTAGGTTATTTCTGACCAAAATGCAACCAGTGCAGATCCTGATCAGACGACGTATGTGCCGACTGATCTGGATCTACACTGGTCGCACGTGCATAAAAATGCGTATACATAGAGGAAAGGGTTACACATTCATAACTTGTTCACTTTGTAGATCATGTAGGAATCAAGAAAATGCCAGTTTTTAACTGGGACAGTTCCATTTTCCTGTCATCGCATTAATGCATCCTGTTTGGGGTCACTCTGACATGACTTCTTATACAGTTCAGTTAGATCTTTGCTGTGTAGTTAAGAGGAGGAGGCCAAAATATCTGATTAAAATCATTTACTCTATTTACTTTTTACACCATTTATATACATTTTATCACTAGTGCGACCAGTGTAGTTCCAATCAGCCAGCAGATCCATGCCATCTGATCAGGATCTACACTGTTAAATACTTGGCCAGAAATAACTTAATGACTTTAAAAGGGAACTCTGCAGATCCTGATCAGATGGCATGGATGTGCCTGCTAGTCTGGATTTTTACTGGTTGCACATTCAACAGAAATAACCTATAAATGTGAACTGTGTAGATCCTGATCAGACAACAGTTGAGCTGGCTGATCTGGATGTACAGTGTCCTTCATGGAACATTGAAAGTTGACAATAAAAACTTTGCTAAATTTTGCATACTGTTGTATTACCGGTATAATAGACACAGAATGTGCTACTAAATAAATAAGAACTTTAATAACAGTTAATATAAATGTTTCAGATCTGTATCAGCCATTTATTGATGCAAACCGAATCGAGGATCCTGAGAGGAGAATGTTGAAGTTGAAACGTAATTTGCACGAGCTTCCCGAGCATCACTTTGAGACGTTCAAACACCTGGCCAAACATCTCAACAAAGTGGCCCTGTATGGGGATATTAACCGAGTAAGTTTGAAAGTCATTTTACCAGTTAATTGGTTACTAACTAGTCTTTACATAATTTATGAATATATGTGGAATTATTAATAAAAACACATAGAATATGATGATTTATCAATTTTGCTTATAATTGTTAAGATAAAATATAGATAATTTGCTTTAAATTACCTCCGTTATGAATATGTCAAGTGAATGTCCTGTTCAGTTTTTTGTTACAGGGTAAGGAAATAAAAGAGCTAGTAAGAAGTACCTAAATATTGAATGTGAAAGAAGTGTCTAAAAATTGAATCTGAAGGTCTATTAAAATAGAATTATCACCTTTCTTCTTCAAGTTTTTAAGTAACATTGAGCAAAAAAAGTGAAATTCTCACTGTCACCATGAAACCGATAAATGCAGTACATTTATAAGGTTTACAAGCTCCACTAGACACTAGACTGTATGTAATGCATTTGATGTTTTCAGATGGAGGCCAAGAACCTTGCAATTGTATTTGGTCCAACATTGATACGCAAAGCAGACGACAATATGGTGGCCATGTTTACTGACATGTCTGATCACTGCAAGATCATCGAGAGCATTATACTTCATGTAAGTTACTAAGATGCAGTCTACAACAGAATGGTTCCTGTGCCCAAGATCATTAAACTAGAACTGGAGACCAGTCCAAAATCTCAAGCATCTGATTGGCTGAAACATAGCTGTCTCCACTTCAGCCAATCAGATGCTTGAGATGGTTTGAACAGCCAAAAAGGGAACAGTTGCAGTCATTACAGAGTCATAATGGTCAGTATTGTGGGTTAAATCTTCATCCCTGGGTATTGACAAGACCACTGATTTTGTAGAGAACTTGGATCTACCAGTCTACGCACAGCTGGGCACTGTTGTCCTTTACTCCAAACTACTTAAAACACCTGTCTCGTATTAACAATTTAAAAAAGAATGTATTGTAGTTAAAGAAATTGAATAATCTAACTTTTTCTATATTGTTACTTGCTTAAGGCATCATTAAAAGTGTATGTTATTTTAGATATCAGTAACTTCAGATAATATGTCGAATATTGCAAATTGTAACATACGGGAACATTGTTTTTGTTCTAATTGTGCACCATATTTCAGTATGTTGTTCTAATTGTGTACCATATTTCAGTATGTTGTTCTAATTGTGCACCATATTTCAGTGTATGGTTCTAATTGTGCACCATATTTCAGTGTATGGTTCTAATTGTGCACCATATTTCAGTGTATGGTTCTAATTGTGCACAATATTTCAATGTATGGTTCTAATTGTGCACCATATTTCAGTGTGATTGGTTCTTTGGTTCCTGGGAGAATGATAACTACGTGCCGACGGATGATGACGCCACAGAATGCACGTCTATCATATCTGCCGCCACTGGAAGCACTAGGGAGGATTCTGGTAAGTTGATAAAACATTCAATGGAAGTTTGATATGATATCATTCTTTAATTGTCCTTCTATTATTGTACCTGACACAGTCTGTTCTAAAACAATCAGTATAAAAAAGAAAATACTGATTTAATTATGACATTTTAAATTAATAGTATAAAGATAAATACATTGCCACTCCCCCCACCCCCTCCGTAAACCTTGCATTAGTATTGTACTGTACATGTAGGTAGGTTTTGCTCTAAGTTCATGACATACAAATTCAGTGAAAGGCCTTTAGGGGTTTGTGTTTGGTTTTTGACCATGCAGAAGTAGAGTTAATGTGTTGACTTTGGAGGACATTTTTATCAACCCTTGACTCCATGGGATATGAATTTTATCCCATTGGCAGAGTGTTAATACAGAACAGCTGGCACATCATTGCCGTCTGATCAGGATCTACACTGTTCACTTTTAGATTCATAAGATTATTTCTGATCAGGAAGCATATAAAATGGTCACACATGCAATAAAACATGTATATTTGGAGTAAAGGTTTATCATCCAACTCGATCATTTACCTGTTGATTTTTTCTTGCTTTGATAATAATGAGTCATTCATAGACCTATAAATTTATGCAAGAAGATCCTAATTTTAATCAAAATGATTTAAAAAAAAAACAAGTTTTGAAATTTTTGTTCTATTGAATTTGTGCCCAGTAATATTGAACCATAAACATTTGAACTTTTTGTTCTGCAGAATTGAATCCACAAGAAATTGTGAGCAGTATTGTGGAAGCTGCCAACAGGAAGTTACGAGGAGAGCGGGGTCCTTCTGCTGAACGTGGAGAGCGGGGCCCCTCGATAGAGAAACGGAGTGTCTCTGTCTCTGAACCACCAATCAAATTCAACGAGAGAAATATAGACCAGGAGGTCTTGCTAAGAACTAAGAAAATTGACAACACGTCCAGGAGTAGTCCGAACCTTGCAGCTATGCAGCGCTCTGCAGAAATTCTTAAACCTTCGTCTTCTGAGATTGCAACTTCAGGTCGTTTGGCAAAATCTCAGGATTTCAGTGAGAGAGAATTCTCTGATTTTGACTTCATCGATTCGGAAAAAGATCTTTCTAGTGCTTATTTAACTCCAACAACTCGGTACTTTTCCGATGAATTGTTAGATAAAAACGATGAACTGGAGTTATCCCATGGTGCTCAGTCTGGCAGCTATAGTCGCTTTAGTAAAGGAACAATTGAAAGCCTACGTATAATAGAGCAGGAGGCACGAGCTTTGAGGGAACGGGAAGAGAGACGACAGAAGGATTTAGAAAAAAGGAAATTAGAGAAACAACGAATAGAACAAGATATATTACAGACTCAACAAGAACTCGAAATTGAAGAACGCCATAGTGTGGAAGATCTGTTAAATGCTCCAGGTCTTTCTAAATTTGGTTTGAGTCAAGATTATTTAAATAGGAATAGAACAGAACCAAGTGGGTATCGATCCTCACGGAGTAGTGATAGAGATAAAAATTCACCCAATGGTGGCAATAGATACTTGCAAGACTCACCTTCGGGTGGGAAGTACTTTGTTGTGAAAGGAAATACTCAGTCTAGTTACTCAAAGTCATCTCGGCCTCCTAGACAGACTAGTGTAGAATCATTAGTACCGCAATCGAAACGAACAGGGTCACTGGAAAATATGGCAGATGGAAAGCCACAAGCAAGAAGTGGTAATCGCCCATTGGCACATGTAAGAGCTAG
The DNA here is from genome assembly GCA_038501625.1 of Corbicula japonica. Taxonomy (NCBI): domain Eukaryota; kingdom Metazoa; phylum Mollusca; class Bivalvia; order Venerida; family Cyrenidae; genus Corbicula; species Corbicula japonica. The sequence goes on from JAZAYU010000080.1 coordinate 1,698,574, forward strand.
GAAAGGGGATGATCGATCAAAAAGAGATTCTGCTGAAATCAAACGAAGAAGTAATGGTGTTGTTAGAAGTAATTCAGTGAGAAGAGGGTCCTTGGACTCTCTTATTGACATGAGAGAAAAAAGAGACAGTCGTATGTCCTGGGCGTCTACTGACTCTGAAGAAGGCTTTGACCTTTTGGCAGCGTTAACGTCAACGTTTGACCAAAAACTGCAGAATTTATCAAGTCCCAAACAAGTGCCACAATCGCCTCCAATTCCCCCTCCACCTAGGAGGATGCCTTACACATCCAGTAACTCGAGTTTGAGTTCCAGTATAAGCAATGGTGCAAGTGCTGTAGACTCCGGGGACAACCCCATGCAACAAACGGCGCAACAGAGGTTACCACCTCAGGTTCCGCTGTCATCAGTCATGAACAGACAGGGTAGTGCTAATGACTTGCCTTCAAAGCAGTACAGAGATCCCAGCTTGCATAGGACGCCACCTAAGCCAGACACAAAAATTGGCCTAGCTACAAGGTTTGAAAGGTCAACCACTCGTAACCCTACATACGAGGGCGTTCATAGTGAGCCTAATTTAAATGCGTTATCTCGAAGTAATAGTAACTATGGTGTGAATTTACAAAGTGATCTTACATACTCAGTTGATAGTGCTGTAACAAATGTTCCCTACAGAGTGCATGAAAGGCAAGACAATAATATGCGTGTGTCGTCTGTTATGGTCGTTATATCGAGTCCCTCGGTTATGTCCGCTGACAGTCAACAGCGGAGTGTTTATTCTGCTCCACACTATGTCTCAAAACCTGTGATGTCATCGCAATCAAATAACCAATCAAAATGGGAAACACAAATTCCAAGTTCACCTGTTCGGACTGAATATCGCCCAATTTCAAAATCTGAAAAGACAGAAGTGAATGTCAAATTGTCCCAAGCAAATGATAAAAACAGAACTGCCTCTAGTGTAGAAACATGTACAAAATCTAGGTCAGCCTCACCCCAACCTTCAAATCGTAAAAAAAGTGAAAAGAAAAAGCGACGGCGACACACAGTGGGTGGTACCAGTGACTCGGAGCACATGCAAGCTCTTTGTGAAGCTCTTCCTAAAGGAGAGAACAGACTGTCAGCTTGGGAACAGCTGAGACCTAACGTTGGTCAACATAGCAATATTGGTCCAAACAGTTCTATGTTGACATGGCTTCGTAACGAACGTTTACGGGGGAGCTCTCCGGATCTCTCTGAATCTAAAAGGGATAGAAACACAAATTTTAAGTAACGATTTTATCTGTAATTATCAAATTTTTTTACTGTTTTTTTATAATTGCTTGTTTTTCTTAATATGTTTAAATGGTTAATATTCAAAGGTAATTGTTTTGTTTATAAAATGTAGCTAGGTAAACGGGCAGTATGTTGCAATGTTTTTTTGTCAATTTTAATTTGGTTTGTTAAAAATACTTTTAAGTTTGTGAACTTAATTTTGTATCCAGTTTTCTATTATCATTTTGACTTTTAAACCTAAGGCATGAAGTTTTGTACATCTGACAATCAGAATTTATGCATTGCTTTTAAGGTTTGAATTTAAAGTCAGTGGTTGTCTTTGGTATTGAGCATATTTTGCAGCAGTCAGTATTACAGAATCCTTTTAAGTGTTGAAAATGAAAACAGATTTTTAAAAGTTCACCCTTTACTCCATGGGATATGGCCGTTATCCATATGCAAACTGTAACTTCATATTATGCCTTTAGATCAGTATCCACACTGTTTTTTTTAAATAGATTAATTCTGACCATGGAGCGAAAAGTGTAGATCCTGATCAGACGGCACAGATGTGCCAGCTGTTTGGATCTACATTGTTTGCACATGCGATAAAACCCATATATATGGAGTAGAGGGTTAAGTTGAATGATTAAGTGGTAAACATTGACTGTTTAGAATTTTACTCTGACAATATGACATTTTTTATCATTCTGACCATTATTTCGTGACGCACAATGTCACCTAGTCTTGACCTAGTCTTGAAGTATTACTTTCGTAAAGCTTTGGTAAGATTATTTCACATGAGGTATCTTATAATTTAAGCGACTTGTCTTTCGGTAAAAGACTAGGTATCATGACATTGTTGATCATGTATCATCACATATCATATCTACATTACTTGCACTTTGATATCTCATTGAGGTTGTGCATGGGCTGTGAGTTACCTCCCTTGAAGTGGCAGTTGTACAGACTACCTAGATTTACATGTAGGGTTGTTTAAGCAAAAATCAAAATTTGCATAATGCTTCTTTTTGTGAAATTAAAAAGAAAAATCCAATTAAAAACAGTTGTATTTGGCAAGATAGTGTACAAGGCCTGTTACCTATCCAAACAGTGTTCAATTAAATCGAACAAATAGCAAAACCTTCATATCTGCAGTGCATTATTGATAACTTTACAGTCACATGACAAATAGGTTTATTTTACAATAATTTGTTTACAAAATGATTAACATTTTGCTTTTTTAATAATCTGAACATTGTTATTTTAAAACCATGATATTCAACGATTTTTATGTTTGCATATTTTGTTTTCAATGGCCATATTAAACATATCAACTACTTTTAACAATTTTGATAAAGGTTGAAAGTTTACCTACTAATTAAAAACATGCACACACTGTTCTAATCCTTTTTTTAAATTCCTGCTTTTACATGTTTATGTTAAATTTTATAATGGACTTGTTTAAGGTTACTTACATGTACTTTTGTTAGTTTATAGAAAATGTACATGTTTGAAACATTTAATTGTTGAATATTAACACATTTTTAAGGAGGGAAATCATTTAACTGATTTTACCCAACTCTGTGATTTATATTGGACATGTCATATATTTGGTATTAATTTATTTTTAAGCATTCACCCTCGTGTTGTAAATAATTTTAACAATTTCCTAATGGCCAAAATGTACATAGTTTATAACCTTTACTGCAATGAAACAGCAGCAAAAAAAAGCTAATGATACCATTTTGACAAAAACAGATTCTATAACTATGGTTTAACAGTAATCTGACATACATTTAGCAAATACATACCATTATTTTGTGTTTTCTCTAATAGTCCATTAGAAATTGACATTTAATTGGATGAAACAAACAAAGGCCCCGAGCCAAAGGTGACATGGTTATAGCTGTATTGTCAATAAACTAGGTTTCTTAAAAGCTTTCAGCGAATTGAAAACTTGCAAATCACATGTTCAATTTCTACAATACCTGAAATATTGTTAACCATGGTAACTGTAACTTTATTTTAACCCGTCAGATTAGTGTATTATGAAACAGGGCGCCTATTTATAAAACAGTGTAAGTTTTAAACAGATATGCTTTGCATGTACATTCTGTAAATATTTTTATAGGCAAAGCACTTTTATTAGTGATGTTGATAATTTGAAATTAACAAATAGCTAAGGATTCAACTTTAACCCTTTCTTCCATAGACGCACCTTTATGGCTTGGGCGAACAGTGTAGATCCAGATCAGCCTGCACATCCGTGCTGTCTGATCAGGATCTGCACTGTTTGCTTTTTTATTTATTAGGTTATTTCTGACCAAAAAGCAATCAGTCCAGATCCTGATCAGACGGCACGGATATGCCAGCTGATCTGGATCTACACTGGTCGAATTTGCGTAAAAATGCATATATATGGAGGAAAGGGTTAAATAATGATTTATAAATAGGGAGCCAGGTTTCATGGAATTTACTGCTGTATAAAATGTCTTGTTATTTGTATTAGTACTGTTTGTACTAATTGTGGAATAAACAACTTACAAGTCGACAAATACTGGTTTGTTATTGAGTTGAACAGTCCGGCCAGACTATCCTTTGTGTGTGTGGATTTGGACAAAACCTGCCGATCTGCCAGAAAAGACCTTGTGATGGTACTTCCTCTCTATCCATGCCACTGCATTTGATATCATTGTTATTCCTGACCAGTAAGCGAACAGTGCAGATCCTGATCCGATGGCATGCTGGATCTACACTGTTTACACATTACGAATATTTTAACGGTGACTTAATTTTATATGCTAATGGATATAAGTTTTGTCTGGTCTATAAAAACTAAAATATTTTTACTGTTTTTAATGCACCCTCATCAATTTCTTATCTATGGAAAGAGGACATTTACTATGCATTCCGACGACTACCAAAATTATAAATACAGGCCATATAAAATAGACAAAATTTCATTATCTTAACTTTTGTCCATAAGTATAAATATATATATAAGACCTATATAAATAGTCTCCCTTATATAAACTATAGTAAACATGACATATTTCAAATGGCTGGAAATCATAGCTGGTACCATTTGATAAGGGCTTAACTTGCATGCTTTTAAAGTTAAGTGTGAACTGTCCAATTCCAGCAAGAAAAGTAATGGTCATGTATCAGTTAACAGAGGGTGCACTGTTGTTTTTAGCTCGACTATTCAAAGAATAGGGGAGCTATCCTACTTGCCCGGTGTCGGTGTCCGTTAAACAAATGCGTTAAACAAAAAATGCACTTTGGTCCATAACTTGAAAACTACTTATGATATCAACTTGAAACTTGGAATATATATTCACCATCAAATTCTACATCATTACCAACAACACCCATAACTCTGCTACAAATATTTTTCAAGTTATGCCCCTTTTTCGCTTAAATTTTGCGTTAAGGAAAATATGCACTTTGGTCCATAACTTATAAACTACTTGAGATATCAACTTGAAACTTGGAATATATATTCACCATCAAATTCTACATCATTACCAACAAGACCCATAACTCTGCTGTCAATATATTTCAAGTTATGCCCCTTTTTTCTTATATTTTGTGTTAAGCAAAATATGCATTTTGCCCATTAACTTTAAAACTACTTGAGATATTGCCTTGAAACTTGAAATACAATGTATATTTTCAACATCAAAATCTACATCATAACCAACAAGACCCTTAACCCTGCTTCCAATGTTTTTTCAAATTATGCCCCTTTTTCACTTACATTTTGTGTTAAGCAAAATATACACTTGGCCCTTAACTTTGTTATGAATGGAGGGATTTCAAAATAACTTACCACAAATGTTCACCATGACAAGGTGGTCTGTCGCGTACAATACCCATGCCTGTAGGTCCAACGTCAAGGTCACTGTTACTAAAAATAAAATTTTCTTGCAAAATCGTGTCCACTCTGTAACTTTGTTATTTCGTATTGGATTTTTAAATAACTTGGTATAATTGTTCACCATATCAAGATGGTGTGTCACTTACATGCCCAAGCCTGTAGGTCGAAGGTCAAGGTCACTGTTACTAAAATAGAATTTTCTTGTCCGGGCTGTTACTTTGTTATCAATGGAGGTATTTCAAAATAACTTGGCACAAATGTTCACCATGACAAGGCGGTGTGCCCGCACAATACCCATGCCTGTAGATCCAATGTCAAGGTCACTGTTACTAAAAATAGAATTTTCTTGTCCAGGCTGTAACTTCGTTATGAATGGAGAGATTTCAAAATAACTTGACACAAATGTTCACCATGACAGGGCCGTGTATGGCGTACCACGCACATGCCTGTAGGTCAAAGGTCAAGGTCACTGTTACTAAAAATAGAATTATCTTGTCCTGGCAGTTACTTTGTTATGAATGGAGGGATTTCAAAATAACTTTGCACAAATGTTCACTATGACAAGGCAGTGTGTCCGCACAATACCCAAGCCTGAAGGTCCAAGGTCACTGTTACTAAAAATAGAATTTTCTTGTCCGGGCTGTAACTTCATTATAAATGGAGGGATTTCAAAATAACTTGACACAAATGTTCACCATGACAGGGTGGTGTATCGCGTACCATGCCCATGCCTGTAGGTCCAAGGTCAAGGTCACTGTTACTAAAAATAGAATTTTCTTGTCCGGGCTGTAACTTCGTTAGGAATAGAGTGATTTCAAAATAACTTGACACAAATGTTCATCATGACAAGGTGGTGTGTCCCATACCATGCCCATGCCTGTAGGTCCAAGGTCAAGGTCACTGTTACTAAAAATAGAATTCTCTTGTCCGGGCTGTAACTTCGTTAGGAATAGAATGATTTCAAAATAACTTGACAAAAATGTTCATCATGACAAGGTGGTGTGTCCCATACCATGCCCATGCCTGTAGGTCCAAGGTCAAGGTCACTGTTACTAAAATAGAATTTTCTTGTCAGGGTTGTAACTACGTTAGGAATAGAGTAATTTCAAAATAACTTGGCAGAAATGTTCAACATGATTAGGTGGTGAGTCGTGTACCATGTCCATGCCTGTAGGTCCAAGGTCAAGGTCACTGTTACTAAAAATAGAATTTTCTTGTCCGGGCTATAACTTGGTTTTGAATGGAGGGTTTTCAAAATAACTTGGCACAAATGTTCTCCATGACAAGGCGGTGTGTTGCGTACATTACCCATGCCTGTAAGTCCAAAGTCAAGGTCACAGTTACTAAAACTTGAATTTACTTGTTCGGGCTATAACTTCTTTATTAATGAAGGGATTTCAAAATAATTTGGCACAAATGTTCACTATGACATTGCATTGCATTACCACCAACTTCTTCACAGACATTTCCGTAATGAGAAGACAACAGTGCCACAAATACAAATAATTTACTTGATCTTCAAGTTTATGCATATTCTTATAATTACTTGATCATCACTGTCTTTGAAATGCTATTATTCCCATCATTGCACTTGAGTGTCTGAAAACGATGCATAGCTGGGGCATCCGTGTCCTATGGATACATTTCTACACTTATATTTTCACTTAAGTGCACTTCATCGATAACTTTGCAAATACTTAAGGTATCAACTTCAAACTTCCATTATATTTTCATTTCAGTTCTTTTTCTGTACAATTACTGAAGTGATTGACATTTGACTAAAAGTAAATGTCTCTAATAAAAAATTACTAACAAGTTTTCTAACAAATTCAGAAATATTTCATAGTTATTCCCCTATTCAGTTTAATATTTATGGTACATTAAGGAATTATTTCTGTTATTTGAAATGAATTTCTCCCTTACCATTCACTTGTTAATATTTTTCCTGATTGCACATGAATGTATGGCCCTAGTTGTTATTGTTTTAATCTTCAAATTGCATTTGTTTCAAATGATTCGAATAGTCGAGCATGCTGTCTCCTCTGACAGCTCTTGTTTTTTCACCAGTGAACAGCAAAACTGTTTTACATATGCATACAGACATACCTACCATCAAGCCGTAATGATCATTTGTGGAAAGCTTCACTACATTTCTGTCATGCACTTTATAGTTAGAGCGCTGACACTCAAAAATATCTATTTTTAAAAAAGTGACATCAACTAAAAATATGCATGCAATTCACTTTCTTTAAAAACTGCTAAAAATTCAGTCAGAAAAACATGATTTGTGTTTGTCACTGCCACTTTGCTTGTTTAACCCTTTCCTTGATATTTACGAATTTTTACACATGTGCGACCAATGTAGATCCAGATCAGCTGGCACATCTGTGCCGTCTGATCAGGATCTGCACTGGTCGCATTTTGGTCAGAAATAACATAATGAATAAAAAAGCGAACAGTTTAGATCCTGATCAGACGGCACAGATGTGCCGGCTGATCTGGATCTACACTGTTCCCTTCATCTTGCCGTCAGTTCAGGATCTGCATTGTTCCCTTTATGATTTGTTAGGTTATTTCTGACCAAAATGCAACAAATGCAGATCCTGATCAGATGGCACGGATGAGCTGGCTGATCTGGATCTACACAGGTTGCACATGCCTAAAAATAGGTATATATGGAGGAAAGGGTTATACCATTCTTGCACTAAGATGACAAATTAGTTAACATTTTTCATTCACTAAAGATACAATCATTGAAGTAATTTTAGCCAGTCCTATAGGCATACACTTGCACAGGATATACTGCATAATATCACACCGCTAAAAAATATAATGAAAAGGCCGTGACCCCTTCCCTTATCTTTAAGTGACCATTTATTCAGATGTGAGAGTAAGTGAAATAAAATATTACTACAAATTTCTATTTCAATTAGATATTTAACCAGCAAGCATCCTCCGTAAACACCTGTTGCACTCAGCACTTCACAAGATGCCGACCACATTTTATGTCATGCGACGACTGTTAGAACTGCTGCTCCGATCAAAACACGCTGTATTTTACTTCCAAATTAGGTTTAGCTGTCAATCAAATTTTTGTTGCTGTTGGTTCATTCGCCTTGTGGATGATTAAACAATAACAAAAGATGTGGCTTAAAGTAAAGCAACCTGACGGAATGATTAACAATGAACAACGTTCTGTCATTTATACTTCCCTGCGCTACTTCTCAACGAAAATATCAATCACTGTGCATTGTGTTTGATGTTTTGGTTGCAAGCCAAAATTTAACTGAAATCAAAATTTGTAGTATAATGTAGTGTCTAGCTCTTTATTACTGTCAACAATTATTGTTTGACTTGTAGTGTTGCAATTTTCAATAACACACATCTGTAGTGAGTTTATAAATGCAACAATTATACTGGAAAATCTATCATAACTTAGCACCAAATTCTTATGAGGGAGATGCTTGCACATCTAAATGTGTCCATCAGCTGATATGTATTGCAAATTTCTTATTGTGATGAATCTAACATTTCTTTTTGCACTGTTGACTATGAAGAATGGAAACTCATTCATGTATGACCCATTGCCCCATGGGATACGGTTGTTATCTATGGGTGAACAGTGTTAATTCAGATTAGCCGGTATATCCATGCTCTCTGGTCAAGGCTGGAGGTTATAGAACGGAGATTGGAAACCAGTCTCAAATCTCATGCATCTGATTGGCAGAAATGGCAACTGGTCACCATTTCAGCCAATCAGATGCTTGAGATTTGAGACTGGTTTCCAATCTCAGCTTTATAACCTTGGGCACTGAACAGGGTAATGGCAAGAGCCTCTGCCTTTGGACATTGGTATCATCAAAACAAAGCGGAGCAGAATTTAGGAAAGATGAGGACCTTTTTACCCTCTAATATCATGAATCAACTGTCATTTGTTCATAATGTCATCATTGTCCCAAAAATTCGCCGACAGTTAAAGTATGCCAGCTGATCTGGATCTACGTAGTTCCCACGTGATAAAACCCGTACATTTGGAGTGAAAGGATTAATATTTTTCATGACACTGGAACCAGGCGCGTGAGCATTGACAAGTAGTAGTGCAACTTTAATGTTACTGATGAAACAGGACCTTCTGTGTTTTAGCCCCTGGACGTTGGCATCATCAAAACAAGCATCATCAAAACAACAGATCATTCGAACGAAGCGGAGCAGAATTTAATGCTTTACTACATTTATATGCATTTGATCACGTGTGTGCCACTAGTGTGGATCTGGATCAGCTGCCACATCCTTGCCATCATCATGATCTACACTGTTCGCTTTTTGATCAGAAATGATCTTATAAATCAAAAAGCAAACAGTGCAGATCTTGATCTTATGGCACCGATGTGCAGTCTGACCTGGATCTACACTTCGCCCATGCCATAAAGGTGTATATATGGAGAAAAGGATTAAGAATCAAAAGAACACTATATACTTCAATGTTATAAATCATAAGTCACTTATCCTTAAATTTCATCATTGTCCCAAAAATTCTGTAAGGGTTGTAATAAGTAACACAACAATGTACATACCGATAGATCACTCTGATTTATTTTTTATAAACAAAAACAACACAGACAGTTATGGTACATGTCATACTCTAATTCACTGAAACAATAGCTGTCTAAGAAGTTTTATCAGCATTTCTTGCACAACATTACAAGTGTTTTGAACTGAATCACAATTTTGCAAGCGTTTTCTTGCAAAAATAATTACCTCCAGCAATAGCTCACAAGCCCAACACTTTACACTTTACTCCATGGGATTTGGGCTGAAGGTTATAAAACTGAGTTTGGAAACCAGTCTCAAATCTCAAGGATCTGATTGGCTGAAATGGCGACTGATCGCCATTTCAGCCAATCAGATGCTTGAGATTTGAGACTGGTTTCCATGCTCAGTTTTATAACCTTGGGCACTGTTTGCAGTGTTTTTTTATGCCAATTATTTGGAGAAATATGGCCCCATTCCCCCCTCAAAATAGTATATATTTTTCCCCCACGTTCAATAAAAAATTCCCTGCGGCGGGGCCAATTTTGACCCCAGGGAAATCATTTGAACAATCTTTGAAGAGTTCCAATAGAGGATGCTAAATGCAAAATATCTAAGCTCTAGGCCTTGTGGTTTCAGACAAGAAGATTTTTAAAGTTTTTCCTATATTAGTCTATATAAAATGAAGTGATCCCTGGGGCGGGGCAAATTTTGACCCCAGGGAAATCATTTGAACAATCTTTGTAGAGTTCCACTAGAGGATGCTAAATGCCAAATATCTAAGCTCTAGGCCTTTTGGTTTCAGACAAGAAGATTTTTAAAGTTTTTCCTATATAAGTCTATGCAAAATGAAGTGACCCCTGGGGTGGGGCCAATTTTGACCCCAGGGAAATAATTTGAATAATCTTTGTAGAGTTCCACTAGAGGATGCTAAATGCCAAATATCTAAGCTCTAGGCCTTGTGGTTTCAGACAAGAAGATTTTTAAAGTTTTTCCTATACAAGTCTATATAAAATGAAGTGACCCCTGGGGCGGGGCCAATTTTGACCCCAGGGAAATAATTTGAAAAATCTTTGTAGAGTTCCATTAGAGGATGCTAAATGCCAAATATCTAAGCTCTAGGCCTTGTGGTTTCAGACAAGAAGATTTTTAAAGTTTTTTTCCAATATAAGTATATGTAAAATGAAGTGACCCCTGGGGCGGGCCAATTTTGACCCCAGGGAAATCATTTGAACAATCTTTGTAGAGTTCCACTAGAGGGTGCTAAGTGCCAAATATCTAAGCTCTAGGCCTTTTGGTTTCAGACAAGAAGATTTTTAAAGATTTTCCTATATAAGTCTATGCAAAATGAAGTGACCCCTGGGGCGGGGCCAATTTTGACCCCAGGGAAGTCATTTGAACAATCTTTGTAGAGTTCCACTAGAGGATGCTAAATGCCAAATATCTAAGCTCTAGGCCTTGTGGTTTCAGACAAGAAGATTTTTAAAGTTTTTCCTATACAAGTCTATATAAAATGAAGTGACCCCTGGGGCGGGGCCAATTTACACCCCTGGGAAATAATTTGAACAATCTTTGTAGAGTTCCATTAGAGGATGCTAAATGCCAAATATCTAAGCTCTAGGCCTTGTGGTTTCAGACAAGAAGATTTTTAAAGTTTTTCCTATGTAAGTCTATGCAAAATGAAGTGACCCCTGGGGCAGGGCCAATTTTGACCCCAGGGAAATAATTTGAACAATTGTTGTAGAGTTCCACTAGAGGATGCTTAATGCCAAATATCTAAGCTCTAGGCCTTGTGGTTTCAGACAAGAAGATTTTTAAAGTTTTTCCTATATAAGTCTTTGTAAAATAAAAGTGACCCCTGTGGCGGGGCCAATTTTCACCCCAGGGAAATAATTTGAACAAGCTTTGTAAAGTTCCACTAGAGGGTGCTAAATGCCAAATATCTAAGTTCTAGGCCTTGTGGTTTCAGACAAGAAGATTTTTAAAGTTTTTCCTATATAAGTCTATGCAAAATGAAGTGACCCCTGGGGTGGGGCCAATTTTGACCCCAGGAAAATCATTTGAACAATCTTTGTAGAGTTCCACTAGAAGATGCTAAATGCCAAATATCTAAGCTCTAGGCCTTGTAGTTTCAGACAAGAAGATTTTTAAAGTTTTTCCTTTATAAGTCTATGTAAAATGAAGTGACCCCTGGGGCTGGGCCAATTTTGACCCCAGGGAAATAATTTGAACAAACTTTGTAGAGTTCCACTAGAGGATGCTAAATGCCAAATATCTAAGCTCTAGGCCTTGTGGTTTCAGACAAGAAGATTTTTAAAGTTTTTCCTTTCGGTTGCCATGGCAACCAGAGTTCTGCATGGAATTGATTTCTTTGAACAACTTTGGAAGAGCTTCATGCAAGGAACATTCCTGCCAAGTTTCAGCAAGATTGGCCCAGGAGTTCAGGAGAAGAAGTCGTTTGAAGAAAAAGTTGACGACACACGGACGGACAACGGACATCAGGCGATCACAAAAGCTCACCATGAGCACTTCGTGCTCAGGTGAGCTAAAAACACCGGTTTGCTTTTAGATACATTAGATTATTTCTGACCAAGAAGTGAAAATTGTAGAATCTATCCAGGTGGCGCAGAAAAGAGCAGGCTGATCTGGATCTACACTTTGAACACGAGTTAAAATCTCATTTTAAATGTGGAGTAAAGGGAGTTAACTATTATTTCCCTTCAATGAACAATGAATATTTCCTCTTTACAGTTCTAACAAAACTGCTGCTTGTGCAATACAGAATTTACATTAAAAATGAAGTAAAAAATTACACAACATTTTTACGTAGAAATTTTCATACACAAACTCCTGTACAAAATGTGTAAAACAGTAAATTTACCTATTACATTTTTGCATTGAATACTTCAGCCAAGTATGTGCCTTTGGGAAATCAAGACACTGTCTGGATGTGGAGGACGTGTGTTTCTTATTTCTTTAAGTATATATCCATGGTGTATTTCAATAACCCTTTCCTCCATAGATACACCTTTATTGCATGGGCGAACAGTTTAGATCCAGATCAGCCAGCACATCCATGCTGTCTGATCAGGATCTAAACTGTTTGCTTTTTGATTCATTAGGCTATTTGACCAAAATGCGACCAGTACAGATCCTGATCAGACAGCACAGATGTGCTGGCTGATCTGGATCTACACTGGTTGCACATGCCTAAAAATGCGTATATATGGAGGAAAGGGGTAAAGAGCATTACAAACAATGTCGTCTGCTCAATTTCATGACATCATTTCAAGTAATCTTTTTACTTTCCCGGAGATCCATTTTGCAAGGCATGGCTCATACAAGATTAAATGTTAATGATTTATTATAATTAAAACCTTTGTATTGTCTATCTTTTCTTTCGTATAGCGGGAAGATCGTTTGTCAAAGAGGTTTGAGATTGTGCTGATTGGTTGGCCGAGTTTGGAGCCGAGGCACGGGAAGTTGTAGCATATGTATTTGCCGGATTGTGTGCATGCGTGTGTTTTGCTTGACTTGCTGAATTTACTGCTGTGCTTGCACTACCACTCAATGCCGCTGTGGACGCTGCAATTTTCTGTTTTAGAAGTTCTGTTTGTCTTCTGATAGAATCTAACAATAGTTTTTGTGGCTGGTCTACATTTTTTGTGTCAATAGGCTTGTTGGCGGATTGAGTTGTGCCAGAGCTTATCAGTACGTGTGGGGGTGCTGGCACCATACTAAGTTGTGTCTGACTTGGTACAGATATAGCATTACTCTGAGAGGCATTGGCCGACCCACCCTGATAGTAGTTGTACTGCATTGGTGAGGTATAACTTTGTGCAGAAGACAGGAAATTCTGCGCTGTAGAAGCAAATGCCTGAAGTGTAGAAGTGTTTGCCTGTGGAGTAGAAGTGTATGTCTGTGCTGGAGATGCGTATGCCTGTGGCGTAGAAGTGTACGTCTGTGCTGGAGAAGCATATGGCTGTGATGGAGAGGCGTAGCTGTTAGGGGTAGTCTCTTGAGGTGACCGCAGGAAGGACAGAACGTTGCTGGCTGATGAACTGTAAGTTGAGCCGGTTCCCAGGCCCGGTATACTGGGTTCCTGCTTCTTCTGCTCTAGCATGGGCTGAAGTGAGCTGATTGTTGATGACAACTGCAAGTAATAATAAAAATAACTGATTTTATGGTAACACTTTAATCTACTGCTGAAATAGACTAAACCCCTTTACACAATGAACTCCTGTAATATACTCAACTTTCCATCAATTCAGCAAGTCCATTCAATGTATTAGGGTTGTTTACAGAATTTGTAAAATCAATTTTATTAATTCAAGAGTGGCCAGTATAGGCCCAGAGCAGACTGTGCAGATGCCCAGATCGATACAGGTTTACACTAGTCAGAAATAAGACAAATACTATGCAGGATATGTACTATCTACATTGTATATCCTCTTTCTTGTGTTATAATGAGTTGTGCTAATCTTGGGGCTAGTGACATGTGTTTCCATTTCAGCCCATGTATAGTCTGTCAAACTGATTCAGCAATATTTTCACACTTCTGTGTCCAGTAGCTTTAGTCTGTTTACAAATTGTCTTCAATGTTCCTATGTAACTTGAGACAAACGAAATTTTATACAATTTTATGTGTCACTATTCTGAATCTAGAACAATACTTGAGCTCTTATCATCTTTCGCCAGTATTCCTTATGTAACACATAACTGCACTTACTTCTTTAACCCTTTCATCCATATATACGCCTTTTTACGCATGTGCGACAAGTGTAGATCCAAATCAGCCAGAACATCCCTGTCGTCTGATTAGGATCTGCATTGGTCGCATTTTGGTCAGAAATAACCTAACGAATTAAAAAGCGAACAGTTTAGATCCTGATCAGACGGCACAGATGTGCAGGCTGATCTGGATCTAAACTGTTCGCCCACGCAATAAAAGGTTGTCTGCCCATTAATCCACAAAAATTATCACCCAACAAATATTTCTGAATTCTCAGTACAACATTGATCTTACCTCTTTGGTGGCATTCTGTAGCCTGTATTTGAGTAAGGCCTGAGTGAGGGCATTAGAGATCTGTAAGGCCATGGCCGCATCATCCTCTGTTGCTATCATTGATGAGGACTGAAATGTTGACCAAGTAACAGGTTACTTTTTGTACCTCCAAGCCTAGGCTCAAAATTGTTGTTTTTTTTTTATATTTACTAACAGTTGCCTGACATTAGGTAAAAAATAAATAGTTGTACATAATACTCATATTGCCATTTAAAAATATATACCAAGTTTCGCAAAAAAGATCTTTACTAGTTCTTTGTTTGGGCACAGACAGACTGACAGACACCGATGGGGATTAACAATAAAAAGAACAGTGGAAATTTATTGATTTATTGAAGGTGCACAAGTTGTCAAATTAAAAGTGGAATAAAAACTTTCAACTTTCTGCTTATAACACCTAAATGTCTGAAAACATGAATTTTATCACGAGATCTATAATTACTTACCAAGCTGGACATGACCTCCCCAATATTGATGTTAGGATTCTTGGCTGCTTCCTGAAATATGGTTTGGAAACTTTGTAACACGCTATTATAGAAACTGCTGTTTAATGTTGTTCCCTATAATTGTGTTTAAAATTACAGAAATTGTTGCATACTAATTCAAGTCGTTTGTAATATTTCATTAATTACCTCCCCTGTTGATATGCCATTTATCACATGGTGGACCAGTGTAGATCCAGATCAGCTGGCACATCTGTACTATCAGATCTGGATCTACACTGTTTCCTTCTTGGTAAGAAATAAACTAATGAATCTAGCACCAAACAGTGAAGATGCTGTTGGGACAATCTCACTAAAGTCACATCTAACAAACTGTTAGATCTGATGACGACCCGCAGACACCGTATGTAAGCTATAGCGGTTTTCCCCGAATACTATTTTTAGAAATTGTCAACACGGGAAGCATGATTTATAAGGTTCAAAAACTGATCTGAAGATGTCATTACATTAGAAATAAATGCAATACTACATAAATACATGTGTCTTCTGTAAATATGTATTAAACAGGCTGTAAACACTTTCCGTGGTTTTAAATACTATGTTTACTTTCACTTTTGCGATTTTGTAGGCGACAATCTGATTGGTTCAAAGGGCTAGTGATAAAAGCACGTTTTAGTTACTTGTCGTCAGATCCTGATAGCGTAGCGGTTTTTAGGAGATGATTTTAATCAGATTGCTGTTGGGATGGGTGTGCTGAATGATCATCACTGACAACAAGAACATGGAAACATAAACACCCTTGTTTCTTTTCTTATTTATTTCATCATTCTGTTTTGGTCTACAGATCATGAGAAACAGACGAAAAAATTCTATGTGTGCAGACATTGTTTTTAATGGACAAAAAAGTAGGAAGTGTCATATAGTGTTATATTTAATTTAAGAATAATTATTACATATTGTGCAGCAAGGCCTTTATAAGATAGTAGTAACTGACCTCTTTTAATGCTTTAGCAGCGCGTTCCTGCTCCGCTGCGATACTTGGGTCTTTGCTCTTGAGCTCAGCAAGTCTAAAATATGCCAAGAATATTTTCTGTATGGACTTGAATAATGATCTCAGAGCAAAAACAGCATATCTCTTTTGTGAAAACAAATGAGTAAAACAAATTTCTGAATGTTTAAGCAAACATAAATGTAGTAAAGATCACATTATCAACCTACATATTTTACTCGCAAAAATCTTAATCTGACTACCTGAAAAATAATAACTGGGAAAAAATGACACTAGTTTTTAAAAGCTTTTAAAACACTCAACATAATCACTACTTTTGTTGATATCTTGAAGCATTCTTTGATGTGTATACAAATATGCCATTTATTAGACAATAAAACTTGACATGTATGTAACTGAGAGAATGATGATCTGAACATTATGGGAAACCATGCTCACTTATTTTGGATTGCTTGAACTTCTTTTTTGTTAAGGTCTGCTTGCGACTCTGTTTTCAGGGCCTCACGTCTTGCCAACACGTCATCTAGTCGTTTCTTCTCCTCTGTGCTGATTCCAGAGCTGGTTGTCGTCGTCTCTCTGTCAAGGAAACAAGGAAAATAAAACACTTTTATATTTGTTGCTTGAAAGCTAATTTAAAAGACAGGTTTTACAACCAGTCAAATCTTTTTTGGTTTAACCCGTAACTCTATCCATGACTTTTATCGTATGGGCAAAATGTTGATCCAGATCAGCTGACATGGATGTACACTGTATCTGGTTAAACGCTGTTTACTTTTAGTCTCATCTGGGTAAATAAGTGACAAGGCCTGCTGATCTGGATCTACACTGGTCGCCCATGGAATTCTAGTCATAACTACGCCATAAAGTAAACGATTAAAAACCATATAATCTTAAACAATCTTGCATTAGCTGGATTCTAAAAAAAACAAACAAGTTAAAAGGTTATAAAATGAGGAATGGAGACCAATCTCAGATCTCAGCAATCTCATTGGTTGAAAGAGAGCACAGTCTCAGAATTGACCAAAAGGAAGCTTGATTCAAGACTGGATTCATCCTCAGTTTTATTTACCTTTGAGCCGGTTCAATGATATCAACTCACGTGACAATTTATTATACCACGGTAATAATTAATAATTACTGATCACTTTACCTGTCAGCAAAGCGCTGCAATCTCAGGTAATCTACATCATTTTCCTGCAATCTCTTTCTCCTCTCCATGATATCACGTAACCGGTCTCTCTCCAGGTCATCAAGGTAGCGTCTTCGTAACATAATGTCATCTATGCGACGCCTCTCTGCGTATGGGTCGGACAGACGGTGTCTTTCTAACAGGAGGTCATCCAGACGTCGCCTCTCTTCAAACATTCTCCTGCAAATAATATTGCATTTAAAATTAAGTGAAAATAAAAGAACCAGAAATATTTTTACCTAAAACAGTTATCAATCAAAATTCATTAAGTTATTATGTTTTATTATTTTCATTATTATGTTTTATTATTTTCATGCAAAAAATGTGTGAATTCGTTTCTGTTTACTGTCAAACTTTTAACCAATGAGATTGCCTAAGATCTGACACTGGTCTCTCTTATCCCTTTTATACAGTGGTGTCATTACAATTCTCGCAATTTTAAAATTATGTGTCTTTACATGCTTTGTTAAATGCGAGAATAATATGTCTCAATAGAAAAATATGATTGTGCAAATCCGTGCCCGCACCAATATATTACTTAAGGTTTTTGCACGAAAATTAGTTCCCACAAATTTAAGTAGCCACATACAATAGTTAATTTTGAGAACACGTTACCTTTCATACATAGGATCATCTCTTCTATAAGGATCAAACCTATCCCTATATGTGGCCCTAAAGTCTTCTGGGGGGTACCTTCCTCTACTGTAGGGATCCCGGGGATCCTCATACCCAGGTCTTCTAGGTGGCGGTCTACGATAATCATCATAAGGTGAGTGGGCATAGTCGTCGCCTGGTCTCCTGCGTTCATCGTCAGCAACAGGTCTTCTGCGTTCATCGTCATCAACAGGTCTCCGGCGTAAATTACGGTTGTCAGGATCCCTGGAATAAGTATCATGTTCAGGGTATGGGTCCCTGAAAATACATCTCAATACACTCAAACTGCATATATTGAACACTTCAGTATTTAGACAACCCAGCTGTTAATACCCTTATTTTTATTTTCCCTACTGACAGTTTCTAATCTTTTTAACCTTAAAACATAAGCCATGCCACAATAAAGATCAATATTGATGTCCCAAAGGTGGCCTTAAAGCACGCTTTTGCTGTAACTTGAACAAAAGCCACTTAGAGCCACTAAGAGCTATTTCTAAATGCTACTTACATTCATTACAACCGTAGCGACAACCACTGTTCAGAATTCAGTATAACAATTCCAGTAAACCACATACAGTAAAACCCCTTATTACGGACACTCGATATTACGGGCACCCCGGTATTAAGGGCGATTTTTTAAAAACAGACATGTTCTCTTCTTCTTGATTTCAACCCACAACTAAGAACAACCCGCTATTAAGGTCACTTTCCCTCAGTCCCTTAGGTGTCCATTATAGAGGGGTTTCACTGTACTCCATATGTCAGAACCAGACCATGTGAGAATATGACAAGTAGAGTAAACCCTAGAGGGGAGTGTAGAGTGTATAGAAGAGTAGAGCGTAGTGTAGAGTAAAGTAATTAAGTTAAGTAATTTGTTTATTAACATGACATGTGCATACATGTTAATGACATGTGCATACAAGTATACAAAGTACAGTTTAAACAGCATATAAATAGCACCAAACACAGAATAATTTTCTTGTTAATACCAGTGAAATGTTGATAAAAAATTACCTTTCAGGTACCCTTGGTTTTTTAGTTGGGGGAGGACCAGTGTTTGCTTTCTTGAAATCTGGCACATCATCTACAAAAAGAAAATTGGTACATGTATGATACAAACAATATAAGAGTAAAATAAAATTTGACAAATCATTCTATGATTTATAATTAAATACTCTTAAAAAAATCAAGAATTATTTTTTTGGCCCAATCGACAAAAAAGTAGTTACACTAGGATTTTTTTGTAAATATGTGGGAAAATGTAGGAACCAGACTAGAAAGTATCAAAAAAAAAAGACTGTTTGACAGCCTGTTTAACCCTTTCCTCCATAGAAACACCTTTAACGCATGGGCGAACAGTGTAGATCCAGATCAGCTGGCACATCCATGCCATCTAATCAGGATCTGCGATGTATGCTTTTTTGCTTTATTAGGTTATTTCTGACCAAAGTGCGACCAGTGCTGATCCTGATCAGACAGCAACAGATGTGCTGGCTGTTCTGGATCTACACTGGTCACACATGCGTAAAAATGTGTATATATGGAGGAATAGGTTAATAAGCTGATGCAGTAACATAGTATCTTACCATCAGAAAACTCGTCTTTCCCCTCCTTCAATTCTTTGACCTTCTCTGCTAAGGCTCTGGAATGTCTTATCATGCTCTCCTGTAAACAGATACTGTCACTGTATATAATGTGAGTAATACCATATTTCTGAGTATGAAATGTTATACTGAATCAGTATGCAACACAAAAACTTTCTTCAGTTCTGTCAAAGTTTTCAATTCTGTTTAATATTTATTATCAGGTAACGCTTTCCTCCATAGACACACCTTTACTGCATGGGCAAACAGTTTAGATCCAGATCAGCTGGCACATCCTTGCCATCTGATCAGGATCTAAACTGTTCGCTTTTTGATTTGTTAGGTTCTGACCAAAATGCGACCAGTGCAGATCCTGATCAGACAGCACGGATGTGCAGGCTGATCTGGATCTACACTGTTTACACGTGCGTCAAAATGCATATATATGGAGGAAAGGGTTAAGGTCCTCAGTGAATAATTAAGAACCTGGTAATTTTAGTGTATTGCAGTGTAGTCCGATATGGATCTTCACTGGTTGCTTTTCAAATTCTTAGATAATTTCTGATCAAGGAGGTAACAGTGTAGTTACTGATTTGACTGTAAAAATTTGGATCAACACTAGTAACTCAAGATATAAGATAAATTACATGAAGTAAAGGGTTAAAATAATTCTCTGAAGGGCAACTGTACCTAAGATCATATAACTTGAATACTAGTCTCAAATCTCAAGCATCTAATTGGCTGAAATGGTGACTGGCCAAGTCTCCATTTCAGCCTGTCAGATGCTTGAGATTTGAGACTGGGCTCCATTCCAAGCTTTATGATCTTGACCCCGGTCTCAAATCACAAGCCTCATCTCCATTTCAACCAATCAGATTCTTGAGATTTGAGACTGAATTCAGTGGTAATTTATAGCATAATGCTAACAAACCTTTAGTTGATCTTCATCGTCAAAATCTTCTAGCTCCACCTTGACCTTAACATCCCCGCGACCTAACTCCTCTTCTATCTGATAGGCAAAGTCCTCCAAGCTAGCATTCAAAACTGACTTCTTCTTCTTTGCTGAGTTGTATTTCGTCAGATGTTCATACATTAGAGGCTTTTTGATTTGCTGCAGTATAAAATTATTGTGAAAAGATAAGTTTTATTAGTTCATGGTTTTCTTTTTACCCATTACTCCACAAGAATAAACACATCTGAACGCCTATGCCATCTGTGTAGATCCAAAATAGAATCTACACTGTTTACTTTTAGCTTCATTTGGTTATTTCTGAACAAAATGAGACCAGTGCAGATTTAGATCAGATGGCACGAATGTGATGACTGATCTGGATCTACACTGTTCACCCATGCAATAAAGATGTATCTATGGAGTAAAGAGTTAAATTTACAGATATTAATTTGTCAACATACGTACTGGTCATATTAAAAAAAAAGCCCAGTCCAAATAGTAATGAATGCCGTCAAATGAATGAGCTGTATATAATGATATCATTTTTACTTTTTGAGGTTCAATTTTTGTGTATTTCACGCTAGATAAAAAGTAGGGATGGGAACGGATACCTAAATCACTATTCGGATAACCATACCCGTTATCCGGATACTTTCAGAATAACCATATTATTTTACCGACACTGAATATTTTGCTCATTTATTATTTTCAAATTTAAAATGCAGTACAGCTACGCTATATCGCAATCGTTTGAGTCCTCGGGCGGCCTACGGGCAACTTACGATATGTGTTGTTTTTTTTCCTTTCAATTTTTTAATGCGGTCATTTTAAAATAACAAACTGTCAATACTTTATTTGCTGAAAAATTCTATAGCAATAAATTGTCAATTAAAATCTGAGTTTTTTTTCTCGTTAACGAAATTAAGCTAGTTGTTTGCATCTTGACAGGTGTCAAACACGCTCTGATCAATGTAAACCAATCAACAAAAGAACACTGTCTGGAGAACTAATCTTCCGGTCTCCCAAATTACCACTATACAAACAAACAATTAACACCTCTTCTGTCAACCTGCTGAGACTATCCGGCCGAGTTTCGCCTGGGGTAAACCCTATCACCAGTGAGATTAGCGCAAGCAGTGTAGCATGTTTTAGAAAGATTTAGAAGTTTAAGCTATATTTTACAAAACTTGAACACAATATTGAAATTGAAATCGTACGAATATGAAGGTATTCGGATATGATAATGGTATCCGGATACGATCTTACTATTTGGATATCCAGATAACCGTTCTCATCCCAAATAAAAAGTGCAAACTTTAACCCCAGTGAAATTTCATCATAAATAATAAAACTGTGCAAATTATGACCATGCAAAAATGTCGTTTGTAGCATCCTGGCAAAAGTTCAGCCCTGCGAAATTAAATCATACCGCGGTAATATATACCTGCTACAAGACAGAATCAACGCTTAAATTACATATTCCTTCATGTATGTTTTATTAAGCTTTGTTAAAGGCCACCTCATGGTAAAAAATCCAAACTGAAACCTTACAATTATGTGTAAAACAAAAAAATATATTTTTTTTACATATATTGCTACACAACATTCCAAAAACCACCATACTTTTGCAGCTCAATGAAATTAGATTTTTCCAGCTTCACTGATCTGCCACTGCTTTTCCTAAATTAATCCATAATTTTCACGTATACAACATTTGTTTCATGCTTTGCAAGTATATTAAAATACAATATAATATATACTGACCAGATATTTGAGCCTGTGTTTGAGTCCTACGATATGAGGTACAACTGTAGAACTATCACACTTGGACTCGCAGAGGTTGCACACATATCGCGGCGCAGCTTTAATGTCACTCTTCTGAAACTCGGTAATATACTCCAATCCTAGCAAAACAAAACAATATTTAACCCTTTACTACATGGGATAGGCAAACAGTGTAGATCCAGATCAGCTGGCATATCCATGCTGTTTGATCAGGATCTGCACTGTTTGCCTTTGATTCATTAGGTTATTTGTAAAATTCCAAGATGTGACCAGTGTAGGTCCAAACGTGCTGGCTTAACTGGATCTACACTGGTCGCATATAGGTTAAAAGGTAGATATTTCTTTGTAACTCTTTACTCCATGCAGCATGCAGACACTATCTGATGCATGTGGGGCATTTTGCCCAGATTAATCCTTTCCTCCATATAAACAACTTTATGGCATGGCAAACAGTGTTACTAGATCGTGTGTGTGACCAGTTTAGATCTAAATCAGCCAGCACATCCTTGCTGTATTATCAGGATCTGCACTGTTTGCATTTTGATTAATTAGGATAATTCTAACCAAAGAGCCGTTAGCGTAGATCCTGATCTAGACTGTTGGCACATGCGTAAAAAGGCCTATATATGGAGGAAATGTTTATTCTCTTTATAAATAAGGTTTGGTTCTTCAACAGGTATTAAACTTCAGGCTAACCTGACACAGTAAGCTTTTGAAAATGATATTTAGCTTAAAATACTAGTATTTATTGCATATCAATTCAGATTTTCTACTTGGCAGGGCTATTTACAGCAAGCAATTG
The DNA here is from genome assembly GCA_038501625.1 of Corbicula japonica. NCBI lineage: Eukaryota > Metazoa > Mollusca > Bivalvia > Venerida > Cyrenidae > Corbicula > Corbicula japonica. The sequence goes on from JAZAYU010000080.1 coordinate 1,721,720, forward strand.
TAAAACTGAATAGTACATGTATGCACCTAGCAAGGGGGCTTTGTTATCCTTGATTATTTCATTGAACTTCGACTCCCTGTCTTTTGTCTCGACGATCACGCCTGTTGACGGCTGTTGCTTCTTCCTTTTTAGCCTCGCTGCAAAAAGCAAAATCTAGACTCAATATTAAACATCTAACTGCAAAGTAATGGTAAAGGATTCCCCTTCCTTGAATTTGTACCATTTTTTTTACTGTTATATCATTTAAGTTGTGCAAAATTAACAAATCACAAATACAAATTTGTGAGGAATAGTGGGATAAATTGTCTGAACTGTATTTTTCTAATGGGACACACTGTTAAATGGTTTATCCCTGCTGCTGTTGACTTTCATCCAACTGCCTTATAGCAAAAAATGCTAAACCAGCACAAAATAAAATGATATCACAGATGTTAGAATGTTTTGCTGAACTTCATGACATCATATCAAAGAGTTCAGTAGATATTGACCATGAATTTAGCCAAAATTGACCCTGACATCAAAAGACCCAGACCCGTTTCTATGATTCAACTGTCACCACTCCTTTTACCTTTTTGTGTTGAAAACTTCTATCATAGGATGAAAACAAATTTTACTTGTCCTCTTTGGAAGTTAAGCCGTTCCTCCATATACACCTTGATTGCTAGGGCAGGATCTTAATTGTTTGCTTTTTGATTTGTTAGATTATCTCTGACCAAAATGCGACCAGTGCAGATCCTGATCAGATCAGTGGATGTGCTGACTGATCTGGATATACACTGGTAGCACATGCGTAAAAATGCGTATATATGGAGGAAAGGGTTAACATAAAGGCTTTGTAAAAATGTGTACTTTGCAACAAAATAGTTCAACTTTTGGCAACAAACCATCAGTTTGTTCATTGGGAGCTGGTTAGTTTTGTCTGATAACAGTACTAACAGACTTTTTGGTCAGCGAGGAGTGCAGAAGACCATTAAACAGAAAAAGTAACCAGCCTCCTATTTAAAGCAGCTGATTGGTTGTAAAATAAGATCAGTCTCCAAACTGACCAATCTGAGCCCAAGACCATAAAACTAAAGCTGGAGACCAGTCTCAAATCTCAAGTATTTGATTGGCTGAAATGGCGACTGGTTGACAATTTAGCAAATCAGATGCTTGATATTTGAGACTAGTTTCCAATCTCAACTTTATGATCTTTGCCCAAGATCATAAAACTAAATCTGGAGATCAGTCTCAAATCTCAAGCATCTGATTGGCTAAAATGGCGACCAGTCGCCATTTCAGCCAATCAGATCCTTGAGATTTGAAACTGATCTCAAAACTTAGTTTTATGATCTTGGGCCCTTGGCACTGAGATCAGTCTCCAAACTGACCAATCAGATGTAAGAGTTTGGAGACTAATCTGCAATCTCAGTTATAAGTTAGACTGAGAAGAATTTCATCAGGTACCCTTCAGGGCCTTATATTATATTTTGAAACAGATATCAACCATTTAAGTTAAATTTCCAGTATTAACCCTTTCCTCCATAGATACACTTTTATGGCGTGGGCGAACAGTGTAGGTCCAGATCAGCCAGCACATCCGTGCCGTCTGATCAGGATCTGCACTGGTTGCTTTTTGATCTGTTAGGTTATTTCAAACCAAAGTCCAACCAGTGCAGATCCTGATCAGATGGCAAGGATGTGCTGGCTGATCTGGATCTACACTGGTCGCACATATGGAGGAAAGGGTTCTATCCTTACATTAAATATTTACTCTGGTAGAATTAGAAAACACTACTATTACAGGCTGGTGTATTCCAAGTCCACCTACTGAACCTAGTTCACCTAATGTTATCGATCCACATGCCACACATTCCCAGTCTATTTTTGCATACCTTTGCAAACTAAAACCAGTGTCCAAGGTTATAAAAGTGAGCATGGAAACCAGTCTCAAATCTCAAGCATCTGATTGGCTGAAATGGCGACTGGTCGCCATTTCAGCCAATCAGATGCTTGAGATTTGAGACTGGTTTCTAATCTCAGCTTTATAACCTTGGGATCAGGAATTTTCAAGGTTCAAGTATCATTCACAACGATTTCAAAAGCAGTTATGCCAATAATAAACATGTTAAATCTAATAAAAATATGATGAATATGGTGGCTATTGACCATTAACTGAGCCTTGATGAAACTTACCATTTCTTACCAGTAACAAGTTTCCTAAATTAAACCTTTACTCCATATATATGCCTTTTAATGCATTATGTGGCTGGTGTTGATCTAGATCTTGGTCAGAAATAACCTAATAAATCAAAAGTTGTACAGTACAGTTCCTGATTAGACAGCACAGATGTGCCGGCTGATCTGGATCTAAACTGTCTGCCCATGCCATTAAGGCATATATATGGAAAAGAGTTAAGAGTTCTAGGACTGAAGGTTATAAAGCTGAGATTGGAAACCAGTCTCAAATCTCAAGCTTGAAATTTGAGACTGGTTTCCATGCTCAGTTTTATAACCTTGAGCACTGGTCTGAAGCATCCTTAAATTTGGATGTTAAAGAACAAAGAAGTAATGTCAGACTCTGTCAAACAAACCTTCCAAATATTTTTTAATTAAACCTAATAAATGAGTATACATTTCAACCTATTAAATTCGAACTTAAAATAATTAAAACACTGTAGATATTTTGAACAATCTCTTTCCCAGTTAAAGCCATATTTAAACTATGTATCTATGATAACTGGAACACCATGTATTTCAAACTCCACTGACACTTGTTACACAAAAATATGTTCAATCGAACTGTTTTACATTTCAGGTGAATAACAATATCGCAAAGTACCCTTTTGAAATTAATACAAACCATGAAACAAAGCAATGATCTATAATTCTATTCTGACATGAAAACATGAACATTTTAAAGAAAACTATGCAGCAATTAACCAATTTGTTTTTAATATAAACCCTTGATTTAGAGGACACGCAAAATTATGACATGACATTAGCAGGGCCATTTTGAAATTAACACAAATCAGTTAACTCAATCCCTGCAACAAACAAATGATTTTGGTATGAAATCTGGAGTTTTGACTGACTTGTAAGGTAAAAAAATACATCTATACATAAAACATATTCAAATAATAGAAACTGGAATTAGAAAATAACTTATTATGTCTTAAGTTTTAAATTATACATGAAATAAGAGGGACACTTCAATTATTAGTATAACTACGTCCCTTGTCTAAACTTTAGTAATTTTAATGATTTTTCTTGGGACCGATGATTTCAAATATCAAAGTTTTTGACTGTAACTATTTCTAACTGTTGAAAAATAAATTTATTACTATAAGAAACTACCAGATTTCTTAAAGTTGCCTATTCACAGTTCAGGGAATAATTCAATGTCTTTGAAGTTCTTATTACTTAAAATAAATGAAAACTATGTTTTCATTTTTTAATTGGTCAAAACCGTAAAACAAACATATGATATGTTTGCACCAGCATATATTTTTTCTAATTGTTTTTTGTTCCTATTTCACAAAAATTGTTTACATTTTCAGAAAGGAAAAGTACATATTCTATTGAACAATCAAAATACATTTAGATCTACCATGTATCTGTACAAATACAGCAGCAAACAAAATCCCCATGAAGATTTCATTTATGTTTTATATTATTAAACAGTATTTGTTTTTTTTTAATTCATAGAAAATTTATAAAAAACTTTTCAATATTTTATGAAAAAAGAAAAAATTAAACAAAAACCCAGTCAACATGTTGTAACCTATGTCCCGATTAGGTATGACAATCTTAAGTTTTATTTCAAACTGGAATTAATATGGATTTTAAAAATATACAATATACCGAGTTTAAATAATTAATTAATTTAAATAATTAATGGAAAAAAATGTGACCCCCCCCCCATTCTGCCCTCCTTAATTTTTTGTTCATCAGAATTATTTTTGATATTTTTAAACCCTTTCCTGTATAGATACACATTTATTGCTAGGGCGAACAGTTTAGATCCAGATCAGCCGGCAAATCCATGCCGTCTGATCATGATCTAAACTGTTCACTTTTTGATTCATTAGGTTATTTCTGACCAAAATGCGACCAGTGCAGATCCTGATCAGACGGCACGGATGTGCTGGTAACACATGCGTAAAAATTTGTATATATCAAGGAAAGAGTTAAACAAGGGCTAATTGGTGTAAGGTAGAGAATATTCCCACTGAGATAACTTTCATATGGATTATCTTTCATTCTAAGAATTTCATTGCATTTTCTTTGTGTGTGTGGAGCAGTGTGTGCTGTAGATCCAATCTGCCTCACAATATACCTTTATGCCATGTTTCTCAACTGATAACTGTTTTTATCATTCATATGTTATGTCTGATAATAAAGGTTCTGAAAGGAGTAAGGGTGTTCCCTGCAGCCCGCCCCCTCCACTTTCTTTGGACATGACACCAGACATCCATCACATTAACATGATTAAGGAGATCATTTTATAATTATTTTAATTATAAGTGACCTTGACATTTGAGGTAGTGTCCTTATACCTTGCACCCTGCATTATTAAGATTAACACTTCTGTGATGTCTGGATGACATACCTACTTCAGTTGTAAAGTTATGCTCTGCAAACTTGAAATTTGCACACATTATGACCTTGACCTTTTAAGTAGGGCAATGGTTCTTGGACAAGACACTCCATCTTATTAGGGTAAACACTTGTGCGAAGTTTGGTTGAAATCCCTTGAGGAGTTGCTAAGATAATCTCTGGAAACCTTATTTGTGACAAACAATGGGATGGACAAGGTAATCCCTATGTACACCTGAGCCCCTACGATTTGGAAAATATAAACAAATGGCTTGATATTACCATGGGAAAGTAAAGTAAATAAACTCGTCCTTCCTTTAATATTCGAAATATTCAATATGATATCTATAGATTCAGGTACCCTAAGATAAGCTTTTTATCTAGGTGTTTCACTGATAAAGCTCTAAGTTGTACACTCTTGCAAATATTGCGAAAAAGGTATAAATGCAGTAAATTTACATGACAACAATATCTGTAAGCATGACCTCAGAAAATCAGAAAATAAAAAAGATAGGCTTTCATTCCACATCCTTAAATACACATAATCGGTAGAATATTCTAGTCAACAAATAGTATCTCCATGTTTTACTGAAGCAATTAGCTCATTTCCTCCATTTCCACCTGCTACATTTATGTTGATGAAGTAAACTAAATAAATAGATGCTTGTTTAGCACTTTAGCCAGGACTGTGACAATGCCACTTTGTTGTTGTTGTTTTTTCAGATGCCTTCTTAGAGTTACCCATGTTACTCCTGTAAAATACTGCAGTTTCAAAAATTCAGTTTCTTTTCATGGTTTTTAAAAAGGAAATATCCTTGACAAAATAAACACATAGCTTGCTGTACCAGCACTCACAACATGCTGTCGCTGTTATCTTTGTGATATGTATAAGTCAAATCATCATAAATCGAGGAATTCTTTACATGTCACCATCTGCCTTCAAAACCAATATGTGAGTCCCATCATTAAACAATCTCCCATCATTCAACAATCTCACAAGTTGTAAATGTGCTATTGGTCTTCAAATCCAATGAATGGTAATGTCGGCTCCAGCTTGGTTCTAATCAAAGCTGACCTATATTACTGTATACTTTGATAAGCCACTGGTCCGGTTGCCATGGTTTCCACACTTTTCTTCCTTCTAGAACTTGGACTGAATTATTAACCTCTGGATTTCACCTTCTTGTTTGGTATCTCCACCTAATTTCCTGAGATTTCCTTAACTTTGATGATTGCCCCACAAATGCATACACTTAAAAATACTATTTTAATTAATAATCCGAGTCATCAATTAGTTTTATTTTGCTTCCATATACGTAGTTTTGATTCTTTATACTTGGTAAACACATGTAAATGCAAATAAAAACTTATTCAACCATAACAGTTCTTCAGACTGTTTTCCAAATATTTGGTCATCATCCCCTGCCCTAAATGCTTTTATACACAAATGAAAACTTACTTAACAATACCAGTTCTACAGTCTGTTTTCCTTTTATTTAATTTCATCTTCCCTCCCCCAAAATGATACTGACTGTAAATTCTTGAATTAAAATTTCAAATGAACAATTTAATGTTTAAAATTATCAATAAAACTAGCATAAACACCTTGGTCTGGTGCTAATGAATTGTAAAATTGTTTTAATTTTCGTGTACATACTGTGGAAGTTTGTTTTACTGTATGTGTACTTACCACCCGCCTTGGCTGCCTCAATATTCTGAAAATAAAAAAACAGAAGTTTGTGTCAGACATACTGTATACACTAAAAGCTGGTGCAACAAACATAAAATATTTTTAAAATATGATAATGTAATTCCTCAATTTATCAGAAAATGTAATTCCTTATCTACAGAAAACACTGATTTTTTAATACTATAAATCAGAATTCAAAAGCATTTGAATATACTGGTTACATTAACTTTTATCTATAAAACAAATACACATAAATACTATTCAAATGTTTGCCTAAAAAAATATTTTATGGTAAATGTTTTATGAACAACAACAACAATTATAAACAAATTATTACATGACAATCTCGTTGGGAACTCAAACATACCTACCATATTACCTGTACAAACAGTATCACATGTTAATAAGTATTTCGTAAATGTCTTTTATACTATTTAAAGCAAGGCTTGCATCATGATTTTAAACAAGATTGCTTGCTTTAAATTTGTATAAAGTTAAACACACGGCAATCCTAAGCTGCATTTGGTTTTGTTCGTCTGTGCATGTTGTTTTTAGTGTTTTAAAACTTCAGTCTAGTAACGATTACAAATATTAAGTTTAAATATTTGTACACGTAGTGTTTAAATCACTGAAAAGTTATCAACCGCACAGAATTCTTTTTTTATCAAGAATATTTATAATATTACAGTGTCCCAAGGAACTTTCAGCTATACATTGTCAATGGACAATGCATTAAACTGAAGGTTTTTGCAATTACATGTACTATTTATTTATAGTTAGTAGTTGAATTTCTTTATTTCCTGAATCTGTAAGAATAACTATTTGTACTTCTCAATCATTAGTCTTCTTTGGCGAATTAATGTCTGCCATTCTTTCATATTATCCCATTAAGAAACACTCCTAGTGAAATTGAGATGGACTCAATTTATTGTCAAACTGAGGTCAAAAAAGTGCAAAAAGTGTACATCAACTTGCACTAAAGTTGCAAAATTTTTACCATTGTTGTCAATTTTATAACACAATGAACAGAATTTATAACAAGCTGGATTTTTGAAGCAGATGTCCCCCCTTGCAACTTTCACAGCTGACAAAATTTATTTTTAAATGTGCTCAATCCATTTCTTTTGTAAATCTAGACTTATGTATAACTTTTACGTGTTCTACAGCAAACCTATAAGAATAGATTTTCCTATTGTAATGGCATCCATCTGATAATCTGCTTCTCCCGAACTGTAATTTCACCCTTAATGGGCCAGTTACACAGACAGTCGGTCCCTAATCAGTCATTTCATTTTAAATTTACTCTCTGATTTGATCAGTTGTCGTGCATGATTTTATTTCTGGTTTTCTGCTTAAACAGCCATTGGTAAAGAACAAGTGTTCATTCAGTTAAACAAACTTTTCATCAGTTGCTGGTAGGTGATAGAAACCATCTTGTTTGAGGTTTGATCGGTGTTAAGGATGTTTTCATGATTTATAATGCTGATTTACTATTGGTTTTTGTTGTTTGTAAATCAGAGCTAAATAGGACATAACGCAGATTATTCCATGTTTGAAAGCGACTCATCGGCAGTTAAACCCTTTCCGTCAGATACAACCTGTGATTAATATTTGGTTATCTTTGTCCAATCGGTGATATCGGTGCTTAAGAGCTTGCAAACCTCATGAAATAGGTTGCTGTAGGTTCTTTTATTAAAACATTATGTTTAAGTGATGAGAACTGATGACTTTTTCATCAACTTAATACACTGTATTTGTTTTAACATAACCATCACATATTTTATCAATCTGAATAAAATTGTTTCCTTTAAACTGCTACGCTATCTAGATCTGATGATGAATTACTAAAAATTGTTTTATCAAAAACATTCTGAACTAATATTATAAGATTTTCGCCTACAAAGCTCAAAAGTACATGAAGATAGCTGTAATTGTAGCATTCAAGACATCATATTGTACATTGTATTGTATCCATGTTTACACAATGTTATGAACCACAGAAAGAGTCTACACACCGGCTAAGGCATATTTTACTGAAGAAAGGTGTGTTTTATGTGGTATTGCATTGATTTCCACTGGAACGACATTTTCAGATCATTTTGCAAACATTATGAATCATGCTTACTGTACTGAAAACCGCTATAGTTTATATAGGGTGTTTGTGGGCTGTCATCAGATCTAACATTTTGTTAGATCTGACTTCAGAGAGATTGTAATTTTATTATATGCTCATCAATGGTTCTTACGATTACAGCCGACGACAAGTTATCAAGGTATAAACAGGTTTACAGCAAGCCGGGTTCTTGCATTAAATCTGTTTTATATATCCTTTCAATCCATGCTTAAGAGAAACTTTTAAGATGTAACACCCTTAAACTGTTTCAGTGGCATGGATTGAATTAGACCATACTTGAGAAATCGCAACGTCTTGTATAGAAGTATATCAGATATTTCACATAAGCTGATGAAACACATCTGTTCTTTTGTTAACTATTGAGATTTCATGTTCAATTTTAACTTTTTTATTTAAGCAAACCCTAAGACTGTCATTGGAAAATATAGCAAAACCTGTGTAAAAACAACTTTTAAATTTGAAGACACCATTATTTAAACACTCAATTGCAACTTATTTAAATGAAAAATTTAATTAACAAATACATGTACCTCTTGCCAGCAAAAGACCATTTTTATGTTTCAAATGCTTTTAAATGTACCATGTCACACTTTGAATTGTGCATAACCTATAGAACATTTATTAAAAAATTGGTTATATGACATAGTAAGAATTTTGTGAACCCTAAGACTGTCATTGGAAAATATAGCAAAACCTGTGTAAAAACAACTTTTAAATTTGAAGACACCATTATTTAAACACTCAATTGCAACTTATTTAAATGAAAAATTTAATTAACAAATACATGTACCTCTTGCCAGCAAAAGACCATTTTTATGTTTCAAATGCTTTTAAATGTACCATGTCACACTTTGAATTGTGCATAACCTATAGAACATTTATTAAAAAATTAGGAAAAAAATGTTGATTGCAGTCAAAAAATTATCTACATGATAAACATTATAAATGTGCAATTTTTATTACTTTCTTTCAAGAAAATCACTTAATTAATACTTTGATCATTAAGATATTTAAAAAAAGTCTATATATATGTGCTAAAATAACATGAAAAATCTCATTAATTAAACGGCACCATACCCAACAGCGAAACCTTTGTGATGAAATTTTTATATCTTTAACTCAAGCAAGGTTAAGATTCTCCAAGACTAAACCAACAGTATTAATAGTTACTCCAAGAATGCACATTATTATTAGCAATCACAAATTGCTTATGGATTGTCAGCAGGATTCGCATATTTGCTGACATACTGATTAATTTGTTCTTTATCGCGGATGTTAATCGTACTTCTTTACCTTTCATATGAAACTGAACATGTGAAGCTTAAGTAGCCAAACCTTTCCATGACTCAAACTATCGGTTAGTCTGATTCCAGTAAAGGCATATTTTTGGCTAAAGCTCCATTTATTTCTACAAGTAAAAATATTCCTGCGCCCTACAAGGACTATAATCCTGTTGAACCCTTTATTATACATGTATACAGGATATTACTTACATGAACCTACCTTTCAAACAGGTGTACTTTCACCAATGCCAAAGATCCTAAAACTAAATCTGGAGACAAGACTAAAATCTCAAGCATTTGATTGGCTGAATTGGCATTTGGTCGCCATTTCAGCCAATCAGATGCTTGAGATTTGAGACTGGTCTAGAAACTCAAGTTTATGATCTTGGGCCCTTTTGAACCCTTAATCACACATGTATACAGAATATTACTTACATGAATCTACCTTTCAAGTAGGTGTACTTTCACCAAGTGTCATACAGAACTGTACTTAACTTGTCAGGTTACATACCAACCTTGCTCCACTCTTTACTGTTACAGTGCAGTCTGATAAGATCTTCACTATAAGTTGGTAATGAAACTTAAAGTGATAACTGTAGATCCTCATCAGGCTGCATTGATGTGCAGGCTGATTTGAATCTACACAGTGTTGTGATACCCTCAACACTGGGTTGTAGAGACATCTACATTCAGGCTCCTAATAGTATACATGCAGTTTTACTTAAATTTAGTGATCCCTCACTACAATATACATGTATTATCTTTCAGCTTGTTCATATATTCAACCTTCATACTGTCATGCTAGAAATATACTTACCTAACAAAAATGTCTGCCTGCCTTACTGTACAATTGCGCCAAAACGTTCTAAGATCTCAAAATATCAGCTATAAATATGTATGACATTGTAACCATGACAACAATAACAAATAACTGGTGATGTTAAGTACACTTACACTTTTATGCTGTTTTCCTTCAATATGCATCTTGAATGCTGCAGCCCCAGTGCACTTGATATTGCATAACTGTAAACAGAAAAGTGTTAACCGTTTACTCCATAGGAAGTGGCTGATATCCATGGGCTAACAGTGTAGATCCAGTATCATTTTAAGGTTTTACTCCATATGCATGCCCTTTATCACACGGGCAAACAGTGTAGATCCAGATCAGCCATTTGATCAGGATCTGCACTGTTTGCTTTCAGATTTATTACCTCGGATGTACAGGCTAATATGTATCAACACTGTTGGCCCATGTGATAAAGGCATATCTATAAAGGGTTAAACTGATACCTGGGTTAAATTTTACAATCTTTGGTTGGTAGAAACAGCCTGTATTAAGTAAACTTATAAAATTGCTTTTAATTCAGTTTCAAGGGTCAAATAAATATGAACTTTTTAACAATATGCAACAGAAACAATACAGATACCTGTCTTAGCAATTTTGCCTGTCTAAAACAGCCACCGGTGTTAAGCATCCACTTTTTGTCACTCCCTTGGGTGGCTGCTTAATACAGGTTTATTCACTATATATCTTTTTTTTTGGAAAAATTCGACCAACTTTCTATATTCTCCTGCCTTAAAATTACCCCCAATACACAGAATAAGGTGGGGTCAAATGTGGAAAAATTCAAATTTGCTTGCATCAAAAAGCAAGAATCTTTTGAAATCCTTGTAACTTAAGTTTTTCTTACAGCACAATTAAAATCTTCAGATGGAGCCCTCCCAACTTCATAAGGATTGAGATCTCGGTTATCTGGATTTTGTTTCTCCTTGACGTATTTGATGACATCTTCATCTAGGTCCATCCAGTTCTCCTCCACATCTTCCTCATCCTGTTCTGGCTCTGCCGGCTTCGGAGCAGGTATGTGAACCTCTGCAGAATAAAGCACATTTTTGCATACAAGGCAAGTGTTCTGGCATGGTTTACCGGGGAAAGATAATCCTATCTAATTTTCTCTTGCTTACAAGATTGATGTCACATCATCAGGTGTTTGAAGTTATTGAGTTGAGTAAGCAACGTCATTAGAAAATAAGGTAAAATATATGTTAACGTCAAAGTTTCAGTACATGAGAGCAAAATTTAAAGGCTTTACAGATACTTTAATGGAATGAACAGTAATAGATATGCAAGAAAAAGTATCTTGCATGAGAAATTCGGTTAAGATAGAAAAATATGCCACCTCAGGTGAACTGTTTTGGAGTTAACCCTGCAGAGCTTTGTTCCTGAAAAAAACAGGTCATCTGAGGTGACATTTCCATCTTCTCCTCACAGTCATGCAAGATATTTATATTTTTGCATACCAGGTAATTCCTATGTATTAAATAGCAATGGAATATCACCCTACATACCATTTAATTTCATTTTAATGCCAAGAGAAGAAAAATTGCTTTAACCCTTTCCTCCATATACAAGCCTTTAACCCATTCCTGGATAGATACGCATTTTTACGCATGTGCGACCAGTGTAGATCCAGATCAGCCGGCACATCCGTGCCGTCTGATCAGGATCTGCACTGGTCGCATTTTGGTCAGAAATAATCGAACGAATCAAAAAGCGAACAGTTTAGATCCTGATCAGACGGCACGGATGTGCCAGCTGATCTGGATCTAAACTGTTCGCCCTAGCAATAAAGGTGTATCTGTACGGGAAAGGGTTAAGCCTTGTGCAACCAGAGTAGATTTAGATCAGCTAGCACATCTGTGCCATCTGATCGGTATCTAAACTGTACTTTTTTATTTATTAGGTTATTTCTGACCAAAAAGAGAACAGTGTAGATCCTAATCAGATGGCATGGATGTGCCAGCTATCTGGATCTATACTGGTCGCACACACATTAAAATGCATATTTTATAAAGGTAAGGATTAAGACCATTATGGTATATATAGACAACAAGTGTAGCTGACTTAATGATTAATATGAAAGCAAATGATTACCAAGTACACTAGCATCAACAATTTCTTTCTGAAATCTTATATCTCCCTTCTCTGATTTAGCCTGCATCACCAATGTTGTGTGCTGTAAACCTCGTGTGTGAGCGTGGTAAGCCTGTTAAATAAAAAATCTATTCAAAAGTCCAGTCTATGACAAGGTAGTTTATAAGATTAACCCTTTAATCCATATATGCACCTTTAATGCTTTAATCACATGGGTGATCCAGATCCAGATCAGCCAACACATCCATGCCATTTTAATCTTTAACAGAATTCATGTACTAAAAAGATTTAAATGTAATAAAAATTGTAAAAAAAATCAATAAATTTATTGATATGAAAAACTAGAATTTCGTGTTACACAAGGTGACACCAAAACTTTTGGAAAAAAAAACTACAAACTAACCTTGGGAGTGGAAAAGTTTAGTTTGCAGTATTTGCAGAAGTCAGTATCTTCATCAGATGAGTCATCATCTTCCTCTTCTTCCTTCTTTGCTGCAACAGTCTGGCTGGTACCTGAGTTTGCTTGACTTGTACCTGGCTTCAATGAAGTGGTTTCTGACACAGCTTGACTGGTGTCTGGCTCCAATGGACTTGATCCAGCTTTTGCTTGGGTTGTACCTGCATTGGCTGAAGTGGCTGGTACTGATTGGCTTGTTGTTGGCTTCGATAAAGTGGTAGTTGAATTCGCCTGGGTTGTGCCAGGTTTTGGTGTAGATGGCTGAATCACAGCTGTTGATACTGTCCCTGGATTTACAGTTTTAGCACCAAACTGCCCAGAAACAGTATTATTAGTTTTGCTTGACGACTGGTGAACAGGAGTTTTATCATTGGTAGTGGGAAGAGTAGCCCGTTTAGTAATTAAGCCAAACTGTCCCGTTACAACTTGAGCTGTTTCACTTACTTGAACCTTGTTCTGTACCTGGCTTTCAGCTGGTTTCTGTGTCTGAGACTGTGCATATCCTCTTCCACGTCCCCTGTCTGACTGAGTTTTGACAAAACCACTTCCGCGGCCCCTACCAGACTGATTTTTAAAATCACCATTTCCCCGTCCTCTACCTGGCTGATTTTTGAAATCGCCATTTCCCCGTCCTCTACGTGGCTGGTGTGCAAAAGTACTTCCGCTACCTCTGAAAGGCTGAGTTTGAACCTGTCCTCTACCTGCAATATTGTAAATATTTTTATTACTTTTGGAGAAATGCTAATTAACTGTAATATCAACTATAACAATTATATAGTGTTTACCATATTTGGATTTTGATGATGATAAGAGTTTTAAGAGAAAAAATTCTTGTGCATTTCAATGATAGCAAATTAAGCAATATGAAAAAAAAAACCAACTTCTTTTATGATAGCAATATGTAGTTTGTACTTCGTGAAGTTTGTCCTTACTATCCTCCGGTACTCTATTCCGACGCATCACTATTCTGACGCACTTTTTGTTGAGACCTCGTTCTTGATACGGAAATAATGTTTGATGTCACTTTCGCCGAGTTTTTTTTTCATAATCATCACAGAGATTTCTTTTGAGCAAAAATGTGCAAAGTTAGGGATGTTGATGTTTTTCTTTGTAATATTTTACACTAACTTGACTAAGCTATGAAAAATAAAGGTTTTTATTAATTCCATTTTCAAACATGGTATATTCAGTGAAATAATACAAAAAGAGAAACAAAGCAGCTGATATCCCCTCGCTCACTATTTTTAGAACAGTGAAAATCAAGTGCTTTTTAAGTTTTGGTATCATTAAATATAGTAACCAGTCAAGTGCGTTGTTTCATTGTACTCTCAGTTCAGCCATATTGGATACCCGCACTTCTCAAATTGTGATATTTTTGGTTTGAAAATGGAATCCAGATATGTAAAAATGCTCTCACACAATGGGTAAATGAGTAATCTTCCCAATAAAAAGGCAATGATTTATTTCTCTTCCATTTGGTTCCCGTAAGTTATAAACGTCTGTTAGGTGCGTCGGAACTGTGTACTCGAGGATACTATATTCTTTTTGGTAAACCAATCTAACTTGTCCCGAAATTAGAAATTAAAGTTTACTGCAAAAATGAATAGTTTCTTCATGGGTGATGAAAACATACAGATTGATTAGTGTTACACTGTTTGACTTGCATGAACTGCACAAATTACATGCAGCAAAATCTATGTCATACCTGTATTTGGGAACGAAGGAGGCACAGGCGATGCAGAGTGATCTTCAGTTTTGTTCAAACCAAACTGTCCATTAGTAACTGCAGTATCTAACTGGGTTGTTTCTGCACCTGTGCTAGTATAGTAATGATAGTCAGAAGAAGTTGTCAAGTGTTCACCTTCATTGTAAGATGTTTGTTCATAATGCTGTCTAGCGTAAGCTTCCTGATCATAACCCTGTTGATCATAACTTTGTTGATCATAACCCTGTTGATCATAACCATATGCTGGGTCTGTGGTATCGTATTCACCTTGGTAACCTTCGGTGGCAGTCTGTTCCGAGTAGTAAGGATCTTGGTATCCCTCATACTGGTCTTCCGCTCCGTAGTAACCTTCTGCATACTGATTATTCTGGGAATCTGAAGCATAATAATTTTGATCGTACCCTTGTTCGTAATTTTGTGCATCATAACCCCTCCCACGACCGTAATTACCATCAAATTGGCTCATTTTGTAAAACTTTCTTTGCGAGACGTCAGATCAAAATTTCGTCCATTAGCGGCTACATCCGGTATCGCCGAATCCGCGTATTCCGTTTGGAGATCAGCGTACACTAAATAAAAGCTGCTTCCCGGTTGGTTAAAAAAAAAAGTTAGGGGAAACCCGTAAGACTCTATAGAAACATTAGTTGATTGGCCAATATAGCTAAGGAAAAAATAAAACTCCTTCTAAAAAATAGAAATTGTGTATTTCTGCAGCTGTTGGAACCAAAAATCATTATCCAAAACATTTTGGATAAGAAAAAAATTACTTTTAAAATAATGCCTATAAACAGGTTAGCCACAAGTAAATTTAGTCAATAGGCAAGGGTGGTAGTCTTCAAAGTGAAATTTGAGGTAGAAACCTACGGTCATGGTGGTATTTCATCTATGTTTTTATGTAGATTTATATTCAAACTTCATCAGAAGACCATGCCTGATATTGTCTAAGAATAAATAAATCAAGGAGACTCCCAAGACTCTATATAGAACATATAGGGAAACGCAATAGTGTACGCTGACCTGGACGAAACTGACTTTAAAAATGGAAACTAACGATCCACATGTCCAAGTTAAATTCTTCACAAAGCAGTCTAGGTATACCAAATTCTCATATTTTCTTTTCTTATAACTTTAAAACTAAATGTTATTTGCTATAAGGCCATTTACATTATTTTTCAGTCGCAAAAGTTTTATAAACATCGGTTTGCAATATGTTTTCGCGAATATATAACGATTCTTCCCACTCACGATTCGCCCATAACGACTCACCCCATATTCAGTAACCACTCGCCTCACACACGTTAATGACTAATATGATTGCAGAAAATGGCCATATTAAACATTTATAAAGGGTAAATTGTTTTGTGTGTAGGCGGCACTAGGCCACCATAGGTGTATTTTGATACTCCAGAAATGTACATAACAATATTAAAGAAATTCTAAGCGCACAGATATAATCAGCAAATACACATTATTTATTTCAATTTAAAGGATAAATAAATTATTGAAATATATTTATTGCACCATTTGTATGTTCACAGTATGCACTTTTTGTTCGTCTTATCTTAAGTTTTTTCTTTCCGAAAAAGACGTTTTCACAAATCAAATTACAGCTGTGTTATTTATGAACAACAACAACATTTATTGAGCATTTAGCAATCGGTGATAACTTGATTGAAACATTTTAATCTTGTGCTGGTTTGTTTGTTTGTTAAATACTGAAACACTGTTACATGCAGGAAAATATTACAAACTAGCAGCAATAAAAAACATTTACACAAAAGTGTAAATGTATCATATTTGATTACCCATTATCTTAAATTTTGCTCAAATTATAAAATGACCAAAACAGGACAAATTTTATGTTAAACTGACAATAATGAGAGATGCTCTGATTGCTTATTTGAAATTCTTTTTCATTTTAATTAAAATTGAGATTCTATTGTCCCCTCTCGACCGCTCAAATTGCATATGTCAATTATGTTTTTCGCACCTTTTTAACATGTCACCATATATTTTCCGGGCAAACTGGCTAGTGAGAATAACATGTCAATTAGTGGCAATTAACAGTAACTGTTTTCAAACTTGTACTATACAGCGTGATACATTAAAATAAATAGAATTTAGGAAAGAAATATGCGATTTAATAGCAATTTTTAATTTTAAATATTTAAAAATAAACTAATTAAAAAAGGCCATTGCTGGCGCCACATATAATGGCGTAAAATCGCTGAAATCAAACGTTAACATCAAATTTAGAAAAAAAACAACATTTATTCATATCACGAAGTAAATATCGAAAAAATCGGCAAAATCGTTTAGGAAAAAATATAACAAGCTCTACCTCTATTAATTAGAATCACCCCAACACTGACATGATAAAATCAGGTAAAAACGTGCAGCCTTTTTGTGGATGTGCATATTTCACTTTTACATGAGCTGACGGTCTAAAAAAGTCTGGAATAAGATCACTAATGTCATTAATGTTTTCAAACCGTTTCTTAATGCTGTTTACTCGACTTTCTTCATCTACAGATTAAAAATCATGATAATTGGGCGAATCGTTATTGAGTGGGGGAAGTCGTTATTAAAATGGGGCGAATCATTATTAATATGGGGCTAGTCATGAATGGGCGAATCATGAGTGGGGCGAATCGTTAGATTACCGTTTTCGCGGCTGTCGGATATTTGGACCCCTTAGACATCTCGACCCCTGACACTTCGACCCTGTGGAAATCACGATCCTTCGAAAAACAACAACATTGTTTTGTATTATTTTATCTGGTTATTCATACAATAATGTTTTTAGACCAGTAACTAAAGATATTGGCCCAATAACCATAGTTATTGACAATAACTAGGGTTACCACGCGATAAACATAGTTACAGGTGAAAACTTTAGATATCGGGTGATAACCATACTTTTTGTCAATAACTATAGATATCAAACCATTAACTATGGATATTGCCGAAAACTATAGTTACTGACCAAAACCATAGTTCTTGGCATTAACCGTGGTTAACGGGCAATATCTAGGGTTTTCACCAATAACTATGGATATCGGAATTATTGTGCGAATCGCACAAATCTCTAAATATAAATCAATATCCTAGGTCATCGTCTTGCCATTGGGATGCGGTTTGCTAAAAAAATCCAATATCTAGTAATCGTCCAATAACTAGGGAAATTGGTCCGATAACCATAGTTACCAGCCATAATTACTAGGGTTACCGGCCAGTAAGAATTGTTATAGGTGAATGCTCAAGTTCTCAGTCCATAATCATAGTTTTCGTCCATATCTGTTTCACAATTATTCCGATATTCATAGTTGTTTGTGAAAACCCTAGATAGGTACCTGTCCACGAAAATTTTCTAGTGCCCTGTGATTTTGAAGAACTTAAGTAAGGGAAGTGTCCAACCAGGTAGGGGTCATAGTATCTTCAAATTAGGGGTTGAACTGTCTCAGGGAATGTGTAAGGATCAAAGTGGCAAGGGGTTGAGATGTTCTGATACTGTTTGTATCAAAAGAGGTAAGTGTTCATTTTGAGGTTGCAATAAGGTAAATCCAGTTCACATAGGCTCAGTTATGGATTCTTCTTTTTTAATGCCCATTAATAATGTTTTCTATGATGTCAATTGTTAGCAAACTGTATATGGTTAACAAGATCAGCACTTTATCAAGTAATGATCAAATAGATGTTCAACTTACTTCAACTTGTAAAAAGACTGCACTCTTACCATTGCTGAAAGATCTGGTACAGTTTAAGATCATTGATGTTTTAACCACCCCTTGTTTGTCAAGCCCATCAAAAACCTTGTATGATGTTATCAATAAACATCGTAAAACAATGTATTCATTTTATTCCACATCATCATAGTCCATCTATAAAACTAACTTGTTAACAATAGAACATTCATCTTATAGTTATACATGTATATCCCTAAAGCAAGAATTTTTAGATCGGGCCCCGTGATTATAAAACTTTTTTCATGCTCAACTCAATTTGAGCATGAAAATTTGATGCCTTTGTTTATGTTCATTATATAAAATAAAAATTTTTAAATTTAAAATATGGCAAAATTGATCTCAACAACAACTGTTAAACAGATAGTTATTCCTTATTTATAAAGACTGTTAATGTTCTAGACATTTTAAGTTTGAGCACAGAATTGAGTTGAGCATGAAAAAAGTTTTATAATCACGTGGCCTGATCTTAAACTGTTTAATATGTCTGCTGATCAGGATTTACACTGGTCACCCATGTGATAAAGTTGTATCCATTGTGTATAAGAGTTATTATATTTGCAGATATTCAGTGCCAGATGCTCCATTTTCTGTACCAGCAACAGTGAAGACTGATGAACTTAGCTCATTGATTAATGGATTGATATCAGGTAAACTGTCTCCAGCTTGTTATTCTAAGTGAATAAACAAAACAAATGAAAACATAATTATTTGTGTATGTAATTTAGGGAGATTCATAGGGGGTTCGCTGTCTTGGGTTGGTCAAAGTTTCAAACCCCCTTTATTCCATATACACACATTTTATCACATGTTTGAAGAGTGTAGATCCAGATTGGCCAGTACATCTGCAGGGCTTTTTTTCACCATTTTGAGATATGACCCATACCCCTGGAATTGGGAAATTTATCGTCGTTTTGCCAGAAATTAGTAATTTTTTTAGCATCATTGGGGAGTAACAAGTGTAACTGTTATCTGCTGTTTTTTTAATCATTGCCATCCATATTTAATATTGTCAATAATTCCTGGCTTAAAGAGCAAAAGATGCAGTGCTGATGCTGTTGTTTTTCATCAGAAATGTTTCTTTTGATTCAATTGGGAATTTTTCTTCTCAAATAGGGAAAAAAGTATATGTTTTGCCATTGGGAACATGACTGAATAACGGCTATAAAATCAACTGAAAAAAAGCCCTGATCTGTGTCATCTGATTAGGATTTCTGAACAACTGTACCTGCTGATCTGGATCTACACCTTGCCATACAGGCATAATAATGGATTTATTTATTCCTGGATTCAGCGATATCACCAGACAAAAAAATCTTGTTTCTTTCATTTCAGCCAACAATTCCCGAAGATCATTCTAAGAAATGTTTATAATTAAATTTTAATTAGTTTTCATTATTTGAAGATGAAACTAGTGAGATAATTGGAGATACTTCTTCCAGATGCAACCCCATTTACACATTTCCAGTAAGCCCTTTCCTCCATATATACACATTTTTACGCATGTTCGACCAGTGTAGATCCAAATCAGCCAGCACATCCATGCCATCTGATCAGGATATGCACTGGTCGCATTTTGGTCAGAAATAACCTAACAAATCAAAAAGCGAGCAGTGCAGATCCTGATCAGACACTGTTCGACCATGTAATAAAGGTATAGAGAAAACTTTTAAGGGTTAATATGTTTCCTCATGATTACACATACATTGATAGACAACTGGTAAGGTTTAGAAATTTTTTTTCGATATCCTTTCCACGACAATAACGTATTTAAACGTGACATAATTTTGACTTCTCAAAACCCGACCCTGTTTTACTGGAGGGCACACGAAACGTATCCAAAAAATCGATTTTCAAAACCCGACCCTGTATTTTCGTAGGAAACCTGTGGATTTTTATTTTTTTTAATTAATAAGTCATTATTTTGGTGGCTATTTAGAAGAACACGGAATCATCAATCAGTATTTTTACACTATAAGTCCTTTGAATGCATCGCATATTTTCTCTCAAATATCATATAGTAAGAAACTGTTTACATGTGACTTAGATAATCTGATAAGAAAATTAGTAATTTTAAAAATTTCAATTTTAAGAAAAAAAAATCTAATTACATGTGTTGCTGTTTCTTCATCTTTCTGACAGACTTCCCGAAAGTTGAAAATATGTGTCAGACATTTGGTCAGATGAGATGTGAAAATCTGTCTGACCGAAACAAATTCGGTCAGACTGAAACATGTTATAAGGCTATTTGCAAGTATAAGGAGTTCAAATTTTTGTCTGACATTCGGTCTGATAACATAAGAAATCTAGTCTGACCGGCTCAAATTTTACCAGACAGGTCCTTCGGTCTGGCAACTTTCGGGATGTCTGCTTTCATTGTCAAAATAAACAAGTGGCTCCAAAACAGTTATCCATTATGTTAGAAAATACCTATATCTACCTAGTAATCACTTAAAAATGACATTTTTTGCAATGGCATAAAAATTAATGACTGTTAATTAGATTAATTGATTTATGCCATTTTCCGTTACAGTCTTCCAGCGATAAACCAAATTTTTCACCCATTACGTAAAAGAGCGTTGAGATTCGGGATTTTAACGCACTATTCTTGATATGCATATTCCACCTTTTTTTATAGAAGAAAGACCGTAACGTTAGATAACGTGTTTTACAGTTATTTAATCGGGTTTCTTACCGTGTTGAAAATTCCAAATTTCATTGAAAGGTAGAATACCTGTAACGAACAAAGGCGTATATGCTTTATTCAAACTTACGCTTAACAATGGGCATTAAAAAAATTTACGCAGATTTACGTTATGCAGGGTTGGGCGGTAAATACCACCCCTGGTATTTACCAGTGGTATTTACCGGTATTTACCCTCCTGGAAAATACTCCCCAAAGTGGCAAAAACTGGAAAATACTGGCAAATACTACTCAGATGAGTTTTCTTGCCTTAAAATACTGCAGAAATCTTTACTTAGTTGACTGTTAATGTATGATCATAATAATAATTAAATTGCTCAGATATTTTAATTAAATTTCATATCAGGTGATGACTTTAAGCACTTACAGTAAAAATAAATCTTAAAGAACTGTCTTTTTTTACTTAGAACATAAAAATACAGCAGGTGAGAAATTAATGCTGATCCACCTGTTCACATGGCTGTGACACTTAACAAGCAAGGCCATAAGGTCTAGACTATTAAAATAACATGTTTCATACATGGAGCTGTAATAGCCAGGGGCAACAAAGGCAACAGTAGAGTGTCATGAATAGGATTCTTCTAGGTGCAAGTAAATGGTTGTGTATTGGTATAACTGCAAAAAGCTGCCAAACTGGTGTTCTGCTACCGATATCTTAGGGGGAAAGAAGAGATTGACTGGTAGACAGAGGCTTCTTTGGATCTAACCTTATTTGTTATTGTATTCATGTGTATTTATTTAAGTTGTGTACATTACTTGTTTATAATTAAAATTAACCCTCTTAAATGCTGAATCCATTATTGTTAATAATTGAATTTTGAAGTTGTCCAAATGCTGACTATAAGGAATACATTGTATTGCATAAATTTCATGGGTGGTCAATTTAAATGACCACTTTTTCAGTACTTTAATATTTATTAATTGTGCATAACTGATAAAAGTGTTAAACTTAATTATAAATATAATGGCAGTTGATGGGTAACCTTTAAATTTTATATATGATTCTGACAATAGGTATATTTGTATAAATCCAAGACTGGTCAATTCAATTGACCAGTAATTGCCAGTATTTGCCGGTAAATACCGGCATGGAAAATACTCATATTTGCCGGCATTTTGCCAACCCTGACGTTATGGGTATTAAAATCGTGAAAAAAGCATACGTTTAAAAACTTTTTGGGTGTCCTCCAGTAAAACAGGATCGGGTTTTGAGAATTCAAAATTTTGTCACATTTAAATACGTTACAGACGTCCGTCCGGTAAACAGGGTCGGGAGCAGAAATGATATTTTAATTTTTGTTCAGTTCATGTTGCAAAATATTTCCCAATTTGAACCAGAATATTGTCAGATTTTCCAATGCACATGTACTTTTAGTGAGTCAAGTCCAAACCCCCTCCCCTGTCTTTTCTTTCTCCATGTGTCAAACTGTAGTCTGTAGTTTGTTGATTTTGACAAGGTTCTGCCGAGGATGCCACAAGTATTGAGTTTGACTTCCTGGTGGATGGAGAATTTCTACGAGTCAGTCTTCAACAGCATCTGGAACAGAAAAATATATCCACAGTAAGCACCTGTGCCCAAGATCATAAACCCGAGTTTGGAGACCAGTCTCAAATCTCAAGCATCTGATTGGCTGATCAGATGCTTGAGATTTGAAACTGGTCTCCAGTTTTAATTTTATGATCTTGGAGCCTGAATTGTTCAATAATACTGTGTTGTCCAGTTGATTTACGGTGATTTCAAGGAATAAAACAAACATTTAGTTGAACCCTTTACTCCATGTGATATGGCTGTTATGCCGTGGCGAACAGTGTAGATCCAGATCAGCCCACACATCCATACCATCTGATCAGGATCTGCTCTGTTCGCTTTTTGATTTATTACATTATTTCTGACCAAAAAGTGACCAGAGAAAATCTAGATCAGATGGCAAGGATGTGGTAAAAGAAGTTTATATGGAGTAAAGGGGTATTTCAAAATGTTCTGTTTTGAGGAAATATTGCTACAATAATTGTTATAGGCACGAGTGTTTCATTTGTTGAAAGTTTGATCCCAAGGTTTTAAAACTTGAAATGTAATGTCTTAGATCTCAGTTATCTGATTGGCTGAAATTCAGCACTGTCATAGAATTTATTGAAAGGTTGAGATCTCAGACTGGTATGCATTATCAATTTATTACCTTGAAGACTTCTGGTACAGAAATCCATGATCAAGACAAATAAGATTAACCCTTTCCTTCATATATATGCAATTTTACACATGTGTGACCAGTGTAGATTAGTCGTGCCATCTGATCAGGATCTGCACTGGTTGCATTTAGGTCAGAAATAACCTAATAAATCATAAAGCGAACAGTGCAGATCCTGATCAGACAACACATATGTGCCGGCTGATCTGGATCTACACTGTTGGCCCATTCAGTAAAGGTGTCTATGGAGGAAAAGGTTAATAAAACTGATTTTATTATCTACCTTAATATTATTGTGTCGCCTGCGATAGCAGGTAGACACATAGGGATCCTATTGTCCGGCGGCGTTGGCGTCCGGTAGTCCCCCAACTTTAACCTGAAACTTAATGTTGCCTATAACTTTGAAAGTACTTGTCCTATTAACTTCATACTTGGAAAATATCTTCAGCACGAACAATGCCATCTGTGACAACAAGAATGATAACTCCAGTTTCAATATTTTTTAAGTTATGCCCCTTTCAAATGCAACTTTAACCTGAAACTTAATGTTGCCTATAACTTTGAAAGTACTTGACCTTTTCACTTCACACTCGGAATATATCATCAGCACAAACAATGCCATCTGTGATGACAAGAATGATAACTCCCAGTTTCAATATATTTGAGTTATTCCCCTTTCAAATGCAACTTTAACCTGGAACTTAATGTTGCCTAAAACTTTGAAAGTACTTGTCCTATTTACTTCATACTTGGAATATATCATCAGCATGAACAATGCCATCTATGACGACAAGAATGATAACTCAAGTTTCAATATTTTTTTAGTTATGCCCCTTTCAAATGCAACTTTAACCTGAAACTTAATGTTGCCTATAATTTTGAAAGTACTTGTCCTTTTCACTTCGTACTTGGAATATATCATCAGCATGAACAATGCCATCTGTGACGACAAGAGAGTAACTCCAGTTTCAATATTTTTTTAGTTATGCCCCTTTCAAATGCAACTTTAACCTGAAACTTAATGTTGCCTATAACTTTGAAAGTACTTGTCCTATTCACTTCGTACTTGGAATATATCATCAGCACAAACAATGCCATCTGTGACGACAAGAATGATAACTCCAGTTTCAAAATTTTTTGAGTAATGCCCCTTTCAAATGCATCTTTAACATGAAACTTAATGTTGCCTTAATCTTTGAAAGTACTTGTCCTATTCACTTCATACTTGGAATATATCATCAGCATGTACCATGCCATCTGTGATGACAAGAATGATAACTCCAGTTTCAATATTTTATGAGTTATGTCCCTTTCAAATGCAACTTTAACATGAAACTTAGTGTTGCCTGTAAAATGGAAAGTACTTGTTCAATTAATTCACTTAATACTTAGAATAACTCATCTGCATTTACAAACCAATTTTTATACGCCCGTTTGAAAAACGGGACGTATTATGGGAACACCTGCGGCGGGCGGGTTGGCGGGCGGGCGGCGTCCACAGGGTTTCCGCTCTATAAGTCAGAGTTTTCATCAGGTCTTTATCAAACTTGGTGAATATGTTGGTGGGCATAATGTCTCGACCAAGTTCTATAACCAGCCAAATCCCCCCAGGCACTCCTGAATTATGGCCCTTTAATTGTCCAAAATTACTGTTTCCGCTCTCTAAGTCAAAGAGTTTTCATCCGGTCTTTATCAAACTTGGTGAATATGTTGGTGGGCATAATATCTCGACCAAGTTCTATAACCAGCCAAATCCCCCCAGGCACTCCTGAATTATGGCCCTTGAATTGTCCAAAATTTGGGTTTCCGCTCTCTAAGTGAAAGAGTTTTCATCTGGTCTTTATCAAACTTGGTGAATATGTTGGTGGGCATAATATCTCGACCAAGTTCTATAACCAGCTGAATCCCCCCATGCACTCCTAAATTATGGCCCTTGAATTGTCCAAAATTAGGGTTTACGCTCTCTAAGTCAAAGAGTTTTCATCCGGTCTTTATCAAACTTGGTGAATATGTTGGTGGGCATAATATCTCGACCAAGTTCTAAAACCAGCCAAATCCCCCCAGGCACTCCTGAATTATGGCCCTTGAATTGTCCAAAATTACTGTTTCCGCTCTCTAAGTCAAAGAGTTTTCATCAGGTCTTTATCAAACTTGGTGAATATGTTGATGGGCATAATATCTCGACCAAGTTCTATAACCAGCCAAATCCCCCAGGCACTCCTGAATTCTGGCCCTTGAATTGTCCAAAATAAGGGTTTAGGCTCTCTAAGTCAAAGAGTTTTCATTCCGTCTTTATCAAACTTGGTGAATATGTTGGTGGGCATAATATCTCGACCAAGTTCTATAACCAGCCAAATCCCCCCATGCACTCCTGAATTATGGCCCTTGAATTGTCCAAAATAAGGGTTTAGGCTCTCTAAGTCAAAGAGTTTTCATCCGGTCTTTATCAAACTTGGTGAATATGTTGGTGGGCATAATATCTCGACCAAGTTCTATAACCAGCCAAATCCCCCCAGGCACTCCTGAATTATGGCCCTTGAATTGTCCAAAATTACTGTTTCCGCTCTCTAAGTCAAAGAGTTTTCATCCGGTCTTTATCAAACTTGGTGAATATGTTGGTGGGCATAATATCTCTGCCAAGTTCGATAACCAGCAAAGTTGCTTCAGGCACTTAAGAGTTATGGCCCTTCATTTATACGAAAAATGTGGCAAATTAGCCAAACTTTTGACGGGCTTATTTTGTGGCATTTTGGCACTCTTGTTGAAGATGATAACTCAGGTTTTACCATTATTTTAGTTATTCCCCTTTTAAATGCAATTTAGATGACACATATGTTCGTTGGTGTAGCATTGAAATCAACTTAAATAAAATATTTTTAATATATATGATTATACATAGGCCCACATTTCAACTTTTTCCATGCAGGCAACACAACATTTTAGTTATTATTTTGATAAATTGTTTATCCCCACAAAAACGACCACCCTACTTTGGTGCCAAGTTTTACCTAGAACAAAAGGTGGTCATTTTAGTGGGCTTATTTTAATAGAAGTGCTACAAGCATTTTTACTATCTTCAGCTTTGGTTTGATATTATTCATGATGAATATAAAATCAGTACCAGTGCCCAAGGTTATAAAACTAAGCATGGAAACCAGTCTCAAATCTCTGGTCGCTATTTCAGCCAATCAGATGCTTGAGATTTGAGACTGGTTTCTATGCTCAGTTTTATAACCTTTAGTCCAGTATACATGTAAAAATGAATTGCCAAATTAAATATTTCAGGAAACTGTTGTAGAGTTAGAGTATGTTGAGAGACACCCTGCTCCTAAACCTGAAGATTCTCTCAACCATGATGACTGGGTCAGTGCTGTGCATGCTTGTGTCAACCAGTAAGCTTTAGTTCTCTTTTCCTTGGTCTTAACGCTTTACTCCATATATACAGCATGTGTGACCAGTTAAGACCCAGAACATCCTGCTATCTAATCTGAATCTATACTGGTGGCATCTTGGTCAGAAATAACCTTATGAATCTTAAAGCCAACAGTGTAGATCCTGATCAGACAGCAGGGATGTGCCAGCTGATCTGGATCCACACTGTTTGTCCACGCAGTAAGGGTGTATCTATGGAGTAAATGGTTATACTATATTATATGTAGCAGATATATCTTTCCATGAATGTTAGTCAGTCTTTTCAAAGTTCAGAGAAGCAAGGGTCAGCTGTATTCTAACTTAAAATCCCGTTATCTGCCCTTGTCATAGTCAGAATTTTTAGGGGTGTAATATCTTAACCAGGTTTTATAACCAACATGATTGCTTCAGTCACTCCAGAGTAATGGCCCTTTAATTGGCAATCTTGACAATTAGCCATGTCCACTGCGTGTCTACATTCACTAAACTTTGTAAGAATGGTTATGGGCACATGATCTCAGCTAAAGTTAGTTAACCAGCCAGACTGCCTAATCTATGCCTTACTTATGGCCCTTTATTGCCATCACTTAACCAAATAAGCATTGTTTGATTAAAAACTGGTCAAAGGATGCCTTCTTCAAATTATACAGTGAATAACAATGTTTCCTCTTTGATGGGCATATTTTGTGGCAGTTTTGCACTCTTTTTCATTTCTTTGGCTCTCTTTTTTATGAAATGTATATATCTATTAAATAATCAGTCCTAAATGTATCTTTGTCCTTTTCAGTATTCTTACAGGTAGCTATGACAACACTATTCGTCTATGGACAACCAAAGGGGATAGTGTACTAACCATCCCTGGGCATACCCAACCTGTTAAATGTGTCTCCTGGATACAATATGGTAATTCTTAAATAATTATGCCTTTACTCCATGGGATATGGATGAACTGGCTGATTTTGCTTTATATTATGCCCCCGAAGAGAGGAATATAGTAAATGCACTGTCTGTCCAACCGTCTGTCAGTCAGTGAATCCTGTGAAAGCTTGTCCTTGCTTATCTCCAGAACCACTTGGGGATTTCATTGAAACTTTACAGGAATTTATGTCGCCATCCTAATTATTTTCAAAAGATCTTGTATGGCTTATAACTTAGAAATTCTTTTATGGCTTATAACTTTGATATTATAATAGAAATGTTGGGAGAGGTAGTGTTTAAAGAAACCCTTTCTCTAATGTTTCCTAGACGTTTGTTTTCAGAGACAGAAGGCAAGAGCAGTTTTATGTCAGGATCACATGACCAGACTGTGTTGCTATGGCAATGGGATGCAGATAGCAATGAGATAGACTGTGTCCATTCTTGCAGAGGTCATGCTGGAAGTGTTGATTGTGTAGCTGTGGACCAGTCTGGAATAAGGGTATTATGATTTATGTGGAATATATCTTACTGTAAATTGTAACAAAATTTCTCCAGAGAAATCAGAGCTACTGATGGTTAAAATATGTTATGATAATGAAATCTAGCTGTAGCTTTAATGCTTAAGTTGTGATGCAGAGGCTGATCCGAATTTGCACAAAGTAAACAAATGCTCCGCTCTGCTTTTAACAGGTTAAATTTAAAAATGGTAAAGAGCAGCCACATACAGAGTTACAGACCTTTCTACTCAGTCCAGTAGGAAAGTAAAGTTACTTGTAACTAAACACTATTGATCAGAGTCGCAAAATGATATAAAGATGTCATTACAGCGGAAATGTAAAACCACATAAAACACGCCTATTTTCAGTAAAATGTCTTAAAAGGGGGCAACACTTTCTATGGTTTACAACACTTATTTGTTCGGAATCGGAACACTGACTGTAATGATGATCATAATGTACTTTTGTGATTTTATAGGCAAGAATCTGATTTGTTTGGAAGATTGTTGATAAAAGCAACATAAGTGACCCTTCGTCAGATCCTGATAGCCTAGCGGTTTTCAGATGCTGAATTTAATCAAATTGTTTCTGTATCTTATTACAGTTTTGCAGTGGTTCATGGGACAAAATGCTAAAGCTTTGGTCTGCAGGTAAGATAAACTTTAGGCCCAACTCTTTACCACATGAATATACATCTGATATAAAATTTATTGTAAATTTCAAGGGTTAGTTAGAATGATGCAGACTTTTCGTGTAACCTAACCTTTTCCTCCTTACATATATGTCTAAATGTCATAGGCGAACAGTGTAGATCCAGATCAGCTGGCACATCTATGCCATGTTTTGATAGAGTATTTCACAGTGTTAATAAAACCATTCCAGTTTTAATACACAGATTACAGTTTCATAACATATGTATACAGTTTCAGCAGACCTTCACGATTTTAACACTTTAACTACATGTAGCTAGATCACTGAAAATTTCTGACCAAAAAGCGAAAACAGTGCAGACCCTGATCAGATGGCACAGATGTGTTGGCTGAACTTGATCTACACTGTTTGCTCATGCAATAAAATGTGTATATGTGGAGGAAAGGGTTAAGATATATTGAAGAGAACACTAATATATTGCATGCATACATTTTGATTTTGATTTTTTTTTGTACACAGAATTGTACAAAAATCCATTGGTGGATTATCTTAATATCTAGTTCATAAAAAGATTGTCATTCAGTTGCAAACTGGAAAGAGATTTTACTATATACCCCATGACTAATCAGATGCTTGAGATTTGAGACTGGTTTCCAATCTCAGCTTTATAACCTTCAGTCCAGTAACTTACAGTGTAGTTTTCTAATTCCGTATTTCCACCCTTTACTTATGTTTTAATGCATGTGCAACCAGTATAGATCCAGATCAGCAGGTACATTCATGCCATCTGATCAGGATCTGCACTCTTCATTTTTTGGTCAGAAAAAAAATTAATCAAAAAGTGAACTGTGCTGATCAGACAGTGTGGATATGCTGGCTGATCTTGACCCATCCCATGCATAAAGGCATACATATGGTGTAAAATGTTAAGCATATTTCATAGTTTAGCCTGGTCACATTTTAATAACAGTACTAGACAGAGATGAGGCAGGGACAGAGGACGATGAGGAAGCAAACCCAAAGAAGAAAAAGAAAATATCAGGTCAGAAGGTACAGACGAGGGTTCCCATGTTAACATTGTCGGGTCACACAGAGGGGATATCAGCAGTCACTTGGTTAGCAGAACAGGAAGTGTGCACGGCATCATGGGATCACACCATCAGGTTATGGGACCTCGAGAAGGCAACACAGAAAGCTTCACTGGTGAGAAATCGGCTAACTCTATCACTCTTAACTCCTGTTCCGTATACTGTCTGACTTGTGCTAAAGACCACCTATATTCAAAGACCACATGTGAATAAACATCACATTGTATTTGTCACACTGACTTATGTACAAACAAAGAAAACCGGCGTACAAAGAATACTTTTTAGATTTTCCCCTGAGTAGTCTTTGGAGACAGGTTTGACTGTAGTCAGGTAAAGTGCAGGAAAAGTCAGGTCCCAAGGTTATAAAACTGAGCATGGAAACCAGTCTCAAATCTCAAGCATCTGATTGGCTGAAATGGCGACTGGTCGCCATTTCAGCCAATCAGATCCTTGAGATTTGAGACTGGTTTCCAAACTCAGCTTTATAACCTTCAGCCCAGGTCTATGACCTCATGATAGCAATTCCAAAGTTCTGTTCAATGTTAAACAGGAGACTATTGTCTGTTTTAAAATTATTTTGGGCAGGTTTAATTTTCACATATTCTGTCCTCATGAAAATACACACACATTCAAATCCCAGGGTAATTAAGCCAAACAATATTTGTCTTATGAATTGAATATTATTGTGTCAATTAATGTCTGCCTAAAACTGTTCATTTTAGCATCCATGTGATCATTTGCCTCTGTATAATATAATGATACAACAGTAAGAAGTCATCAGTCCTAACCTTTTTTGCATGACATCAGTAATTTCATCCCAGACCATTGCAGTGCACTAATTTTTGTAGACTGTGGGCAGTTCAATCCACAGATTCAGTGTTTCTGAATGTGCCTTTTTCTGATAGTCTTATTCTGCTAATATTACATGTACCATTATTCAACATAAACCTATAACTTAAGAACTTTGGTTCTCATTTGCAAAGAATGCATTTGATATTATGATCTAGGCTCAAGATCATAAAACGAAATACGGAGACCAGTCTCAAATCTTAAGCATCTGATTGGCTGAAATACTGACCTTTCGCCATTTCAGCAAATCAGATGCTTGAGATTTTCGACTGGTCTCCAATCTTAATTTATTATCTTATGCTATGATCTCTTTTCAGCAAGGGAACAAAGTGTTCCTGGATCTGTCATACTCGGCATTAAATGGACTAATTATAACGGGATCAGCGGATAGACATGTTAGATTGTGGGACCCCAGAACCTCAGGTAAGCCTCGTTGTCATGTTAGACCGTGGGACCCCAGAATCTCAGGTAAGCCTCGTTGTCATGTTAGACCGTGGGACCCCAGAATCTCGGGTAAGACTCGTTGTCACGTTAGACTGGTTTCGGCAGTTGTGTTTCGACAATGGTTGAATAGAATTGAATGATCGTCACCAGATATTTTTGGGGTAGTAATGGTAAGGGAAGTTACTCTAGCAGATTCTAAACATGGCTGCCATATCGAGCCAGCAGATAGTTGACCCTAGTTGTTTCACATGTACTAATTGTTAACTAGGGTTTCAACGAAAACTGGTTATTGTAATGCTGTTGACTGATCAGTGATTAATAAAACAGTATAGAAAAATGGTTATGTATTTTTGGGCTTTATAATTATAGAATTTGAATGGCAGACATGCCTACTCTCCCGAATTTTGCAGGATTCTCCCGGAATTAAGTTAAATTTCTGAACTCCCAGAAACACTATACAATCTCTCAAAATCTGGTTTTCCCCATGCAATTTTTAGTAAAGGCCAAATTTCCTTTGTTTATTCTGTTTTTGTATATTCAGTCTCCTTGCTTTAATTATCCCACTATGCTGTTTTTATTTTAGATAAACATCGATTTCTCATTCTAATTAGTTCCAAAACTGCACAACTAAACTTGATCCAACAGTTAAAATAATTTGATGGTTTTGTTTCACGAAATGCAAGTTGCAAATAAATCTCCCTCATTTGGATTTGAAAAAGTTGGCAGGTCTGGAATGGGATGATGTTTAAAATAGTTACATATGTTAATTGTGAAAAAAAAATGCTAAAAAACAACAAGTGATACCTGCATCCAATAAATTCTTTTTAACATGGCACAATGTCATATCTGTGGAGTTAAGTATTAATGTTTGTTCTTCAGATGGCGCTCTTGTGAAATGTACGTATACATCTCACAGTGGCTGGGTGTCCAGTGTGGCATGGTCTACTACCAATGAACACCAGTTTATATCTGGTTCTTATGATAACATCATGAAACTATGGGATAAACGAAGGTAATCTCAATTTGTTAATTTCACATTTCCTGTAAAAAAAACCCAAATCATCCAATACGTATTTCTTATCCTCAGATCTTCCAATACGTATTTTGCTTCTTAAGTTGAGACTCATCTGTGCCGAAGATCATAAAACTAAATCTGGAGATCATTCTCAAATGTCAAGCATCTGATTGGCTGCCATGGCGACGAGCCATCATTTCAGCTAATCAGATGCTTAAGATTTTAGACTGGTCTCCAATCTTAGTTTTATGATCTTGGGCCCAGGATTCAAACCTGTGACCTTGAGAACACCAGCTAAGTACAGCACGTACACATAAACCAAAAAGGTTGTTTCTCTTTGAATATTAACTTGGCCATGTTTAAAGATGCATACAACTGCTACCTGATTTATGGAAGATTTTTTTTAAATCATTTATTAAAGAACATAAATACACTGGTATATCTTTACAGTATAATTTAAAGAAAACAAAAACAAGTAGCAACAAATTTTAAGAATTTTGGTTTTAGCCTAGACCTGTATTCACATGGGCCCAAGATCATAAAACTAAAACTGGAGACCAGTCTCAAATTAATGAAACTTTGTAAGAATACTTTTTGACTATGATTGAGGTGCTACAAAAGTTTATGCAACACATAATAGTGGGAGGGCATCAGTGTCCTGTGCACACATCCTAGCTTATCTTGGACAAGTAAAAGTTTCCAATATTTTGCAAGTTTTGCATTGTTAATTTTTTCTCTTTTCAGTCCAAAAGCACCACTGTATAATTTGGTGGGTCACACAGACAAAATTCTTGCAGTTGATTGGTCGATACCAAGTCAGCTGATGTCAGGAGGGGCAGATAACCAGCTGAGAATCTTTCAATACGAGGATGTAAAAGTCACTCCAGGAACTTGATCTTATTGATGTGTACATGTTTTTATTAAAATTTATTCCAAGTCAGAAGTGTTAAATTTGTTACAAGTGAAGTTTGGGGAAATAATTTTTTCCGTTTGGAAGCTTTCTTAACCCTTTTCTCCGTATATAAACCTATATGGCATGGTACAGTATAGATCCAGATCTGCCAGAACAACTGTGCCATCTAATCAGGATCTACTTTGTTCGCTTTTTTATTTATTAGGTTATTTATGACCAAAATGCAACAGTGCAGGTCCTGATCCGACAGCAAGGATGCTCATGCAATAAAAGACGTATATATGGAGGAAAGGGTTAAGTAGCCGTTACTCCCTGCATAGGATTATTTGCCAATCATGCATCTAAATTTAAACATGTCAGAAATTATTGGCTACGTTGAATACCCATCTAGGCATGTATAATTGAACACCATGATATATGGACTTTGGTTCTACAATACCAGTGGGTTCCAGCCTCCGGAAGTTAGGTCAGCCAGACCTGCACAATGTTTGTTTGCATAGGTGCATTACAGGTGCTCTTGTTCGCGAGATTTCAAGTGTCAGCATTTTTTGTCAGGTTTATATCATTACAAATTCATAAAGCTTAAATAGGGGTTTGCATTGACTGCCTTACCTAGCAAACCACCAGGTTTTACAGACCGCCTGGCCTGGAGAGTAGGTGTTTTTTGCTGGAGTAGGACCCCAGCCACATACCAGCGCCGCTTTGCACAATCACTGAAAACATATCCTTATCTCTAGTGAAAGAATCAAACAGACTGCTGCACAAGCTTGCCATCCATCCATCGCAAACAACCACATGTGTTTGCCTTGGTGCAGTACAGGAGCTGTGGGCATTTTTCAGGTTTATATTACTTTGTCACATAGCATAAATAGCGCAATGTCGTAAATGTCACACAGACCATGGCAGCCAATCAGATGCTTGAGATTTGAGACTGGTCCCCAGATTTAGTTTTATGACCTTCATCTGTCTAGTTTTTTCTGTGACTGCATGTGTTCTTCCTTCTTTGTCTTGCATCCAAGCCTCAGGTGAGCGATTCTGAGCCATTTTGGATATCTTGTTAACCCTTTCCTCCATATATACACATTTTTGTGCATTTGCAACCAGTGTAGATCCAGATCAGCCGGCACATTCGTGCCGTCTGATCAGGATCTGCACTGGTCACATTTTGGTCAGAAATAACCTAATGAATCAAAAAGCGAACAGTTTAGATCCTGATCAGACGGCAGGTATGTGCTGGCTGATCTAAAATGTTCGCACATGCAATAAAGGTGTGTCTACGGAGGGAAGGGTTAATGCACTGATACCTAGAACCATGTATTTTATTGAGGAGCATGAATATTTTATTTCATTTATTTGTTATAAGTCATGTAAATTTGGACTTGGGTAAATATTATACAAATAAATACTAATGTTGAGGTCGATATGTAGCTTTGCGGACCTGGGTAGTGTGATATCGACATTAGTATTTACTTGTTATATTATATACCCTATGAATTTAAAGCATTCTGATGATGATGATGATGATGATGATGATGATGATGATGATATAACAAAAACAACTCAAAGACTTTAAAACAACAGATTTACTTCAAAAAGATAAAATAACAAAAGATATAATTTTGGACAGAGGCTTGACTAATGCAATAAAATATCCAAAAAACAATATTAAACACTAATGAAGAATAACTAACATGGAGATAAAACGAAGCTAAAAGATAAATGAGCCAGTGCTTGCGATTTTTCACCCTTATTTCAAGACATCAATTTTGTGGGAAATGATGCCCAATAAAAGATGTCATTTTTCCAGTTTGTTAACAGCGTTTTGATAAATTTGTGCTCAACAGATTTCAGAAAACGTGACCCACATCATGTTCATTTCACTTGAGACATTTGTGTCACATTGCTGAATGCTTAAACCTATGACAAAATGAATTCAACTTAATTATTAAATGAATTTGCTAATAGAATAAAAAATTTCTGAAAATGTCTAAAATATTTCCATTAACAATCGATCGACTGGCTCAAATCTGACAAGAAAGTTGTGTCCCATAAACATATTTAGAGGGTTAAGGGTTTACAAATCTAGCAAGTTGACTTCTAGTTTGATTACCACTCAGACCAGCTGAGCTATTTCTGCATAAACCCTTTCCTTGATATATACGCATTTTTACGCATGTGCAACCAGTGTAGATCCAGATCAGCCGACACATCCGTGCCGTCTGATCAGGATCTGCAGTGGTTGCATTTTGGTCAGAAATAACCTAATGAATCAAAAAGCGAACTGTTTTGATCCTGATCAGACGGCACAGATGTGCCTGCTGATCTGGATCTAAACTGTTCGCCCTAGCAATAAAGCTGTATCTATACAGGAAAGGGTTAACAACTACTACAAGATCTAACAAAAGCTAATGACGACATACATATATATGCTCAACAAGATAAAAATTGACACTGCATATTTCATCTACTTTTCTAGAATCAGAGTGAAAAGCTTTCTTTATTGTGGCTGGAAATGAAATTTGAAATTGTTTTGATCTTATCTAAACATGAAACAAATGTTTAAGCTGTATTTATCTCACAGTTTTCCAAAGTGTTGTGGTTTCTAATATTTGCTGAGTATAATTCATGCTCATATTTTTTATAATTAAAAAAATTCAGATAATATGTAAAAAGATTTCTTTAAACATTGTTCACCTTTGAAGAAAAATGGAGAAATAAGACATTTCTAAGACTCGCAAGGATCATTTAAAACTTTATGTCAAAAATATATTTTATGAACTCCTTTTTAAAACATGTTTTTCATGTGTCGGATTTTGCTGGAGGTAAAAGGCATGAAAATATGCGCTTCTGGAGGAAAACAAAATGTGCATTAAGACATAACATGCAAGTGCACATTAATCTTCAAATATTACATGTATATTTTTCTGCTTTTACTACTGTTAGCAAAAGGCCAAAGTAATAACTGGTCACTGAAAACAAAATGAAGTACACAGAAAACTAAAGAGTATATGTACAATTTTGATAAATAAAAAATTAAAACACATGTATATAAATATAATACTGTGGTATTATTTTATTTCGTATATTTCGAGCTTGGGCAAAATGGGAATTAAAACTCTATGATAAACTTTGCCATATAAGGTTGTTTCAATTATGTATCCAAATACGCCTAATATGTTTCTTTTGCTTGGCCCACGTCGATGTCTAACAGCAGTCGGTCGAGTCAAAATAAGTTTAAGTAGAGAAAGAACAATTTAATAGAATTGTATTCGGTTGGTTCATAAATCTAGCTGCAAATCATTTAAATCACTGCATTCTTTTGATCAAATCAATTTAGTGTCGTCTTGAATAATTGAAATGTGTAATAAAGATAAACAGTGGTCATTATATCCATAAGTTGTTCAGCAAATGACATGGGCAAGTTAACAGAACAGAAAAAACAACAATCCAACAATTAATGAACAAATATTATTATTTTTTTACACAACTGCTACATCGCTCAATCACATAAACTGAATAAACCATAGAATGGGTCGGCCATGACTGATTAGAACATTGTCAACAACTTTTTTCTACAAAAAAAAAACCCATGAATTTGCATGAAATTACATCCACGGAAAAAAGTCAATTTCTGCATTTGCACAAACTTTTGTGCCAGAGAAATTAAATTGTATCACAGTACTGGACAGAGAAATAAAATGGTACCACAGTACTGGTCAAAACTATATCTGAAAGCAAGTAATGTAACTTGAAAGCAAGAAATGTTACAAACAATTTTAATCAAATACAGTTGTGTTTGTAAAATTAAATGTCAGATTTGTCTGTAAAATCAATAACATCATTTCAAGAGCAGAAAGAAAATGTAACTTTAGTTACTTTTTTAACCCTTTACTGTAACTCCATAGATACATAGAAGGTCTTTATTGTGTCGGCAAACACTTAAGAGCCAGATAAGCCAGCTCATTCCTGCTGTCTGATCAGGATCTAGACTGATCGCTTTAAGATTAGTAACATTATTTCTGACCAAGATGAGACAAGTTGAGATCAAGGCAGCTCTAATGTGCCGGCTGATCTTACTTCTACATTTGTCAAACACATGTTAAAAAGGCGTATATATGGAGAAAAAGGTTAAGGTCCCATTCTTTTATGTATTTTTTACCTTTTAACTGGCTGGAAACCTTTACTCCAGTTAACAACCTGAGTAGACTTTACAACCTTAAGTTTATTTAGCAACTTTAATTCTACTGATGCACAGAGTTTTATTCAAAATGTTGAGTTAAAAATTTGGGTGTAAGATTGTTCAATAATGACATGATGGCCTGACTGGCAAAAAATGTTTTGTGAACAAGAGCAAACATTTCCTTAAATTACGACTGTTAAGAGTTTAATTCTATCACTTTTCATTCAAGGCATTTTAAGGGAATACTGTTGACTGATTCTAAAGAAAGTGCCACTTGAATTCAATAGGACTTGTTAAAGCAGATATCACTAAATATGAACACAAAGTATCATACAGAGACATTCAGCTCTTGTATCCC
Organism: Corbicula japonica; assembly: GCA_038501625.1. NCBI lineage: Eukaryota > Metazoa > Mollusca > Bivalvia > Venerida > Cyrenidae > Corbicula > Corbicula japonica. The sequence continues at coordinate 1,759,480 of JAZAYU010000080.1, forward strand.
TTTATGGCTTATAATTACAACTTCCTGTAAAGAAAAATTTTGAACACTGTTGTTTTAAAATGCCAAGAAACTGGGCTGAAGGTTATAAAACTGAGTATGGAAACCAGTCTCAAATCTCAATCATCTGTTTGACTGACATGGTGACCAGTCGCCATTTCAGCCAATCAGATGCTTGAGATTTGAGACTGGCAAACAATCATACAGAGATCTTCAATCCCTTCATGTCTTATAATTACAACTGCATATAAGGAAACATTTTGAACACTGTTGTTTGAAAATGCCAAGAAACTGACCAGTTGAGCGGAACAAGCAAAACAAAAGAAAAAGTAACATACAAGGTAAAAAGATGTCATCATGCTTCATTTTACCTACATTGTTCAACAATAAGGTATGCAAGTAAAATGAAAGAAGGGCCTATAAGCATGTTGAAAGCAATGTTATACCATGTTGTAGCTGTTGCATACAACTTATCCCTCAACTGCAGGAGTAAAATTTCTATTTTATCAGTTGTTTTTTCAAACTCATCATTTTGTTTTTCTATCTTGTTTATGGCAGCAATCATTTTGGATGTTTTTCTGCCACACTTCACAAAAAATAAGCAAAAATGGCAAAAGACTTCAAAAGCCACCAGATAGTCCCAGGTTGAGTACAACTCAACATTTCCAGAAGTAAACAGTATGCTGGAGGTAAATGATCAATAATTCACCTTCTGAACGATTAAAATCCTAAAACAATAAATAAAACAAGAGACAATTTAACATACTATACACAACTTTTACATCATGCACAAAAAAATCTTCAATAACAAGCAATCATGCAAAAAAAGTGTTCAAAATGTATTTTAGGCAGTGTGAAATGGCGGTTAAACTGCAAGGGGCATCGCCAGTCCTATATTTGATATTGCACATATTTTAGAATCATTTTCCAAGCCACTTTAAGTGTGATGTCAATGTCATATAAAAGGGGCATAACTCAAAACTTAGTCAATCAGGAGTTATCCTTCTTATTGAAAGATATAACTTTGTTAATGCTGATGATATATTCCAAGTACTGGGGTCAAAAGGACTAGAGCTTTCCACGTAATAAGTTCAAATGAAAACAAAAACTACAATAATTTTTATATGATATGTTAGATTTAGGCTTTCCAACATGACTTTTCAGGCTGACATATCATACTGAGTATTCTTGATTACTCTGGCAAGGGAATTTAGAACTGCTAATGACTTGTACGCGACAATGCCTCCCTTGTTACACCATTTGTCAGCACCAGTCTTGTCCGGACAGTCCGAAACATGGTATTTCAGTTGCTCCAGTTTACTGAAATTGTCGTGTCCGGCTTGAACAAAGTTATACACATCAGAGTATTTAACAATGCCGCCTCCCATTGACAGCAGTATTGCATGTGGACCACAACAATCCCACTTGTAATTACTGCTCCGTGTGAGAACATAGGCATCAGCGAAGTCCTGGCACACTCCCAGAAGCTTGTACCCGGCTCCGGTTATGTTACGGAGTTTGAATACAGTGCTTAAAGCATCCTGGACATCTTGGGACTCGCTGGAGCTTATAAGAGCTACCTTCTTACCCAGTGAGGGGGTGTTGGCAGTACTTAAGTCATGGAGCGAGTTGGCTTGGATGTCTCCAACACAAACACCCCAGGTTATCAAACTTTTCCATCTGCAATCAAATTGATAAAATGTTATGTAAAGTAAGGAACATTTATTTTGTTAGTTTACCTAGACAGGTTTTCATATTAACCCTTTACTCCATAGATACACCTTTATTGCTTGGGCAATTGGTGTAGATCCAGATCAGTCTGCACATCAGTGCCATCTGATCAGGATCTATACCGTTCACTAGTTGACTTGTTGATTAAAAAGTGAGCAGTCTAGGTCCTGATCAGAGGGCGCAGATGTGCTAGCTGATCCTGATCTACACTGGTTGCACATGCAAGAAAACTTCATTCCAATTTCAGTAAATTGATGCTTACAGTTTTGGCAACTTCAAAATAGAATTTTTACTTTTTCAATGATGCCTTAGTCCATTTACCTATTTTACTGGTATTTAAAGGAAAAGGTTTAACACAAAATGGAGGTACAGGAAAGTTGGATAAATCTATTATTGCTTTTTAATTGTTGGTTTTCACTTGAAATTGGTAAATGGTATTTTCTTTTTCAGAATAATGTTCATTTTGAAGGTTGTTTCTTTCATAGCAACATTTTTGTTAAACTACAAAAAAATTCACAAATTTAATGTCATTTTAATTTTGATGATGTGTTTACCTTGTTCCATCAAGTGTGTTAAAGGGCTGGTTTGTGACCCCTATCAGTGGCAGGCCGGTGGTTTTATCATACACTCCTATAAGTACAGAGACACACTGTAATCCCTCCGTCACCAAACCATCTACCTCTTCTCCAATGTCTCCTTGAATGTACTGGGCTGTCGAGTCTGAAATCGTCAAAGCTACATTGTTATTTTATGCTTTCCAATTGATTATAGAATTTTCTTGGTGAAATAAAATTGGTATTTCACCATTTATAAACAGTGGAATACCATTTTTATTTTCAGTGTTTTTGTACCCAAGCACACATTAAGTTCCGGATGAGTGTTTAGAAAATGGATTCAAGTTTGTGTATATGACATCTTGACCTAACGTTATATACAACCTTTTGTGGAGCCATTTAATGCATAAAATAAAAAGAAAATTTGTTTTTACCAGTGAAAGATAGAAATATATTTCACTCATGAACTGCGGATTATGTTTATTCACTCATCACCACTCGTGAAAATACCAATTCCAGATCTCACTCTGTGAAATATATTTCTATCTTACACTGGTAAAAACAAATATCACATTGTATACTTCCATGGGATATGGCTGTTCCTTGTGCGGACAGTGTAGAATGGGCACCTACCTATAGGATCGATCCAGACAGCTATGTTCTCCACATCAAGCTCTGCAGTCAGAGCATCAACATTTCCTGTCGTTGCTACACTGACGTCTCTGTGTATCTCCTGAGACAGAATCCTCGCTGCTTTCTCATTGCCATCTAACACCTGACCTGAAAACATGAGTAACTGTTGTACTAACAACAAGTTAGGCACAGAATCTGTTTCCTTAAATTAACAAATGATATCATTTAATTTCAAAAGAATCAAAATTCGCACATTACAATAATGACATTTTCATGCAGACATAAATTCACACAATTGTATAGTTCTCACAAAATTAGATATACATGAGTCATGTTTTGATTAGCTGTGATTTGATTATGCTCAGTTTTCATACAGCAAAATATGTAAAATATAGTGATTACACTGCAGGGCCCAAGATCATAAAAGTAAGATTGTAGACCATGTCATCTGATCGGGATCTACACTTGTTGATTCTTGGTTAGAAATAACCTGATCAATCTAAAAGTGAACAGTGTAGATCTGGATCTACACTGTCTGTTCATGTGATAAAGGCCAGATCCCATGGAGTAAAGAGTCAAGTCATTCCTAGAAAAAGAAAATGTTAAACCTCACTGAGTAATCTGCCAGTTGTCTCTGGAGAGTCTTGTATTTCAACGACTACACTGTCTCCCAATACATTGGTGAATTTGTTGCTTTCCTCTCCATGTATGTTGCCTTTAGTTCCAGGAAACTGAAACATTATGCAATTTCTACATACTTATGGGTTAAAGGTGTGTGGTGTATGAAGTGTTTTCAAATACCATATCAAAATATAAAATGTAGAAGTCTTGTAAACAAAGTAAATGTGATGTAAAATTCTTTCACAGTCAATGTACCAGTGAATATATATTAACAGCAGAAGTTGTTATCACATTACTAACACAGGAACAATCAATCACATCCATTTGTTAACCCTTTCCTGTACAGATACACCTTTATTGCTAGGGCGAACAGTTTAGATCCAGATCAGCCGGCACATCCTTGCCGTCTGATCAGGATCTAAACTGTTCGCTTTTTGATTCATTAGCTTATTTCTGACCAAAATGCGACCAGTGCAGATCCTGATCAGACAGCACGGATGTGCCGGCTGATCTGGATCTACACTGGTCGCACATGCGTAAAAATGTGTATATATCCAGGAAAGGGTTAAATGTAGTGATTTATCCAGAGTTTTGGCTAAATTCCCTCATGTTCAGTCAAGTACAATGAATATCAACCACATCTAAAACATTGAAGTGTTCCACCCAAACTGGAAATAAGCAGCTTTAATCCAGCGCTTTTTCTTTAATCGTACAGCATACATAACAAGAGCCAGTCGGAAACGACTGCACGCTCGACTATTCGAAAAGTCAGAATTATTAAGCACATTGTAACTGGGCTTCATTTAAACTGGGGAGTGATTCAGGAGTTTATGACACCCCCAACAAACACACATGAACAAAAGTTTCTTAATCCAAGTTAGGAAATCAATAAATTACACTTAATTTATTCTTGTAGATTTTTTTTAGGGTTTACACAACCCAGCCCATAAACCCCTGATCCCACACCCATCAACCCACTATCTTTGCCCACCTATAGTGGTGTGGCGTGGTGAAGTACAGTATGGTATGCTGGTTGCTGTTGTTGGTGGTGGTGTTGCTGTTGTTGGTGGTGGTGTTGTTGCTGTTGTTGGTGTTGTTGTTGGTGGTGGTGTTGTTGGTGTTGGTATTGTTGGTGGTGTTGGTGGTGGTGGTGGTAGTGTTGTTGCTGGTGGTGGTGGTGGTGTTGGTTGTTGGTGTTGTTGTTGTTGTTGCTGTTGTTGGTGGTGGTGTTGATGTTGTTGTTGGTGGTGGTGTTGATGTTGCTGGTGTTGTTGTTGGTGGGGGTGTTGCTGGTGGTGGTGGTGTTGTTGTTGGTGCTGGTGTTGATGTTGTTGGTGGTGTTGTTGTTGGTGTTGTTGTTGTTGGTAGTGGTGTTGTTGTTGGTGGTGATGGTGTTGGTGGTGGTGATGATGTTGTTGTTGTTGGTGGTGGTGTTGTTGTTGGGGGTGTTGGTGTTGTTGTTGGTGGTGGTGTTGTTGTTTTTGGTGTTGTTGGTGGTGGTGATGGTGTTGTTGTTGTTAGTGGTGGTGTTGTTGTTGTTGGTGGTGGTGGTGTTGTTGTTTGTGTTTGTGTTGTTGTTGGTGGTGGTGTTGATATTGTTGTTGGTGGTGGTGTTGGTGTTGTTGTTGGTGGTGTTGTTGTTGTTAATGGTGGTGCTGTAGTTGTTGTTGTTGGTGGTGTTGGTGTTGTTAATGGTGGTGTTGTTGGTGGTGGTGGTTGTGTTGTTGTTGTTAGTGGTGGTGGTGGTGTTGTTGTTGTTGTTGTTGGTGGTGGTGGTGTTGTTGTTTGTGTTGGTGTTGTTGTAGTTGTTGTTGGTGGTGGTGTTGGTATGTGGAGGTGGTGGTGGGTGGTGGGGGTACAGTACAGTACAGTGTTATGGTATGGTATGGTATGGTATGGTATGGTATGGTATGGTATGGTATGGTATGGTATGGTATGGTATGGTATGGTATGGTATGGTCTATGCACCCACCCCACAATTACTCAACACTTTCAACCAAAGTATGTTAAGGACATCTGTTCAACCAAAGTATGTTAAGGACATCTGTTTTAAACCTTTTATATAGCATTTCATATGAAAAACACTAACATTGAAACTTTAACAATTATTTATAAGTCTTAATTCTAATTTCAAGTGAAAAGGGGCAAAAATCAAATATAAAAAAACAAGGATGAATAATGGGCCTTTGAAAATAAACCTGATGTAAGATAAAATAAAGGTATACAAAGTTTTAAACCTTAATTTTTAAGTCTAAAAAGGGCAGTAATTTGAAAAAAATCAAAGAGTTATGGTTCTTGGCATACATAGTCAGGGTCATGATGGTGAATAAGTTTCAAAGCTATAGTACAAGAAGTATGAAAGTAACTAGCTTGCACGCAAACTTTAACCTGAAATTCTAAGTCGAAAAAGGGCCATAATTTGATTAAAAATGAAAGAAAGAGTTATGGTTCTTGGTATACATAGTCACGGTCATGATGGTAAACAAGTGTCTTAAGTCTCAAAGCTATAGTACAAGAAGTATGAAAGTAACTAGCTTGCACGCAAACTTTAACCTGAAATTCTAAGATGAAAAAGGGCCATAATTTGATTAAAAATGAAAGAAAGAGTTATGGTTCTTGGTATAAATAGTCAGGGTCATGATGGTAAACAAGTGTCTTAAGTTTCAAAGCTATAGTACAAGAAGTATGAAAGTAACTAGCTTGCATGCAAACTTTAACCTGAAATTCTAAGTCGAAAAAGGGCCTTAATTTGAACAAAATGGAAGTAAGAGTCATGGTTCTTGGCATACAATCTTGAAATATAATGATGAACAAGTGTTGAAAGTTTCAAAGCTGTAGTATAAGTAGTATGGAAGTTATGGGTTTGCACAGTAGCTTGCACGCAAACTTTAACCTGAAATTCTAAGTCGAAAAAGGGGCATAATTTGATAAAAATGAAAGTTAGAGTTATGGTTCTTGGCATACACACTTGGGATATGATGATGAACAAGTGTTGAAAGTTTCAAAGCTGTAGTATAAGTAGTATTGAAGTTATTAGTTTGTATAGTAGCTTGCACGCAAACTTTAACCTGAAATTCTAAGTCAAAAAAGGGCCATAATTTGATCAAAATGAAAGTCAGAGTTATGGTTCTTGGTATACACACTCGGGACATGATGATGAACAAGTGTGCCAAGTTTAAAAGCTGTAGTATAAGTAGTATTGAAGTTATGAGTTTGTACAGTAGCTTGCACGCAAACTTTAACCTGAAATTCTAAGTCAAAAAGGGCCATAATTTGATCAAAATGAAAGTTAGAGTTATGGTTCTTGGCATACACACTCGGGACATGATGACGAACAAGTGTGCCAAGTTTAAAAGCTGTAGCTATAGTAGTTTTTAAGATATAGGTAGGTTGCACGTAAACTTTAACCAAAGCGGGACGCCGACGGCGACGCCGACGCCCAAGTGAGTACAATAGCTCGACATATTCTTCGAATAGTCGAGCTAAAAAGGGAACAATATTTTGAAGCATCAGTACAGGAAAATGTGTTCATCTCAACTTGATGGGTGTTCAGCTGAACAATTGTGTGGCCGTTGGATACAACCAATGTCAAAATAACAAAAGAAAAGTTAACAAGAGCTCATTAGAAATATTATCATGCTTGACTTTAAGTACAAAAGGGGGCATATATTTCAAATGTGACATTTACCAACTATAGAAAAACACTTTGTCATAAGAAATACAATTTGAAAGTTTGATAAAGAAATATTAAGAAATGGCAAAGGTATAGCCAATGTTAATTTTTCATGACAAAATCTAAATACCAAACTGTACATAACTGTTAGATGTGATCTAACAGTTACATATTTTTCCTTAATCACAGCACTATTATCATATTTATAAGCAATAAATTTTGATGAAGAAATATTAAGAAATGGCAAGTTATAGCCAATGTTAAGTTTTCCGGCCTACTGATAAACTGACTGAAAGACAAAGATATGTGTATTGCCTTTTTTAACGGCCACACATTAATTGATTTGGAATATCATGTAGTATACAGTCAGACCTGTCTTTAGCAGCCACACAAGGGAGTGACAAAAAGTGGCTGCTGAAGACAGGTGGCTGTTAAAGACAGTAAAAAATTAGAACAAAATGTCAGTTTAGGTCATATTCAAACTGGCTGTTTAAAACAGGTGGTTGCTATTTGCAGGTGGCTGCTAAGGCAGGTATCACTGTAAGTGTATTTCCACCATCTTCACACTAATGTTACTAACAGAAATAAAATGACATTTCATATGCAAACTACAAGAACAAACCTTTTGTCTAAGATCAAATCTAACCAATTCCTGAACAAGTACGTCTGCTAGAGTTTTAAAATCTTTCACAAATCTGTCATTCTTTTGGTCACCTTTCTTCTCTTGAACAAGTAACTCCACTAATGATACTTCGGACCGTATGATCCTTGCAATGTTGGCACCTTTCTCACTCACATTTATAAGAGCTTTTAACAGTTCACATATTTTCATCCTAAAATATAGACAGATAAATTGTGCTGAAACTCAAATGGTTATGGTGGGAAAGGTCATCAAAGCTACATGTACATGCAGTCTCCCTGAATCTTTTGTTAACATATGACTGTATTAAAACTTCTGACTGAGACTCTTGGCTGAATAATGGCACCCTATTACTTAGGTACAACACATTTCAATATATATGGAACAACCTGACCAGACTGTCACCAGAGAGCTTAATCTGTCAGAGCAGCAGACTTCCTGAAAGTCGCTGGACCGTCGGACCTGTCCGGTAAAATTTGGACTGGTCTAATGTGATTTCCAATGTTGTAGGACCTAGTGTCCGGCAAAAGTTTGATCTGCATATTCCAATTTTACTTGCTAAATTACAATTTTACTCGCTGTTTTGATTCGAGACTGTTCCGAGGGAAATGAGTGAGGATATCCGAATGAAATATTTTACGTATTTGTCATAATGACAATTCGTACCACTGGAAAAAAACAACACCCTTAATACTGTGTTTTGCTTATTAAATGTGTTAAATGTTTCAGTCAGACAGAATTTTTTTCGGTCAGACAGATTTTCACATCTTGTCTGACCACATGTCTGACACTTTTTTACATTTTTCGGGAAGTCTGGAGCAGTGGATGGTCAGCATGGCATATAATAAGCTGATTCGCAGGTTCAGTTATAAAGCAATAAAATAGCCATTAGCACATTGAGGATTTTGATAATAAATTTAGATTTTCTCCGCAAATGCAAATAGACTTTTTTTAGTTACTGGTGTCACAGGTGTTCGTTAAATTATTATTTTGTCTTTGAAATTGATGTGCAACTGGGATCATGTTTTTTTGTGATCTGTTTACGTTGCAATCTTGAGGTAGTTAGGATAAATAGAGAAATATGTTTTTTTCGAAAACTGGGATTTTTTGTTCCGAGTGATTGTAGTTGCATCTTGTGATACAAATCGCCTGTTAATTAGCTGAAATTGATCAAACTTGGCACTAGAGCTCTGATAAGCCTAAATAGCTGAGCTCTACTGACATACTGTCCAGAACAGGTCTCCTAAAAAGGTGTGAGTAAAAATCTGCTGTTTCAGTGTTAGTTGTTAACAGCATTTTACCACTATGACCGATTGATTGATCAAATAGTTATATATGAAAAAGGTAATATTGTCTTTTGACATGAAAGTTCTCCCAGAAATTAACAAGTTTGTAAAAATTTAGTGGAAACTACAGTGTCAATTTTCAAATAGTCGTGAAAACTTATTACAAAATGATATTTAACATTTAAAATGTCATTTAAAAAATAAATATTGTATTTAAACATCAAAGGAGAATTTTGCTGAAATTTAAGCGTAATAAAATAATTAAATTACTTGATTTAGTGCTAAAATTTATGTTTTTATTTAGCACTTCCTTGTTATTGAGGAAACGCCTTGTCGTCTACGTCACCGGTATTTGTGTAGTTGATAGTCGGTTGCAATCTGTCGAAAAGAACTTTTGCTTTAATGGTCACAAAAATATCTGAAAAAAATCTAAATAATCCTTAAAATTTTGAAACGAATAAATAAAGATTTTTATGAAACAAGTGTCTGTTATTATATATGACTGCATATTTTAATTGCTGGCGAAGAAAACAACAAATAAATCTAAATTAACCTTGCAATTGTATTATTCAAACAAGACGTCATCTTCCTCTATCGACATAAGACGAATTTTGGCAATTTTGTGACCATAACATTTTGCGAGAGTACGATATTTTCAAAGGAAATGAATTACCTAAGAAGATTTTAAGATAACTATGGATATACATTGCTGTTGTGAAGCCATTTTTGTGATTTATCTGGAAAATATTTGACGAAGAGTCGGCGACATCTTTTGGAGGAAAATTCACTCAAGGAAGGTAACTCGCCAGGACTTGATCTGTGACTATCATGTGGCATGTTTAGAAGTGATACTGTGGCTTTTCAGGTTGTGATAAAATGCCAAGACAAAGGGAACATGCAATGTTTGATGAATTTGACGCTAGAGCATATTCACACCTCGTACCAGGACAAAATTCCCAGCCAACTCAACAGTACAGTAGGAAGCATGAGAAAAGAAAGAAGTCAAAACACAAGTCTCATAAAAGATCTCGGGACAAGGGAGAAAAAGATAGAAGGAAGGACAGGGAGTCATCACAAAATCCTCCAGTGGAAGTTCTAGGAAGGACCAGTATAGTTGACTATGAGGATGTTAGTTCAGATTCTGCGGGATCATTGTCAGATGTTTCAGGGACCCCAAGTGTTCCACAGTCGGGTCCTAGTCGAGTTGATTCTGTTCGAAGTAAAGGAGACCAGTCTCCTGCTTCGGCAATTAGATCATACATGAATGAAAGAAGCCATAGTAACTCTCCTGTCACTGTGATACGTGAATCTAGTCCACATAGTCGTAGAACGGACAAAAGTGCTAGAAAATCAAAGAAAAGGCAGAGATCGCCAGATATTTCCAAAATACAAGAATCCAAGATTAAACAGTATGTTGAACCTCCTAAGGCATATGCACAGCCACCGCGGGCATATGATGAGGGGGTCACAAAAAGTTTATACCGTGGAGGAAGTCCTACTGGTGCAAAGAAGAGACACAGGTCAAGATCTCCAACAAGTCCCTACGCTAGAAAGCGAAGTCGAAGCAGGTAAATATTAATAACATAATAATATTAGATATCACTCTCGTTCTTTCCCTTTCAGGGGTTTCTACGATTATCACAATTCATTTTGGATATATAACCTTAAGAGTTCTGTCTTGTTACTTGAATGAAACCTGTTTTTATTTTAACATTCTGTACTCCTTTCCTTTTAATTTCTCAATCGACTCCATGATTAAGGATTGAATAAAAATTTTATTGTCTCATCAGTGTATGGAATAAATTTTGGTTGTTCAAAGCCAGAAGAATAAGTAACCCAAATGTTCTTCATATCATGATGAACACAATAAAATATGGGTGTTACAAAACACCCAAATCCACCCAAAACTACACCAAATTCACCCAAATCTACACCAAATCCATCAAAATCTACCAAATCCACCCAAATCTACACCGAATCGACCCAAATCTACACCAAATCTTCTAAAATCTATACAAAATCCATCAAAATCTACACCAGATTTACCCAAATCTACACCAGATTCACTCAGATCCACAATTTGCTAACATTTAAATCAATATTATGTTATATAGATTATAATACAATGTTTATTTTGCGTTATTGAATATATAAATCAGGGCACGACAAATCCTGAAATTACTTGGTAGCCCACTGGGCTACCAGGATTTTTGCTTGGTAGCCCGGACTTTTCGGTTGCGTATTTATTACCTTAGATATATACACATTACAACAATGATGGGATGGTTTGGATTACTAGTCAATACTAAAACACCTCTCAGATTATTTACTTTTATTTATTTACCTTATTACAATACATAAATCCTTATTTATTTACTTTATTACAATACATAAATCCCAGGTCATTTTCTGCACCACTTCCGGGATCATGTTTCACCCAGGGATATGAAGTAAGCCATCTGACTTGAAATGTTCGAACCCGTTGATTCTTGTCATATTCTTTGTCTGAGAATTTGGGTCGTTTGGGCGTTGATGTGATTTTATCATCTAGTTTTCTCTTCACTGATTTGGGAGTTGACAGCTGGCTGTGATTTGATGATGAGGTTTGAGTCGTAGGCTCACTCTCGTTCCTTAATAGAAATAATTTCATTATATCTCTTTTCTTTTATTAACCCTTTATTAATCAGCAACCAGTTTCTAGCCTAATCATATCAAATACTTAAATTCATTCTTGCCTTTGGATAAAAAAAGAAAAGAAATACATAATATTTTAATTTAAGTTTCATCACTCTGTCTGCCCCCGAAACTCCTTAAACAACAAACATCAGATTTTGAATTTATCTAGCCTATTCTGTTAACTTTAATAAAACACCATGCTTGAATATGATCTAATTTAAATCAATATGATTAAAATTGGAAACAGAAACTCAACCTATGGAGAAATACTTCTTTAAAAGTAATTTTTATCATATCTAATTTTATCATCAGATCATATATTTAAAAATCCCAAAGTTTTTATTTTCTCGCCGACCATTGCTTTTCTCACCTACGTAATAATTAACCCAATCATCCTCAATCAACTGACATACTTGTCAATTACATCTTTGATCTGTCGTAAATTAGGTAGCCGAAACTGTGAAAGTTGCAATCAACATGTTGTTATATTGACCGGAATATGATCTTATCAAAACACATTAAAGTAACGCATAATCTCGCCGTATCCTCGCGCTCGGTTAAATAAATAGATAGCATACAACAGAGCATGCGAGACTGACAGCGAGAGGTCAAAGGTGACGAAATCGATAATTACACGCGCGTGTTGTTTTACAGTGGAGTGTCATAATGTTTCCTGTTTATTGGAATGATGATTTGCCGGGCAACCAATATAGGAATTTTAAGGTGGCCTGGCGGGCACTCGCTAGAATTTTTTGGTAGTCCGCAGGGTCGAATGCGGTAGACCGCGGAAACCGGGCATTGGATTTGTCGTGCCCTGTATAAATGCAGTCGGGTTTTGACTTCATAATAGCAACATTTTTTCTCAACATCATCTTTTATCAGAGTCCACACATCATCATACGACCACCTCCAACACCATCACCAACACCATCACCAACAACTAAAGCTGTAACTAAAAAAATTACAATATTGTCACTGTTGCCACCACCACCACCGTAACAACCACCATCATCATAATCATCATCATCGTCATAATCAAGCTGTTACTACTAAGACTTAACAAAACCATCTTTTTTCATAATAAAATAAAATAAAACAACACATTCAGTATATTAATTTTTGTCTGATATTCAGACTGATAACAAGAAATAAAGTCTGACCGGCCCAAATTTTACCCAACAAGTCTGTCTGTCTGGGAACTTTAGGCCTTGTCACACTATAGCGCGTTGTTTAATTTTCTAGAACGCCATGATATCGCAAGAAAAATATTATATTTTTTTACGTAAAGATGGACATGTCACGGCGTCCTCACTGCGACCGAGGCATTGCTAAAGAGTTCACATGGCGTTCACGGCGCTTCCACTGCGTGCACTGCGCTTTCGCGACACGCTAACGGCGCTTCCACTGCTTGCACTGGGCTTTCATCTCAGCAGTGGCCTACAACTGTATAAGAGAAAATGCCATTAAGCACGGTAGCATCACAGTGACATCTGAGACAACTCCGTGCAATCTCCGTGCAAGCGCCACAGATTACCACAGTGTTTGCACTGTGACCTCTGAGCGCGCCCGCAGAGCTCTTGTTGCATTGAAGGAGACCTTACTGCGCTGCTATGACGGCCTTTGTTTTGTGCATGCTTAAAGTGAGCGCCTTTGGTCGGCGATCTATGCGACCCCACTGCGTTGCTGCAGCGATGCTTGCGATTGTACTCAGCTCGGCGTTCTTGGACGCAGTGGGATCGCTGTGAGAACGCGACCCTGCTGTGACGGCTTTTTCGGGACGTCTGCTGTTACGGTCTTGCGTCTTGTTGCTGTGAAGTGTGCACCTCTGACGTTAAGGTTTAGGATATGACAGATGTTCCTTGATTGCTGACTGGAGAAATACCACCATCTGCACAAAATTTTATGAATTTCCATTGCTCTATTTTAACATCGAACAACATGATTGAACATTTGCTTAAAATTAATGTGCTGCCTTTAAATTAAAAAAGATCTGTTGCTTTTGAGTACACACCAGAAAATTTTAAGTATATGATGGCAAGATGTTATCATCAACGTTTCGTAAAATACAATTATTATGTTTTCACGTAAATTAATATTGAAATTGTGTGTACCAAAGTGATCGTCAATATAATTGTAATGTAATCAGTGCTCACGCTGTCGTCGCAATTTGCGATAATTTTACGTTTTTGTCGATTATTTCAAAGAATTGGCGGTAAAATTTGGCGATTAAATAATTGTCAAAAAAGCAAGATATTGTTAGCTAATTTTCATTTACTTTGCCCTGGGCGGTCGCCACATTTCTGATAATTGTGGGTCGTTAATCCCCATAATTGAACTAACAAAGTGTCACTTAAGATAATCACCATGGCGTCCTTGCCTACGGGTCAATGAGTGATGTTTGTAATCGGTAAACTTTGGGTATTTCCATATACATCATGACAAGGAAATTCTAAGGTTGATACTGTTGCTATTTATAGCTATTATGGATTCCCCTATCATATGTTTAACAAAGCAGACAAATATTATAAGAATAAAAATAAACGATGTGTTCTGTTTTTCTAACCTTATTGTAAATACGGGCAAAATTCTAAATACATTCTAAAAGCCAAAACCTAGCCGGTTACTGTACCTCAAGTGGTGAATAGGACGAAAATTCGCAGTACGAATTGCCGATTTTTTAACCATGTTAACGGAGAAAATACTTCCTATTTTCTCATAAAATGTGTTTAATCAGCTGCTTGGAATATTTTTTGCTTTGGAAATGTTATTTCACCTTGCAATTGTCTGCTGGTTTGTTAGTAATTACGTTTGTCATCCATTTTTGCGACGTCTATTTTTGACATACCATCAGGCTAGTCCCAAATCGTCTTTTCAACCACCCACTGTTTTTTTTATGCCAAATATTTGGAGAAATTGGGCCCCACTCCCTCCTTAAAAATAGTATATATTTTTTCCCCAAGTCCAATAAAAAACTCCCCCTTTGCCGGAGTCTGTTACGGACTGTTCGATTTGTTCAGCTAATGTGTAATAGCATGATAGTGAAAATGATAGTGAAGATGACAAATCTGAATTTTTTCTGATGCAAGAAAATTCAACTCTGGGAAAAATGAGGCAAGATTTTCTTGGTTGTACTACATTGTTAGCAAAGCAAAAGATCAGTGAATACTTTGTTTTGTTGTGTTCGACAGCTGCAAGTATCTTCCAAATATTCCCCCTTTCTTTCGTTCGCATCACAATTTTCCCCCTCCAAAGGCAGGGCTTTTTCAGGGGTTTTTGGGAAAAAGGCCCCTGCCCAAATTGGGAATTTTTGACGCGGTAAATAGTCAGATTTGGGAAAAAAGTATCAACAAATCAAAGCAAATTGGGAAATTTCAACATTCATTTATCTGCACTATACGCCTTTCCAATAAACAGTTTCGCAGTCCTGTACGAGTTACTTCCCGCGACCGAAAATCAATCCAAAACGAGGCTCTGCAGGATAGCTGAACAATCGGGCTAATGGCTTAAGCACATAATAGCTAACCTTATCCGCTATATTGCAGGTCTGCGTTCGTCGCCGGCGGTAAAAAAATAAGTTGCTGGTCTGTTATTCTAGCCAGACTTTTTTATGTTTACTATTTGTTAGATATTTAGATTTTTAATGATTTAAGAACATGTACCATTCTTGTTATAGTAGGCAGTATGAAACGCAATTTGGACAAATATAAGCATTAATTTTACCAATTATGTACAACAATTTCTTCTTAATATCTTTTCTGCTGAAAATATATTTTACTGGTGTAAATGTTGTAAATTGCTAAGGCTAGTAATGCACAATTATCCTGAAATCGTGATATGTCAACATCTGGTTACATGATCTGAAGACAAAAAAAATACAATCTGAATTTGTTGATACTTACACATACAGAATTGTCCTAAAAAATTAAGGCGTTTATGGTCAACCAATAAATAATTTGTATATTTTGAATATTTAAAATTTTACGTATACTTCACACGCAAATATGATTGATTCTGTCTTGAAATAAAACAGGATCGGTAATCTGATTGTTTGTTGTAGAAGTATCATTCGTAGAATAAAATCCAAGGATTTAGATGCCGGCTTCCAAAAAGATGGGAATATTTATATCACAATATGGTTGCATATCCAATTTAGATTTCTTAGGTTTGACAGATTGAAATTTTGGCATAAAAGCCCAAACTCTTAATTAAACATATATAAAATGTTTTGACAAGATTTGTTTCTTATTGACGGCTTTTGTTTTTAAAACGTGTCGTAATGTTGATTAAGAATCCATTTAAGTGCTAAATCAAATACATTTGCTGGCACATCCAGTAGTTAAAGGACTCCGAAATACTTAAGAATTGGGAGGTGTAGATACTTTGCAAATAGAAATTACACGATCTCTATTGGTCAATGATATCTGCCCCTTTAAGTAATTGACAGATGACCCCGTGTGCGAGACAGTTTGACATGTTTATGGCATGCCGCCTTCAAAATCAATCGCCGTCGACATTATCACAACATGATGTCAGTAGTTGAATAGACACGCTAATCCGGAAACGAGACTCAATTAAGCCGTGAAGAGAACACTGCGACTGTCTGTTAGTTCAAGTCGTTTAGTGTTTAATGCGAGGAATAATGTATTGACACTTTTAGTCAGAAACCTGATTGTTTTATAAATTATTTTCAAAAATATCATGACACTGATGTATTATTACTAATTCAAAGAGAAAATATATTTTCCAAAAAAGAATTTTATTATAAAAAAGAAAGTTTTAGGTACATATTCCCTATTACGTTATTACAGCGAGCAATCATTTTTCCTGTAGAGCAGTCACGTGACTGGACAGGGGAGGTAACCAAATAAATTCATCGAATTATTGGAAAGGCGTATAGCTTGATTTGCCTTGCTTTAGTGTCCCTGGAAATGTTAACAAATCCAGGGTTTGTTCTGACAGCTTTACAGATGTATCACTTATACAGTAGAATGGCTATCATCTGATCCTTAGAAACTTGGCAAGTTTCAACTGAGTGGAAAAGAACTTTTGAAACATTTGATGTTTTGTTCCACAGAGAGTTTAGTTTTGGAGTACCCTTGGCATCTTTTTTTCGTGGCCTTTTTGCATAGTTTTTACTATTATACGACATTTTTAAATTTTCGTCACTAGTTTTCGCGGGTCAGTATAAAAGCCGGTACTGCACATACCATTTTTGATTCATCCTTTCTGTTTTGTACGCAGTCGAACGATTATCGCGAAAAAAACATTTGTTAACAAAATAAAAATATAATTTCTGTTAATATTCAAACCATAATTTGACCATAATATAAGTTATCTGGAATCATGGGCGCCGCGCTCCATCTTCAACTTATGTTACGGTAAATACCGGATTTTACACCAGTACATACATTTTTCACGGAAAGAAGTTTTCACAGATCACCGATAAACAAACGAAAAGTCTCGATATTATAGTTTCTTGTTTATCATTTTTTAAGGCAAATACGTTTCGGTTCAAAAGGGGAATAAATTTACGAGATTGGGAATTTTTTTCTTGAAATTGGGAAAAATGGTCCCTATTTTGCATTGGGAACGGGGCCGAATATCGGCCCTGTGAGATAGGCTGAAAAAGCCCTGAAAGGGCTGCGACCCCCTTCCCCCAAAAGTGAAAAAAAAAACACTGACCCATTCACATATAAACTCATCCTTAGCGGAAAATTTATGAGAAATTTATTATTTTGCACAAAACTTAAATGCAATATTTTACATGGTTTGGTTAAGAGTGACTTGAAGTGTAAAGACCTTTTTTGGTATATATAAATAAAAACAATTTTACATAGCAGTGAATCCAATAGATTTATTCTGCAATAGTGAAGTGAAGAATGCCTTATTATTAAAAATCGTCTGTAATTTTACATAAAGCCAGTTATTTTCATTGACTAGGTTAAATTAATAAAGTAATAATTAAAAGTTAATCTTCATAACATCATATGAATTAAAAAAGAAATTATGATGCTATTTCCCACACATGCAATTAAAATGCTATTTCCTACGCATGGGGAAACAACTTGTGAAACTTTGGCTATTAATTTATTTTTCAAAAATTTTGTGGCTATTATTTTAAAACAGCCAGCGTGAGTACTGGTAATTTACAGAATGATCCGGGTTTATTTACCCTACTATATTAAATTTTAAGTATGAAAATTAAAAATGATTTAAAAATTGAAAGTAGTTTGCAAGGATTTTACTAAACTTGCAAATTGGAGAGAAGTTTTATCATAATTTTACTGAATTAAAGAGAAGTTTGCAGTCAACAGCATTCTTTCCCTTTATAGTCTATACAAAATGACTTCTCACATTGCTCAAAGCAGGGAGAAGTCTGGTCACTTTTGGGAGACTTCTTCTCCCATCTCTCCCTGTAGTGAGAGCCCTGGTTTGATAAATGTCATATTACATTATAAGTGTGCACAATATTTACGATATACGTCAAGAATTGGCTTTCAGACATAAGCAGTCGAAATAATTTCCAAACAAGTCTGGTACTTAGCCAAGCATACTGTCATTCCCCATGGGCTCAAGCATGCTGCCATTCCTGATGGGCTCTTGATTCAGACAAAGTACCTGAGAGAGACAGAATTGTTCAATTGAACACCCATCTAGTTCAATCTTTAAACGCTACAATACTTGAATACCTTATCATGATCTTCACTATTTTGGACCAAGAAACATATTCTGAGAAATTATTGTTCTCATAATGCTGTTTGTTTACAATTGTAGGTCAAGAAACTTAGTAAAAGGTGTTCGCAGATCTCGCAGTCGTAGCCCTCCTAGCTGGTCTAAACGGAGCCGCTCTCGATCTCGCAGCCATTCCAGGTCGTTAAAACGCCGATTGACTCCACCTGCCAGTCCTACTAGAACATCTTCACATCGGTCTAGTGGCAAGGTCAAATATGCCTCCACATCTTTGGCAGCTGAACTGAGTAAACATAGGAAAGCACGTGAAATGCGTGATGCTCAAATTGCAGCCAAGCTGCGCAAGTCTGGTGAAAAAGAACTTAAGAAAGAAATAAAGATCAAAAAAGAAAGAACTCCAGAGATTAAAAATTTAGAACCTATACGTAAAGAACCTGAATATTCTAGAAAAGAAAGACTATTGGATGCCCGGGAAGCAAACATTGTAGTAAAAGTGGAAAATGTGCAACACAATCACGGTTCATTATCAGAAAATAGACAGTCAGAAACTGTCCATTCTCCAAAAAGACAAAAGTCTGTAGAAAGGATACATGAAATAGAACCTGTTCCAGTGAAATTTGAGAGAAATAACGCAATATCAGATCTAGTTATGCCAATGAAAGACTCTCCAGGGTTATATGAGAATGTGAGTGACGTGGAGCCTAGTCCAGCCCAAAGGTAAACACAAACTTTCTCACTGTTCACACTGTACACACTTTTTAACTAATTGACAAAAAGAAACTATAGGATGTACTAGTAGTCTTGCTTATTTGACGTGGGTTTTTATTAATTTTGTGATATTAAACATCAAATGGATAACACTACATAACCTTTACTTTTTAAGATCAATTTATAATATCACTGGTCATGTTTTTGCAGTGTCCAACACAAGCCTACCCCACCACCACCAACGAAGCACCGAATAACAGATCTGCCTATGCCACCTGCAGTTGATTATCCCAAGTCTAAGCCAAGGTAACGGGTCAATGTTATACTTGGATTCTTTTGGACTTTTCCATGGACGTTTAAAAATAAACAGTATGCTGTACCAGAAATAAAGACTTGGAATTTAGTCTAATAGTCACCCAGATTGGGTACAAAACTTGCCTGAGTAAGTCTCATTTTCATAGAATCAACCAATCAGAAAAATACAATGTGTACCAATGTGCGCGGGCTGACCTGTGTATATGATGGTTGCATTGTGACATAAGCTGCGCCGAGACTGAAGTGCATATAAGGTTTATAATGGAACATAATAGTCTCCCCCTTCCACTTAATGAATAGATCTTCTCATTAAGTTGTCATTGATTTATTGTGTACATACTTTGCTATGATATAAATATCTGTAAGAAATTGTTTAGAATGTCTCTCATATTAAATTGTGATGATTCTGTAAGTTACATTTTAGATGTCTTGATTTCAATGTATATGGCATGGAACTTTTAAATAATATGTTTAATTTACCTGTATGTTAATGAGCATTTACAAAATGAATTGGTCTAGAGCAGCACATCCGTCCAACAAATTTAATTTGGTAAATGCTCTTTAATAAACATGCAATGACATAGTGGTTGAAATTATATTTTTTTAAGCAACTAACTGGCTAAATAATTCAATAATGTGTAAGTACTGATTTCTATTTATAATCTAAACACTTTGAAAAAATGCTGGACAAAATATAAATTCTACAACTAACTGGTGTTTTATTTTATTTTTTCAGGGAGCATCGACAGCTGAGTCCCCAGAGACAGCGCCGAATCACCGACCTGCCGATGCCTCCCATGATAGATGAGCCTGATGCAGAATATGAGAACTCTCCTATGGAAGAACATGATCAGGATGGTGAGAAAAAAGAAGGCAAACCAAAGCGACCAAAGTAAGTTATTCAGGGAATTCACTATTTGCTGAATTTCAAGGGTTGTTTGATTATGTTTGGGGGATTGTGCTGATTCATAGTTGAAATACCCCAAATTTAAAGAAAAAATGACCCTTTTACTTAAATCATTGTGATCAAAATCAGACTTTTTGGCAATTCAAGAGTTTAATGGTCATCTCTAGGATCATGCGCAATCCTTCTTTTTCATATATCACACTATGTCCATTCTAGACCCATCTATAGGTAGCTCAGAAGACCTCGGTCCAATTATTTTATGTTGATCACTTTCACCTCTGAAAACTTGAAGTGAAAAGATGGTATTTTCTTTAAGAGAGAATTGTGTTAGTGCTAATGAAATGTTGCAACAGAATTAGGAAAAGTTTTAAATTCCACTTTCAAAACATACCTATTGTGTTAATTGCATTTAAGTGCATTAAACATTTATTTGACCCATGAAAATAAATTAAAAGTTCACATAGTTAAAAAAGTTAAATGTCACTTAAAATGGCATATGACTGGCCAAAATCTGGTCATTGACAATTCATATGACCTCTGGTTATCAAAAACTTTTGAAATTCCTTATTTGTAAAAAAAAAATTTGGGCAGGGTTCGACGTTAACTTTTTCATTAACTGGACCAGTGGTCCAGTTACTTTGAAAATCTACTAGACCTGACCTAACATGAACTAGACCAACATGTAAACGTTACTACAACACTGAAAATGTACGCCGAGTTGTTGAAAGGGCGCAGCACTGATATATGTACAGAAGTTAAATATGCATATACACCATGAACAAACAAAATAATTAATCAATATTAGAAACAGTGACTATCATATAAAATCGCTTCAACTCTGAACTGTCAATCCTGATTTATTGTTAACAACACTGAACTTAAAAAATGTCACTTGCCAGGTATGAGTTACACATAGAAATCTACTGGGTTACAGTTACACATCAGTCAGGACGTCTTGCCCTTTGTCCCCATGCCACCATAGTTCAAGGGCTTGATGGGCATTGTATGAATGAATAGGTGGGCCTTCAATGACCAAAACTAAAAAGATTGTTCATATTTGACATTTTACAACCGGAAACAGTCCGATGTCATATTACTTGGGATTCCAACAATTTATTTATAGAATAGAAACTGTCGGGAGTATGTATGCAGCATTTGTTTTAAGTAGGTTTTACAAGTTTCAAGTTTATTGGCAATACTCGGCAAATCATGCCTTTGGCCATTTACATTATTACATTTGGCAGAGACACAAGCATAATTACAAGCATAAAGCATAATTACAATTATTTACAATAATAACGTTAAATCATTGTGTACCGGATCATAGGAACGCATAAATAAACATAAAATACGCAGATGGTATGAATGATTATCATAACAACATCGTCAAACCGTGAAACTATGCCTCGATGTGACATAGAAAATGCCCGTATGTATATGTTATTGTCCATTAGTTTCATTGTTGGTCAATGAAATAAATAGACTATGACGTATACATACGGGCATTTTATATGTTTTATTTTTGATAACACAGCCTCGATCTGGATACATAAGCAATTCAGTTGAACGCATGTCAAGATTGTTTAAAAATAGCAACGGCGAAGTTCCCAGTTACTGAATTGAAATTGAATCGGCAAATATTGTCAGACATTTACCGTAATTTTGCTTGTGAAACTTAATTATACCGGATATTTTGGCGGATTTTGACAATTTTGCAACACGACCACTCGGTCCAGCTAGCCTAGAACTTGACAAGACCGAACCGTCGATTCACTAGTAAATGTCGTTCGGTCGGGCCTTAATGTCGAACCCTGTTGGGATGCATTTATTTTTTTTGGCATGAAGTTCTGTGGCATTTAGTTTCACATCATTTTCATGTGTTTGTCACTTCTTGGTTTTCAATTTTATTTTTGAAGTTTCCTTTTGTTCTACATTGCTTGCAGGTTCTAAATGCATAAATGGACAGATTGCGCCCAAAATACTAGAAAATTATTACAGCATAAATAATAATGAGTTTGCAGTATTTCAGATTACCTTATAAAACTCCTGTTATTCATTGCAGCGCATGATATATTATATTGATTTAAACACAACATAGTTAATAATTTTTCATTCATTTCTAAGGTTTCAGAGCAAGTGTTTGTCAGTCATATAATATTGCATGAAATCTGACTTTCTACTGGGCTTTTTAACCAGGTTTTCTAAGGGCCAGGTTTTCCTTAGAAAGCCCTTGTTATTAGATTGGGGTATGTTTTTGAGCAGGCAGGCTTTTAACATTTCATTAAGTTTTTTGTTAAGTTCATTTTTTAGCTCACCTGTCACGTAGTGACAAGGTGAGCTTTTGTGACCGCCTGATGTCCGTCGTCCGTCGTGCGTCGTCAACAATTGCTTCAATCGACTTCTTCTCTGAAACGGCTTGGCCAATTTTGATGAAACTTGCCACAGATGTTCCTTGCATGAAGCTCTTCCAAAGTTGTTCAAAGAAATCAATTCCATGCAGAACTCTGGTTGCCATGGCAACCGAAAGGAAAAACTTTAAAAATCTTCTTGTCTGAAACCACAAGGCCTAGAGCTTAGATATTTGGCATTTAGCATCCTCTAGTGGAGCTCTACAAAGATTGTTCAAATTATTTCCCTAGGGTCAAAATTGGCCCCGCCACAGGGGTCACTTCATTTTACATAGACTTATATAGGAAAAACTTTAAAAATCTTCTTGTCTGAAACCACAAGGCCTAGAGCTTAGATATTTGGCCTTTAGCACCCTCTAGCGGAACTCTACAAAGATTGTTCAAATTATTTCCCTGGGGTCAAAATTGGCCCCGCCCCAGGGGTCACTTCATTTTACATAGACTTGTATAGGAAAAACTTTAAAAATCTTCTTGTCTGAAACCACAAGGCCTAGAGCTTAGATATTTGGCATTTAGCATCCTCTAGTGGAGCTCTACAAAGATTGTTCAAATTATTTCCCTAGGGTCAAAATTGGCCCCGCCCCAGGGGTCACTTCATTTTACATAGACTTATATAGGAAAAACTTTAAAAATCTTCTTGTCTGAAACCACAAGGCCTAGAGCTTAGATATTTGGCATTTAGCACCCTCTAGTGGAACTCTACAAAGATTGTTCAAATGATTTCCCTGGGGTCAAAATTGGCCCCGCCCCAGGGGTCACTTCATTTTACATAGACTTATATAGGAAAAACTTTAAAAATCTTCTTGTCTGAAACCACAAGGCCTAGAGCTTAGATATTTGGCATTTAGCATCCTCTAGTGGAACTCTACAAAGATTGTTCAAATTATTTCCCTAGGGTCAAAATTGGCCCCGCCCCAGGGGTCACTTCATTTTACATAGACTTATATAGGAAAAACTTTAAAAATCTTCTTGTCTGAAACCACAAGGCCTAGAGCTTAGATATTTGGCATTTAGCATCCTCTAGTGGAACTCTACAAAGATTGTTCAAATTATTTCCCTGGGGTCTAAATTGGCCCCGCCCCAGGGGTCACTTCATTTGACATAGACTTATATAGGAAACGCTTTAAAAATCTTCTTGTCTGAAACCACATGGCCTAGAGCTTAGATATTTGGCATTAAGCATCCTCTTGTGAAACTCTACAAAGAT
Organism: Corbicula japonica; assembly: GCA_038501625.1. Lineage (NCBI taxonomy): Eukaryota > Metazoa > Mollusca > Bivalvia > Venerida > Cyrenidae > Corbicula > Corbicula japonica. The sequence continues at coordinate 1,783,526 of JAZAYU010000080.1, forward strand.
TGTTCAAATTATTTCCCTGGGGTCTAAAGTGGCCCCGCCCCAGGGGTCACTTCATTTGATATAGACTTATATAAGAAAAACTTTTAAAATCTTCTTGTCTGAAACCACAAGGCCTAGAGCTTAGATATTTGGCATTAAGCATCCTCTTGTGAAACTCTACAAAGATTGTTCAAATTATTTCCCAGGGGTCTAAATTGGCCCCGCCCCAGGGGTCACTTCATTTGATATAGACTTGTATAGGAAAAACTTTTAAAATCTTCTTGTCTGAAACCACAAGGCCTAGAGCTTAGATATATGGCATTTAGCATCCTCTAGTGGAACTCTACAAAGATTGTTCAAATTATTTCCCAGGGGTCTAAATTGGCCCCGCCCCAGGGGTCACTTCATTTTATATAGACTTGTTTAGGAAAAACTTTTAAAATCTTCTTTTCTGAAACCACAAGGCCTAGAGCTTAGATATTTGGCATTAAGCATCCTCTTATGAAACTCTACAAAGATTGTTCAAATTATTTCCCAGGGGTCTAAATTGGCCTAGCCCCAGGGGTCACTTCATTTTATATATACTTGTATAGGAAAAACTTTAAAAATCTTCTTGTCTGAAACCACAAGGCCTAGAGCTTAGATATTTGGCATTTAGCACCCTCTATTGGAAATCTTCAAAGATTGTTCAAATGAATTCCCTGTGGTCAAAATTGGCCCCGTCCCAGGGTTCACTTTATTTTATATAGACTGATATAGGAAAAACTTTAAAAATCTTCTTGTCTGAAACCACAAGCTGAGAGTACTTTTGTACTCAGGTGAGCGATATTAGGGCCATCATGGCCCTCTTGTTTACAGTAACTATTCAAGATAGAGCTTTCAAACGTGACATAGTTGTCTGACATCACAATAGCGATTATCAGGACAAGTTTCGTAACTCTTGACTGTACTTTGTCATAATTATGTCCCTTGATAAACCCCTCTTCTTCAAGGAGCTTTTACATGGATTTTAAATTTTTTTTATTTAAATTATATTTCAAAACCTTAAATAAGCATTCAACTCTTGAACTATTAAAACATTACAGTTGTGAAATTCATCACTCAGTGACAAGCAACATGCAGTATGTCCAGAAAACAGTCATTAAACCTAAGATAGTCCACTAACACTGGTTGAATGTTTTACAGGCTGTGTCATCAGAGACGTTTAAATGAGAAGATAAAGGGAGCATGGGGCGAGCGTTGTGTTGACCTCTTTGATATTATTGAGATTATTGGTGAAGGAACTTATGGACAGGTCTACAAAGCTAAAGACAGTCTAACAGGTAACAGTCAGTCTTTTAACACTATTCCATATGCATGTGTTTTTACGCATGTGCGACCAGTGTAGATCCAGATCAGCCTGCACATTCATGCCGTCTAATCTGGATCTGCACTGATTGCATCTTGATTGGAAATAACCTAATGAATCTAAAAGCCAACACTGTAGATCCTGATCAGACGGGTCAGATGTGCCAGCAGATCTGGAACTTTACTGTTTTGCCCATATGCAATTAAGATGTATCTATGAAGTAAATGGTGAAAGGGAGATGTGCAGGGTTGAGCAGGTGTAATAGGTAAAATCGTAAACAGATCGATCTATGTAACACTTACGTGTACTTTCACTAAACTCTACATTTCAAACCCTCCAGGAGGAAGTTTTCGGTTAATTTTACCATTTTACCGGACATGAAAACAATCCGCTGAAGAAATCCCTATACAAAAATACATTCTATATTTAGCGATCATTATATATTTAGCTCATCGCTGAGCTTACTATTTGTGGTGGCCCAGGCATTTTGAAACAAATGGCGATGTCAATAGTCGGCAAGGTATACCAAATGCGTATTTTGGTTGAAGTGATCACGTGACAAATCCCAAAAACCACCGCGGCTTTACGCAGGAAATACAAAAATAGCTAACCTATGCGCGTCGCATAGGATAGGAAACACCATTTATATATCTTTTTTATAAAATATTGGTTTGAAATATTTCGGGTGTAAATCAATATTTGAGCATCAAATAATGATATTCAACTGATTAATAACCCTTTTCGCAAATCTGTTCCATTCATCAATCCTGCACATCTCCCTTTAAGATCTTGTCATGGCATCACAGGACCAGGGTTTACAATCAGAAGTAAAAGTCTATAATGATATAAGAAATTATATTGATCTGTTCAAGTTTAGAAGACTCCTGATGTGCGGATAGTGCAACATAAAAACATCTCAGTTTTTAAACAAGGTAGGATTGGAGGTCAGTTAGGCCTCAAGTTTACATGTCCGGCAGGCCTTGAGGTGCTACATCTTCGAGAATGGCATTGTTTTATAAAACTGTCGGCCCTTAACACAATAAATTGATGTAACTGACAGCCAGTTCATCTAGTGGTACACTTGTACTGACAGTGTTCCATATTCCAGTTAATTTGGGCAAATTTACAAATTCAAATCTTGATTTTAAATTGAACTAGGATTAATGGTGTTTTGTGTGTAAATTTTGAGATTTCAGTGAAGACCCAGATAGCCTACACAGTCTGATCAGGGTCTACTTTGTTGCCATTCAGTCAAAGAAGCATTCTTAATTCATTTCAGATCGTTAATGTCCACAATGTAATCAGGTCTAAATTTATCGCTGTCAATAAGCACCATTTTCTCATGGGTCATCACCTATTTTAAGCATATTTCCAGTAGAAGAAAATACTTTGCAGGTGAACTAGTGGCCTTGAAGAAAGTTCGCTTGGAGAATGAGAAGGAAGGCTTCCCGATCACTGCAGTAAGAGAGATCAAGATTCTAAGACAGTTGAACCATTCCAGCATTGTTAATCTGAAAGAGATTGTCACAGACAAGCAGGATGCTGTTGACTTCAGAAAAGACAGAGGTAAGATTTGCTATCTGTTTAGTTTTTGGATGGCTACATATCTGATAGGTTTTCTTCTAAGGAGGGAAACACAAGAACCCTTTACTCCACATATATGCATTTTAACACCCATGCCATGTGATTTGGATCTGCACTGGTCTCATCTTGAAAAGAAATAACCTAATGAATCTAAAAGCAAATGTTTGTTTCAGAGAAGTTCCAAGGGTTATTTCACTTGCAGATATCAGGAGTTCTTATGAGTGGTGTAGCGAGTGTCAGTTTCGTTATTCACTTGGTATAAAAAAAACATATTTCACTGAAGCAAATCCAATATTTAATGTAAGAGTCAAAGAATTGGGTTAAATATTCACAACTACCTGATTGAAACGAATGGCCGTCTTGTTCTATAAGGTGGTCATAAAAAATATCAGGAATATCACCATGTCTTGTAGCCTACTAGGATAATACTCTCACAATTATCCATTAGGGCCTGAGACTACAATGTTATTTCTTAAACTGCTCTGACTTGCAGGAATTTCATACTTGTATATTTTTAGCTCGACTATTCCAAGAATATGTCGAGCTATTGTACTCACTTGGGCGTCGGCGTCCCGCTTTGGTTAAAGTTTACGTGCAACCTACCTATATCTTAAAAACTACTATAGCTACAGCTTTTAAACTTGGCACACTTGTTCGTCATAATGTCCCGAGTGTGTATGCCAAGAACCATAACTCTAACTTTCATTTTGATCAAATTATGGCCCTTTTTTGACTTAGAATTTCAGGTTAAAGTTTGCGTGCAAGCTACTGTACAAACTCATAACTTCAATACTACTTATACTACAGCTTTAAAACTTGGCACACTTGTTCATCATCATGTCCCGAGTGTGTATACCAAGAACCATAACTCTTACTTTCATTTTGATCAAATTATGGCCCTTTTTCGACTTAGAATTTCAGGTTAAAGTTTGCATGCAAGCTACTATACAAACTAATAACTTCAATACTACTTATACTACAGCTTTGAAACTTTCAACACTTGTTCATCATCATATCCCAAGTGTGTATGCCAAGAACCATAACTCTAACTTTCATTTTTATCAAATTATGCCCCTTTTTCGACTTAGAATTTCAGGTTAAAGTTTGCGTGCAAGCTACTGTACAAACCCATAACTTCCATACTACTTATACTACAGCTTTGAAACTTTCAACACTTGTTCATCATCATATTTGAAGTTTGTATGCCAAGAACCATAACTCTAACTTCCATTTTTTTTCAAATTATGGCCCTTTATCGACTTAGAATTTCAGGTTAAAGTTTGCGTGCAAGCTAGTTACTTTCATACTTCTTGTACTACAACTTTGAAACTTAAGACACTTGTTAACCATCATGACCCTGACTATTTCTACCAAGAACCATAACTCTTTCTTTCATTTTTAATCAAATTATTGCCCTTTTTCAATTTAGAATTTCAGGTTAAAGTTTGCGTGCAAGCTAGTTACTTTCATACTTCTTGTACTATAGCTTTGAGACTTAAGACACTTGTTTACCATCATGACCCTGACTGTATGCCATGAACCATAACTCTTTCTTTCATTTTTGATCAAATTAAGGTCCTTTTTCGACTTAGAATTTCAGGTTAAAGTTTGCGTGCAAGCTAGTTACTTTCATACTTCTTGTACTATAGCTTTGAAACTTATTCACCATCATGACCCTGACTATGTATGCCAAGAACCATAACTCTCTGATTTTTTTCAAATTACTGCCCTTTTTAGACTTAAAAATTAAGGTTTAAAACTTTGTATACCTTTATTTTATCTTACATCGGGTTTATTTTCAAAGGCCCATAACTCATCCTTGCTTTTTTATATTTGATTTTTGCCCCTTTTCACTTGAAATTAGAATTAAGACTTATACATAATTGTTAATAATAAGTTTCAATGTTAGTGTTTTTCATATGTAATGCTATATAAAAGGTGTAAAACATATGTCCTTAACATACTTTGGTTGAAAGTGTTGAGTAATTGTGGGGTATGTGGTTGCATAGACTATACTATACCATACCATACCATACCATACCATACCATACCATACCATACCATACCAAACCATACCATACCATTCCATACCATACCATACCATACCATACCACTGTACTGTACTGTACCACCACCACCTCCACATACCAACACCACCACCTCCACATACCAACACCACCACCACCAACAACAACAACAACAACACCAACAAAACCACCAACAACAACAACACCACCAACAACACCAACAACAACACCACCACCACTAACAACAACAACACCACCACCACCAACAACACCATCACCACCACCAACAACACCACCACCAACAACAACACCACCACCATTAACAACACCAACACCACAACCAGCAACAACTACAGCACCACCATTAACAACAACACCACCAACAACAACACCACCAACAACAACAACATCAACACCACCAACAACACAAACACAAACAACAACACCACCACCAACAACAACAACACCACTAACAACAACAACAACACCATCACCACCACCAACAACACCACCACAACCAACAACACCACCACCATTAATAACAACACCACCAACAACAACACAACCTCCAACAACAACAACACCAACACAAACAACTACACCGCCATCACCAACAACAACACCATCAACAACAACAACAGCAACATCACCACCAACACCACCAACAACACCACCACCACCAACAACAACAACAACACCACCAACAACAACAACATCATCACCACCACCAACAACACCACCACCAACAACAACAACACCACTACCAACAACAACAACACCACCACCACTAACAACACCACCAACAACAACATCAACACCACCAACACCAGCACCAACAACAACACCACCACCACCAGCAACACCAACACCACCACCAACAACAACACCAACAACATCAACACCAACAACAACATCAACACCACCACCACCAACAGCAACAACAACAACAACCAACACCACCACCACCACCACCAGCAACAACACTACCACCACCACCAACAACAACACCAACACTGCCAACACCAACAACACCACCACCAACAACAACACCAACAACAGCAACAACACCACCACCAACAACAACAACACCACCACCAACAACAGCAACCAGCATACTATACTGTACTTCACCACGCCACACCACTATAGGTGGGCAAAGATAGTGGGTTGATGGGTGTGGGATCAGGGGTTTATGGGCTGGGTTGTGTAAACCCTAAAAAAAATCTACAAGAATAAATTAAGTGTAATTTATTGATTTCCTAACTTGGATTAAGAAACTTTTGTTCATGTGTGTTTGTTGGTGGTGTCATAAACTCCTGAATCACTCCCCAGTTTAAATGAAGCCCAGTTACAAAGTGCTTAATAATTCTGACTTTACGAATAGTCGAGCGTGCAGTCGTTTCCGACTGGCTCTTGTTATACATATACTGTGTTTTTAGAAATTTATTGACATTTTGCGGCTGGAAAAAAGGTTAGAATCCCTGTACATTACTGGTATGATCAGTCAGTGTTGATATGAATCACGAGGGTTGTTGAGTATGATACATATTTCTGTGTAAATATTGACTGCAGACATCCCGAAAGTTGCCAGACCGAAGGACCTGTCTGGTAAAATTTGAGCCGGTCAGACTAGATTTCTTATGTTATCAGACCGAATGTCAGACAAAAAATTGAACTCCTTATACAGTAAAAACTCCCTAAACCGGATCCTCTATAATCCGGAATCCTCCCAAAACCGCATAATTTTTACGGTCCCGATTTTTTTCCTTCTTATTTTATAGAAAAGAAAACCTCTGAAAACCGGAACCTCCGAATTCCGGAAACCGGCCTTATTTTTACGATTTTATTTGTTATTTGCTCTTTAAAAAACCTCTAACAACCGGAATTTTGAATATTGTCATCGAATGTGACGAACTCGGGCTGTCATGTCAAAGGCTTGTGTATTGTCAAGTGTGTCAAATATCTGCAAGATAATCCGTTGTTTTCCTTTAGAGGCGGGCATATTATTTAATAGGCGTGAAAATTACAAGGGTTAATAACTGGGACATGTAATTGTTGTGTAAACAAATACCGAGTTGAGAAGACGATGATTATGTAATTGTCTGTTTAATTTATTGTTTGAAACACCCGTGACTGTCTTTCTTTTGTAATTAATGTTGCAATTTCGCCAAATCGGTCGATCAGTCAGTGATTTCACAGAGGGCTGTGAAAAACATGCTTACGATTCCATAACATGTAGTTTGAATACATACATGTTCGCATATGTAATCAATTGAGTTTGTTGAAAAAATATGTTTTTATGAGAAAATGAATTAAAATGTTGGATAAAATTAATTTTGTTATTTTTATTCTCTAAAATATGTCAAATGTTGCAAAGCAACCAACATTCAATTTAGACTAAGAAAAGGCGTTATAACACACTAATTAGAACAACACTTGTCAAATATGGTGATAAAGGTGAAATCCTCTATAAACCAGAATCCTCTCTAAACCGGACTTTTTCTCCAGTCCCGATGACCACCGGTTTAGGGAGTTTTTACTGTACTTGCAAATAGCCTTATAACATGTTTAGGTCTGACAGAATTTGTTTCGGTCAGACAGATTTTCACTTCTGATCGGACCAAATGTCTGACACATATTTTCAACTTTCGGGAGGTCTGTTGAGTTGAGCCGAACCTGTTCCTTGGTGGCATGAAGTGTAATTTGCATTTCCATTACTGCCCATAGCCTCGATCGAACTGTTGGGTGTTCATGATTCAACTAGCATTTTAACTGTTAAAATTATCGTAATTTTTAAAGAGGATGTTTTTAAACTTTCTGGTCATGGAGGAAATGAGTTTTGGTTTATAATGCTTCATAATTAATGGTGGTATAAGACTGTAAATTAGATATACTTAGATATACATTTGAAAATCAATGTGTTGCCTCAAAAAGATTTTACAAGGATTTATAAATTTTTTTCCTCTATAGGACAATGAATTATTCCACATCCAAGTATGTTTTTTTTAAATCATGAACCTGATGGAAACGAGTGGCTGCCTTGTTTTGTAAGGTGGTCACAAAATATATCAGGAATATAAAAATGTCTTTTTGTCATTTATTGGATAACTATCCATTTGGCTTGAGACTACAATATAATTTTATCAAATGGTGTTACAGTGTTAATAGTGTAGTGATGCTATTAAAAGTTTAAGAGCATTAATTATGCCCCCCTCCCCTTCGAAGAAGTGGGTGTATATTGCTTTGAACATGTTGATCAGTTCGTCTGTCCGTAACCAACCTTGTCCAATCAATAAGTAGACAACGATTTGACATACAGTCCTCATATTTGGTAGGGAGGTTAGTCATCACAAGTAAATTACCCCTATTGGTTTTGAGGTCAGTAGGTCGAAGGTCAAGGTCACAGTGACCTTCAAAAAATATTGACAGATTACTATCAAATTGGCTTTGGGGGCATACATGTTTTACAAACATTTCTGTTTAAACTTGCTGTGCTTTATGATTCTCTTCAAGAGTCAGTTTGGTTGTTGGGTGAGAAATGTAATTTTTGTAAAAGAGGCCGATTCAGAATGCTAGCAGTTGGTCAGTTGGGCTGACACTACAAAGAAGTAGGTGAGGCTTTATGGGAACATGTTTACACATACTGTGTAAGTAAGTACCTAGTACTCCGTCATTTAACCATTTACTTGATGTGGTATTGCTGTTATACATGGCAAACAGTGTAGATCCAGATAAGCCGGTACATCCGTGCAGTCTGATCAGATCTATACTGTTAGCTTTTATATTATTAAATATATTATTTCTGACAAAGAATTGAACAGTGTAGATCCAGATCAGATGGCATATATGTGCCTGCTGATTTGGATCTACACTGGTTCCACATGCCATAAAACCCATATAAATGGAGTAAAGGATTAGTTACACAACTATCAATGCTCCTTAATAAAATCAGCTTTAAGAGAAACAATAGGTACATGTAAGGACCTGCTGTAAAAACCAGTATTATCTAGTGTGTTGTAGGGGGAGATACAGAATACCATAAGTCAGCCAGAGTTAGGCTGTGCTTTCTTTCTGACTCCCTAGAGCAATAGACAGGGCCATCTGGGAACATGTCTAGCTGTGACAATGTTCTTCGTTCCTCCCTGTACATTCTTGCAAAGTTTAACATGCATTCTGACTACTCATTTAATATACTCCAAATATTCTTTGTGATCAAAATTACATGTAACTATGTTTGGCAAAAACTGTTATATAGTGTTATTAGACGAGCGAATAGTTTTGATTTTTTATCAAAAGCCTGTGTTTATGTTACAGATGAATGACCTTTGAAAATAAAGCCTGTGTTGTATGTTACAGGTGCATTGACCTTTGAAAATAAAGCCTGTGTTGTATGTTACAGGTGCATTGACCTTTGAAAATAAAGCCTGTGTTGTATGTTACAGGTGCATTGACCTTTGAAAATAAAGCCTGTGTTGTATGTTACAGGTGCATTGACCTTTGAAAATAAAGCCTGTGTTGTATGTGACAGATGCATTGACCTTTGAAATACAGCCTGTGTTGTATGTTACAGGTGCATTGACCTTTGAAAATAAAGCCTGTGTTGTATGTTACAGATGCATTGACCTTTGAAAATAAAGCCTGTGTTGTATGTTACAAATGCATTGACCTTTGAAAATAAAGTCTGTGTTGTATGTTACAGGTGCATTTTACCTGGTGTTTGAATACATGGACCATGATCTGATGGGAATACTGGAGTCTGGTCTCGTCAACTTCAGTGAGATCCACATCGCATCATTTATGAAACAGTTACTTCAAGGACTGGAATATTGTCACAATAAGAACTTCCTGCACAGAGACATCAAGTGTTCCAATATACTTCTCAATAACAAGTAAGTCAGTCCTTTGCCCAAGTTCATAAAACTAAATCTGAAGACCAGTCTCAAATCTCAAGCATCTGATTGGCTGAAATGGCAACTGGTTGCCATTTCAGCCAATCAGTTGCTTGAGATTTGAGACTGGTCTCCAATTTTAGTTTTATGATCTTGGGCCATCATTTCTCATAAATATGACAAGATATGCAAAGATTTTTATGGGAAAGTCTTCTGTCTTTTAACTTCAGGAATCAAACTGAGACTGCAATATTTTTGTATTTAAACCCGTGTTCTATGTTTAGCGGTTTTCAGTTCCTTAACATCAGTTTCTCTCAAAATGTAGAGGCACCTGTATAGATCATTACCAGTTGTGTTTTGATAAATAACAGGTAGTTGAGAGATTTTGAGCAAACTTCCTTTTTAAGCTTAATAGATTCAGTAAAACTTTGCTCCTTGCAATTGTGTCTTACAAGTGTTAATAAAGAATTTTTGAAAAATGTTTAGCTTGGCACAAGATCATAAAACTAAAACTGGAAAAATTTTGAAAACTGTTTAGCTGGGCACAATATCAAAAACTAAAACTGGAAGAATCTTGAAAACTGTTTAGCTGGACACAATATCATTAAACTAAAACTGGAAAAATTTTGAAAACTGTTTAGCTGGGCACAGTATCATAAAACTAAAACTGGAAGAATGTTGGAAACTGTTTAGCTGGGCACAATATCATTAAACTAAAACTGGAAAAATTTTGAAAACTGTTGAGCTGGGCACAAGATCATAAAACTAAAACTGGAGACTAGTCTCCAACCAATCAGAGGCTTGGGATTTTTATTGGTTTCGCTCTCTTATTTCCATGGGTGAAAGTTTTCAGGATTAATCCTGAATTCAGGATTCTGTGTGTCTAAAAATGGTTGATTTACTTTAATTTTCCTATATGAATTGACAAATTTTCAGGATTTTCAGAATTTCTTACTTTCACCCATGTAATTTCAGTTTTATGATCTTGGGAAATGTTATTTCATTCTGACTTGGTGTTTGAAAAAGTAATTTTGATAACTTGTGAGCAACAGAAAATATAATGAATTACATCATGTATTTCAGAGGACAAATCAAGCTCGGCGACTGGGGTTTGGCTCGGTTGTATGATGCAGAGGACAAGGAGAGATTGTATACAAACAAGGTGATAACACTGTGGTACCGACCGCCCGAACTCTTACTTGGGGAGGAGCGATATGGTCCTTCTATAGACATCTGGAGTATAGGGTGAGATATTCATTCTTCTAAGGGCCCAAGATCACAAAACTGAGATTGGAGACCAGTCTTAAATCTCTAGCATGTGATTGGCTGAAGTGGTTGTCATTTCAGCCGATCAGATTCTTGAGATTTGAGACTGGTCTCCAGTTTTAGTTTATGATCTTTGGCAAAGGTTCTTATATCTTATTTATGTAAATAGTGGCAGAAATGTTATGTGGGTAGACTTGTGGACTACCGGTATTAAAAAGTGGGTCTGGAGCAGTGTATGATTTCTGGAAGTCATGAAATTCTCTATTATTCAATGAAGATTTCAAAGATGCTGAAGTTTTAGGTTTTGCTGATCATAACTTCATTGTGTATTCTACAGTAACTTCTGGTTTGTTAACACATGGGCAGTGTGTTTTAATACAGAATAGTGGTGAAACCTCCCGCTTTATGGAATAGTGAAATTGTAAAACAAAAATGTGGGTCTACTAATAATTCTTTGAAACATTAATAAGTTTGCCGTTTGTTGACAAAGTTGTCAGTACACTGCAACTCCGTTATATCGCGATCCGTTATATCGCGATATCCAATATATCGCGCTTGGTCCGTGGATCCCATTTTTTTACATTTACAATGTATATGTTTGTTCATTCTTTGTGGGTGGTAAAAAAGATCAAATGATTAAATGAACGTTGGCGACAAATTCACGAAACACACGCTTTTTCCGTGTCGTATTACGTCATTATCGCCGAAGGCTGTTTATTACATTTTGTATGCAGGGATTTAAGAGGCGATGTAGACGTTAACCAGCAGATACAATTTAACATGAAACGTACGAAAATAGATTAAAGTTTTTTTTTACAATTCTGCTGCATCTGATTCGACATGAAACCCCATTTGTGACGAACAATGGTTGCGAAAAACACCAAGCTAATACGGTACTGGCAGAATTTCGTTCACGAGACAAACCGCAAATTAGCGACAATTAATGCAAGTTGCTAACCATAATAGGCATGAGCAGGAAACGTCAAAACAGTTTGTTGTTTTGACATTACCTGCTCATCGACATATCAAGCTGGTAAACGACGGACGACGACGAACTAACATCGCAAACCATGACCGACCAACAGATCGTCCATCAGTTGAAAGTACCGAAAACAATAATTCCACCGTTGGAAATTGATGACGGTGATCATTGTTTTGTCCATTTATTAATTTATTTTTATTTAAAATAAAACTTAATAAATTATATTAAAAAGTTGTTTTAAAAACATTTGTCCAGCACAGAACGTACTCCCTGATGTACCGTAGATTTCACGGCGTGTTAATTACGCAACACTGCGATATACATGCATCTGACAGCAAAAACAAATGAATTCTCCTTGTTTTAGCGCGATTATTTACTTATATTGCGCTCCGTTTATATCACGGTTGGCGGGCTTGGACCCCGAGGTCCACGATATAATGGAGTTGCAGTGTATTGCTGTCTGTTTGATGTTTTGAAGGCTTTTAAGGTTTTGGATCGGGATGTTTTGAATGCTTTTATTAGCTCACCTGAGCACGAAGTGCTCATGGTGAGCTTTTGTGATCGCCTGATGTCCGTCGTCCGTCGTCCGTGCGTGCGTGCGTCCGTGCGTCGTCAACTTTTTCTTCAAACGACTTCTTCTACTGAACTCCTGGGCCAATCTTGCTGAAACTTGGCAGGAATGTTACTTGCATGAAGCTTTACCAAAATTGTTCAAATGGTTCCGGTCCATTGCCTATCTAGGTCACAGAGGATAAAAATAGATTTTGAACATAAAATTTTTAAAAATCTTCTTCTCTGAAACCGCAAGGCCTAGAACTTTGATATTTGTTGTGTAGCATCACCTAGTGGTCCTCTACCAAGATTGTTCAAATTATAGCCCTGGGGTCAAAATTGGCCCCGCCCCAGGGGTCACTTCATTTTACATAGACTTATATAGGAAAAACTTTAAAAATCTTCTTCTCTGAAACCACAAGGCCTAGAGCTTAGATATTTGGCATTTAGCATCCTCTAGTGGATCTCTACAAAGTTTGTTCAAATTATTTCCATGGGGTCAAAATTGGCCCCGCCCCAGGGGTCACTTCATTTTGCATAGACTTCTATATTAAGAAAAACTTTAAAAGTCTTCTTGTCTGAAACCACAAGGCCTAGAGCTTAGATATTTGGCATTTAGCATCCTCTAGTGGAACTCTACAAAGTTTGTTCAAATTATTTCCCTGGGGTCAAAATTGGCCCCGCCCCAGGGGTCACTTCATTTTGCATAGACTTATATAAGAAAAACTTTAAAAATCTTCTTGTCTGAAACCACAAGGCCTAGAGTTTAGATATTTGGCATTTAGCACCCTCTAGTGGAACTCTACAAAGATTGTTCAAATTATTTCCCTGGGGTCAAAATTGGCCCTGCCCCAGGGGTCACTTCATTTGACATAGACTTATATAGGAAAAACTTTAAAAATCTTCTTGTCTGAAACCACAAGGCCTAGAGCTGAGATATTTGGCATTTAGCATCCTCTAGTGGAACTCTACAAAGTTTGTTCAAATTATTTCCCTGGGGTCAAAATTTGTCCCGCCCCAGGGGTCACTTCATTTTGCATAGACTTCTATATTAAGAAAAACTTTAAAAGTCTTCTTGTCTGAAACCACAAGGCCTAGAGCTTAGATATTTGGCATTTAGCACCCTCTAGTCGAACTCTACAAAGATTGTTCAAATTATTTCCCTGGGGTCAAAATTGGCCCCGCCCCAGGGGTCACTTCATTTTGCATAGACTTATATAGGAAAAACTTTAAAAATCTTCTTCTCTGAAACCACAAGGCCTAGAGCTGAGATATTTGGCATTTAGCATCCTCTAGTGGTACTCTACAAAGTTTGTTCAAATTATTTCCCTGGGGTCAAAATTGGCCCTGCCCCAGGGGTCACTTCATTTTGCATAGACTTATATAAGAAAAACTTTAAAAATCTTCTTCTCTGAAACCATAAGGCCTAGAGCTTAGATATTTGGCATTTAGCACCCTCTAGTGGAACTCTACAAAGATTGTTCAAATTATTTCCCTGGGGTCAAAATTGGCCCTGCCCCAGGGGTCACTTCATTTGACATAGACTTATATAGGAAAAACTTTAAAAATCTTCTTGTCTGAAACCACAAGGCCTAGAGCTGAGATATTTGGCATTTAGCATCCTCTAGTGGAACTCTACAAAGTTTGTTCAAATTATTTCCCTGGGGTCAAAATTTGCCCCGCCCCAGGGGTCACTTCTTTTTACATAGACTTATATAGGAAAAACTTTAAAAATCTTCTTGTCTGAAACCACAAGGCCTAGAGCTTAGATATTTGGCATTTAGCATCCTCTAGTAGAACTCTACAAAGATTGTTCAAA